>CM025632.2:2762495-2807210 GCA_014621495.2 Entosphenus tridentatus | reverse complement strand
AATTGTATTTTATTATGTTTTATTTTTATTATTTTATTATTTCCCTTCTACGTGACTTTACCGAAAGAACCAAGAACATGAATCCCTGTAGTCACGAAAGCTTTAAATCGAAACGATAGCTCAACCTAGTGTCTCATCACGTGGAAATGTATAGCAGCCAAATACTCTCAACGCGTGTTTCTAAATGTGGAAGGAAAAACCGGAGGACCCGGAGAAAAATCCACGCGACCACAGGGCGAGAGGCACGCAAACTCCAAATATACAGCAGGCGTCAGGGTCGGGATTGAATCCACGACTTCCGATATACCAGGCGAGGTAGTCAACATCTCGCCACCGTGGCTCGTCATCCCTTCTATCGTCGTGTCCTGCCCAAGCCCACAAACTCTTCTTAAGAGTTTGGATGATGTCATTAAATTGTGTAAGTTTCCGAATCTATGCTTTCCTCTGTCAATGACATTAAAAGTATTCCGCACCATGCTGCTTCGCACACTTTTTCTCTAATTTAAATTCATGACCCCATGAACCATGCCATAGTAATAAACACTGATTCAAAAGTTCTTCATAAGGGACATTGGCATGTTAATTTTAATTGTCACGGTCCAATTCTATGCTGTGGAAAGTTATCTATGGACCAGTCCTGCCTCCTCCACCACCACCACCCCATTCACTAACCTGCACTGAACAGAGCGGTGAAGTATGGTAAAACAACCCGCACGACCAAAACGGCATGTGGGGGCCTTCATCCAGCAGTGGAATCACAAAGGGGGTTTCACGTTTAAAATACGTGTGATGGGGCAGTGGTGCAGTGGTTATCGCATTGGACTCTGAAACCAACATCCTGATTTTTTTCTTCCCAGGAACGGCGAACATCGGTGATGAGGGATGCATTAACCAGCCCCTAGGGCCCCTACTAACCAGCATGGTGAAGTAGATTAAAAAAAACATGACCTACCCAGCAAACAGATTCACATAGAGGGCCGTCAATTATTATTAATGCACCCCTATGTGTCTGCCAACACTATTTGTTTGGGTTTAGGCTAAGCCTAATGGGATCCCTGCAGCTTGCTCTTCAACAATTGCCACTGCCTTGTTATCAGCTTTGCGGCGATGTTGTTTACAAAGGGGCAAGCGGCACCCCACCCCAGTGCTTAACTGGAGAGGGAAAAGTGTAAAATGTGAGTCACTTCAACAAAACAAGCTATGTGGGTTAACCGGAGACAACCCGAGATCTGGGCTCGTGTTCTACTTACGACAAACTGTTAATTGGGGAGGCAAAGCTTCCAGCGCTTTTCACACGATTTGAAGACGAAAAAAAAAGAAAGCCCTCGTATTTTCCCTCTGACAAGAGCAGCCGCTAATGCTGCACGAGCTAATCGATTTCTGCCGCGTGGACCCTCTCGCTTGCAAAGTCGAGACCACGCAGCCAATCTCGCCGTGCAATGTGTGCATTTAAAACAGCGCGTGTAGACTGTGACGCACTCGGCGTGAGATTTGCATTTCAAGAGACAGCACCGATGTATCAAACGTATTTAAATTTGACAACAAACAAAAAACCCTCGCAGACAACCACGTTCGGGAGTTATCGCTCGCTCCGGATTGATATCCCCATGCCGCACGGCAAGGCGAAGAGGAGAGGAAACGGTCTTGAGCGTCTTCCATTTAAAATGGACCTCGAAGTGATTTGCTCATTGCTGACAGCCTTCCATCAGGGCGGCCTACGCACATCGCATCTCATGAGAAATGATTTTTTTCCCAGTCACAAATATCAAATAGGTGACGTTCCCGAAGGTAGTCGGACAGCCTGTGCCCGCTGTTTTATTCGAGCAATTCCACCCAGCCCCTGTTGAATGCTTCAAAGCACATAATGAAATATGTTGTGATATAATAGCATTGAAAATTGCATACGTGAGTAAGGGAGAATGGGAGCTGATGCAGTGCTGAGTGCAGTGCATTCTGAACACAGTGTGATTCACAGCCCCGGCTGATATCAGTGGTGAGCGATATCTGAACCGGTTAAGACCACATGAGTATGAACCAGTTCTGGATCCTTCCTACACCCATTCACCAACCTGCACTAATCAGTATCCCTGGTTGTGATCTTACACGAAGCTCACGGTCCACCCTAAACCGCATCCGTACAAGCCATGCGGATACATGATGCACAAATGGAAAATTAAAAACTCTCCAGTGTGCGACTGTGTGTCATCTAGAACAGACCGCACAACGGGCAACGACGCAATGGACGATCCACAAATACGAAGGAGACGTCACAGCAATCACACCCCGCTACTCCCGACGCGGTTATCGGGGCTTGACCACCTGAATGTGAAATTGTGGTTGTTGTTCTACATCAGCCACACGAAAGAAGAAGAAGACTAACCAGGTGGTTAGAAAAATTGTACTGTTGAGTGAAAATCCTGACGAATTCAATATGAGTGGGTAACCCTGTGAGGTGAGTCAATAGTGGTTGTTCTAGGGAAGATTCACTTCCGTCATAGGAATGAGGAATTTCCAGCACTGGCTCAGGACCATGCAAGAGATCAAAACGTCCATGTGCTCATTTGAGAAAGGACAATGTCTGACCTTTTATTTAAAAAATATATTCAGCACAGCAGCAAAATACTTTAAAAAAATGTATATATTGTGACATTACAATTAAAGCGTCTTGGGAAAATTTTAACTTCGTAAAAAAAAGTGTTCAAATGTGCGTTTTTGCGTGATATAACTAACAGTGTGAAAAATAATGATGGAGTGCCGGCCAAGGAAGTGAACTTATCTCTGAGGACACCCACCGCGGAAATGGAATAAGTGACGAAATCCGCTCATGCGCTCGTGACATGTAGATGATTACATTGTAGGATCGAGTTGGCGGATGCTTGAGGAGGCCTTCATCCAGCAGTGGATTGACCATCACCGATGACGATGCTAATAACGAACACGAAATGAAATGCTGCAGATATCGTGCTATCTGCAGCTTTAACTTCACAGCAACCAAACGAAATTCCACCACTGCTACCAGTGCATCCTCCAGCGTGTTGGATGCCATCAGCGGTTACCCAACACACCTTTGCTACTTGGCTGCGGAGTGGCGTTTTAGGTGGCAACCCGCCGTTATGATGTGACACGATTCATTGTGTACATCTGGTGTGATGTTAATGATTCTTGTAGTGAGTAGCGGCGCTATCTCTGCGCGACAAAGGTAAGTGCGGTCGTCTTGTACCACGTATGCCTTTAAGTGAACTCACAAACAAGTGTGAACAAAAATAAATCTATATTATGGATGATACTGGCCGCGAAAGCCAACGTGTTAAACAAACAAGCGTGGAATCGCAAATGCTTATTGTCTTACTCGGAGCACCGTGAAGACTCCCCAAGGTTTCACTTTGGCGATCGTGGTGATGGCCGCTCCTCATCGAGCACTCTGGAGGAGAGGGGCTTCGTGGATCTTCACACCCAACGTGTGAAACTCCACATCTCGCGTGGCTCCGTGATGGCCATGTGATGGCAGTACAGCAAGTAGATTGGCTCCCTCTGGCCCCGGAGAAGCAAGAACTAATCACCACGAAGGTGCCCAATCGTTGCCAGATCTCAAGAGCTAACGCTGGTGGAAGCCTGGTTGGTATTTAAATGGGAAACTGCTTTCGAATACCACGTGTTGTAGGCTTGAGCTTCAAGGTAGCCAAGACACGGCGATACGGCGTTGGGGGGAGGGGGTAAATCCATCTACGTGAAACTTTGGATGTTTCTCTTGGCGCTGTTCTTTAATCCCCACATACTGAACACTCCTGACAAAAGAGCCTCATGGTGATTCAGACGACACGTTCCTAAACACAGGGCATCGTTGTTGAATCAATGTCATAACAATAGACATTTTCCACAAGCCTATGACCCAATGAAGGAGAATGTCCCCGATCTCGTCAGATCTCAGAAGCTAAGCGGAGGTTGAATCTCGACTGTGGATCTGATGGACGACCCACCACGCACATCGGGGTCGCACTTTAAACTCGGGCTGTGGGGCTACGCGCCGGGCACCAGAGGGCAGTGGAGCAACACTCACTCCGAAGACTTCAACGTCAACAAATTGTTTAGCGATGCTACGTTGGCACCGGTGCCGTACTTTGAGTGCTTCTATAGTTCCCCCACCTGACAACTCTGGCTTACCAGCATGAAACATGGTCACGTGGCGAGGCCCTCATCCAGCAGTGGATTGAAAAAGGGCGATTACACGTACGAATGCATGGAGTGCCCCAAGCGGTGACTGAATTAACCTCCCATTATCAAGCGGACAGATTAAAACCCGAACCGCCACTGTGTGTTCAGTTTGGCGTTTAATTTCCATTTAACGATCTAACAATGCAAGGGCCAACAACAAAACACATCATCAGCCGAGCTTGTCAGCACCAGGACACGCTAAATAATAGTCATTAATGGCAAGGTCGCCAATTCGCCACCAAGCACATCCGCGTTATTAATGCGCTCTGCTGGATCAAGGCCTCCCATACGCCTACCTCGTCGGTCGTGGCCTGGGTTGTTTGAACACGCTTCACCGCACCGGTCAACTTCGCGTTGGCAAAGGGAGTGGCCAATTCCGATTCAGTGACGACTTTCCACCGACACCAAACTGTGGCTGGGAACTGATCCTAAGTTTACAGGTTCCTCGTGCAGACGAGAGCACCAACCAAAACTGCCACCGTTCTACCCACATATGCTGGAATTGCATGAAGAACATTACATGCATACCGTATTTCCCTTTTTGTCAGTTGAATTCAATGTTATAGTCACCACAAAAGGAGCCATTGTTGCTTATATTAAAGCAAATATACCTGAGCTGGAAAATAGAGAATGCATTGCATTTGTGAAATACTGTCCTTGAGATGCAAAATCACTCTTTGAAAAGGCGTAGATGTTTAAGACGAGAGACTGTTTTCTTAAAGGCATTAACATTTAAAGTATCTACAGAACATCTAGCATTATGCCTGTAAGCGTTTTATAATAATGCTTTCTCATGCAGAATAAACCCTTCAGATTTGTAATATTATTTTTCAAGGGAGGTCCTAGAGAGATTACAGTGAGTCATTGGTTCCAGATCTTAAATCAATTACAAAATCAGCAAACAGTAACACATTGGTATTGCACGTGAGGGTAATGAATCATATTATGAATCATAACTAAACACATTCAATAAAATATTAACGTGAAAAAGAATGTCCTAAAATCATTTACACTAGTTACCACATTGCCCCTGATAATATCCATGGCTGGGAATTGAACGACGTTTCTCAGTTCAAATGAAGTACGCATAAATAAGTCGTGTGGCTAAAATAATACGTTTTCAAACTTTAAATAGCAAGCTGTAACTGCTGGGTGGGTGTTAACGGTTCTGTTGAAAATCTCTCCGCTGAAGAATATTCAATCTTTGAAGAAGCTCCAAGGACGTAAATTGAAACGTCGGACATCGTGTCAAACAACACTGCCTCTTCGAGGCATGAGCAGATTCACTTCGTCTGATATCGTTAACCTCACCGATAACAATCATACGGAATCATATAGGAGAAAGCTAAAACTAATAAGTGTACTGTAACCAGCATAGAGAAGCATGCTACATTATGACTGCAGGTATTGTGGTCTATGCAAACATGAGTCCTTGTAAAAAAGGTGTCAGTTTTGTTGCCAGATAAAATGGTAAAAAAATGTTTTTAGCATACTACGGAATGTTCGACAATACCGCAGTCGCATTATCTCCTCGGGGGGAAAAGATGGGTTCAAACCCTACACGGCATCGTTTGAAAGCAGTGTCGTAGCTATCGAGTGTGCAGGCGGTGAGATTGCACCGGGGCCCACAGGCAGGATACGACAGGCTCAGAAGCAGGTCTACGGAGAGTCGAGGGAATTTCCACTGGGGGCCTCATTTCATTATTTGCAGCAGGGCCCATTCTAACCAGGCTACGTGGTTAGAATGGTGCGTGGCACTCATCCTAAACGGTGGCCTCAATAAACCAGCCGTGCATTGCAGACTTCTAGAAGGCAATACGTGAACGCAGTGAGAGACTGTCCGATTTGACAAGCAAGTGCAGTTAATTGTTTCGGCTATCACCGCCACTGTTGTATTTCATTGAGCTGCATGGATTGCCTGCTTGGATAGCGTGACGATGCCGTCTGCATGTGTACACAGCGTCCGTCAAGTGCCATGGAGTCTGAGTCATGCGCAGGGCTTAATCTCTCACTCGACATTTTGCGAAACGCTGCTGGGCTGGCTTCGAGGATTAGGGATTATCTGAATAAGGCACTACCACCAGAGTACAAGGTACACCCATCCATAATGATCCTATATTATTGCACCCTATATTCTCATGATCAGACATATAGGGTATATACAATAAGGACAACATAATTTCCGGCACAGCGTTCCGGACTGAATTTGGGCACTGGTCAAACGACCACATTTTAATTGGTCCGCGACGCCTGTGCTGCATTGGAACTGCATTTTGGTAAAGAACCTCAGAATGAATGGGAAATACAAGCGCAGGACTCATCCCATCTCCACGCTGCATTTGCAGGGTGGGGGGACAAAAATCCCTGTTTAAATAAATGCCAAGTATTCATTAACTTTTGCAACACCCCCCCCCCCCAAGATACGCGCAGATGCATTCGCGGCACCGTAAATAATTAATCAGCTTCCGTTACAAAAACACAACGTGATCCATTTTTAGACACCCAACCAAACCAATTGGGAGATTAATATTGCAGTCCAGTAAAGGGAAAACATCTGAATTGCAGACCTCTATGCATCCCCCACCAATCTCAATGCACTTCTTAAACATGTCAACACCTCTCATGATGATACGCTTTGTCCAACGCAGCATTCACAAAACCGTAATGCAATCGTCACCTGTTGAGTAAAAAAATAAGGTGGCTCGATAGAAAGCAAAGATGTATCTGTAAATGGCTCACCCTGAAATTAAAATGCACTGAGTGTGCCCAGGGTTGCAGAAGCACTCTGTTTTTGTTTGATCTTTGTTGACGCTGCTATCAGATCGTCGAGGATTTTCAGCTGTTGCATGTTGGTTTAATACCAAATACACACGGCAATGCTAAAACGAGTTGAATATTCATAAAAAATGCCATGTGCGTGCTGCAATGAAGACGGTGGACAACATTGTATTAAACACTTAATTGTGTAACTGATCGCAATTAAATATATTTAATCGTGCGTAATGCAAATTGTTCCGAGTGAAAACGGAACATGGTCTAAAGAAGGGGATTTTACAGATTAAACGTACACGTCGGTTACAAATATTTTCTTCGGAAAGGTAAATAAATAATAACGTTGGTTTAGTCAAGAGTTAATCATGTACAGGGCTATTCCCAAAGAGAGAGATAAAAAAAAACATCGTCGGGAAATAAATATTTGTTAGTCATTAGTAATTCACGTGGTTCTGTAATGAAGACGACTGTGCATGATTTAAATACTTAATTGCTACTCCATAATTATCAAAAATCAATAATAGTCTATAACGCGAATTACTGATCGTCAATTAATGTCACGTAGAGCGGCAAAGGTGTTCATTAGAAAATAGGGAAAATGCAAAGGACACGCAGAATTTAAGCTGTCATAAAAACAGTATATTGCATATATATTGTACGTACTGGTGTCTTGGACAGCGATTCGCAAGATAAAACACAAACACACAGGGATCTGTGTGTGTGTGTTTTAACAAAAATGTAACTTCTATTTCTCTATGACAACTAAACAGTCATCCTTTATAATCCGCAAACAACGCAATCCATCAGTGGGCAGCATAAGCAACCAAATGCAAGGCAACATCACAAGGACACGCATACATCATCATCACCACCATCATCACCAGCACGACCAGCAGCAGCCATGATCAATCCACTGCTGGATGAAGGCCTGCCCTTACCCAAAGCAGTCGACATATCTCACGACCTTGCAAATAATTCACCGAGCAGCGTTACACGACTTCATTGGGTACACACACACGCGCGCGCGCAGAGAGACGCGCAGTGCCGGCCTTTCTCGAGATAAAACCACCATAGCTAGCGACATCATCACATCACATATAACAGCAGCAAGCCGCACCATGATTATTCCGGCTTCGCTCGACGTACGCACGTTATGCTGAACGAATACGGGCAACACTGAGAGGGCATATGACATTTGCAACAACATCAACAACAACAAAAATCAACGTACGTTTTTTTTTTCCCCAGAAAGAACGGAGAGAAAGAGAGAGAGCCGTGCAAGGAAGGATGGAGTAGTCAGTAGCCACTATGTAAACAAACAGAAGGGCAGGCAGAGCGGATGGCTACACGTAACGCAATATGGCACATCACTGCCTTACGTTACGCACGCGTGTGTGTGTGTGACCGTGCGTGTCTAAGTGTGCGTGTGCAATTGGCTGGCTGCGTGCAAGGGGTGGAAATGCATAAAGAGGAGGCTGAGAGAGAGAGGGGAGGGGAGGGCAGGCGGAGAGGAAAGAGAGGGAGAGAGAGAGCCTCGTGAAGATCATGAGCTCGGGGAAGTTCCACTCTTCCTTGTCACGCTATCGGTCACACTGCGCGCGCACGCTGAGACGCGCGCACACGCACACCCGCACGTGCACACACGCGCACACGCGCACCGCACACGTGCACACACGCGCGCCGCACACACGCGCACACCGCACGCACGCACACGCGCACGCCAGAGGAAACGTGCGCACGGGACAATGGGCTGTTAGGAAGCGGACGCAGTTGTAAGTTAAAGCGGAGAGAGAGAGAGAACTCACGCCAAACTTTTGTTTTGTATTTGCGTTCGCGAGCCGAGGACATCTCTACCCCCCGCCCGCCCGCCCGCCTCGCTCTCTGTAGCGCCAGTGGCTGATGCCGTTCTCGTAAAGGAGTGGAACCACATCGAGTGATGACCGTCGTTTGAGCGCGGCAGCGATTTGGCGAGTTGACGACCAGAAGAAGACGAAGAGAGATAGAGAGGTGCTGGTGGGGAGGGAGAAGAAATAAAACCCCGAGGGGGCTCAACATGCGAGCGGGAGGAGGAACGGCGGTGGCCACCGTCCGGGCGTTTCACCTGCCCAGCGTCTTCACCACCACCACCACCACCGTCGTCGTCGTCGTAGCCATCGTCCAGCAACTGCTCACGCGGTCCGCGCACGGCTTCCACGTGCACGCCAAGTTCGAGTTCGGCGAGAAGACCAACAACTTCGCCGTGGACGGCGTCTTTCGCAAGGTGTACGTGGGGACGGTGAACAACATCTACCAGCTGAGCGACACCCTGCGTCGAGAGGACAGCGTCACCACGGGGCCGGTCAACGACAGCATGCTGTGCCACGCGCCCACCGTGTCCCCGACGTGCGTGCACGAGCGCACCAGCACGGACAACTACAACAAGCTGCTGGTGGTGGACTCGGAGCAGGAGGTGTTGCTGAGCTGTGGCAGCGTCCACCAGGGCGCGTGCGAGGTCAGGCGCCTGGGCAGCATCGTCGACGTTGTCGTGAGCACGGCGAAGCTCAACACCAAGAACCTGTACATGGCCTCCAACCACGCCGACGCGCCCACGGTGGGCGTGCTGGTGAGGATCGACGGCAGCAAGTACGGCATCATGGTCGGGGCCACGTTCACGGGGCAAGGGTCGGACTACTGGAAGCCGTCGGGCAGTCCGCCGGACTACCGCTACGAGAACACGCCCGAGATCGCCTTCAGGAGCATGAACGTGAGCGAGAAGGAGAGGCTCTTCAGCTACGAGTACGACTCGGAGGAGAGCATCTTCAAGATCAGCGGCGAGAACAAGGTGAGGAGCAAGCTGCAGTTCGTCGACATGTTCGCGGTGAACAACTACGTGTACATCCTGGTCAACAACAACACGGGCGACGCCAAGGAGAACAACTACAAGACGTCCATCGTCCGCATCTGTCTCAGCAACACGCGCATTCACGAATCGTACGTGCAGCTGAGCATCGACTGCGGCGAGAAGTACGACAACATCCAGTCCGCCTTCGTGAGCCGTAACCTCCTCTACGTCCTCTTCAAGAGCTTCAAGAACGGCAGCACCATCGTGTGCGAGTTCCCCCTGGGCGACATCGACACCCGGATCGCCAATGCTCGCAGGGAATGCTTCACAAATCACTTGCCCGTCATGACCGCCCTGGATTTCAAGATGGACAAGTCGGAGACGTGCAAAAAGGCCGGAACGTCCTCCACGTTGACGGTAAAAGTTCATCTGTTTTCACCAACCTCCTCCCAGACCACCCCCTTCACAATTATTGTACCCATTGGGCTGGACAGCTTCTCCCTTGATGTGAAGCTTTCGTGATTGCAGGAATCCATACTCTTTGATTCTTTCGGTAAAGTCACGTAGGTAGAAAATAAAACGAAATAAATCACGACGTTTCGGGCGCAACACAAGCGTCCGTTATCAGGTGGGAAAGCTTCTCTTTCTCGTTTCTTTTCAGAAGCGACCCGGCCACAAGTGATAGCTCAGCGAGATGGCTTATCGCGCGGAAATTGTATAGCAGCCAAAGGCTGGAAACGCGTGTTTCGATAAATGTGGAGAGAAAAACCGGAGGAACCCCGAGACAAATCCACGCGACCACGGGGAGAGAGACACGCAAACTCCAAATTGAAAGCAGGCGTCTGGGTCGGGATGAAACCCACGACCTCCTGTATACAAGGCGAGGGAGTTAACATCTGGCCACCGCTGCTCCCATTTGGAAAGTTGATCACTGCCGCTGCCACTTTTGAAAGGGCATTGAAAGTGTCGCTTATGGTGAGTGGATCAACTAGGAAAGTTGATATCTACAGGATCTTTTTTTTGCCGGTTTCAAAATGCTGAAAAAGAACACGTTTTGCCACAAATATGTGTGGTCAATGCAGACTTGGGTGCCTTGCAATAGATACCTATTTGGTGTTTGAACATCTGAACACCTGTTTTATTGCCAAAAAATGATAAGAGCCTATTCCTATTTTGTTTTCACCCATTGGGAAAGTTGTTTGCTGCTGCTGCTGTTGCCACTTTTGCAGAGGGCGTGGAAGTCTGCGGGCACGCTGGCTGTTGGCCACGCCTGTGTTTTCAGCATTTTGGAGGCGAGGAAAGGGTTCCTTGAGTAACGCAGCGTATTCGAGTCGGTGCATGGAGATTCGTGAAAGTGCCCCCAGTGTTCAGCGCTGTAGATGTGGTAAATGAATGAATAAGTAAAGAACGCTGATGCTGTGTAGAACACGTGTGCAGGATGTAGGAGGGCAGCTCTGGGTCTGGCGATCAAATGGATAGACTGAAGACCAGATTGTTTATGGAGAATGCTACGGCAGATATTTGGAATGCGTGTGTGCCGTGCAGCAGCTGTGGCGATCTGGAGGAGGTGTAAGAAAGCATTGGCGAGGTGCAGTGTGGTCATTACACTGGTCAACAAAAAAAAAAAATTCTGGCCTGGACTTTTGCAGCTGTTTTAGACTAATTTCAGGGTGCTGATTCCAAATCTGATCTCAGATTTGCTCTATCACATCTCATTTTATGCTATCGGCATACCCCATTTTCATTGATTTTACCCGAAATTAACTCTGTCACTTAAGATTGCAAGTTGTTGCGAGTCAGTGACTGCTTTAGTGTTAAAATATGGTTCTGTACTTTTTAGGATAGTGTGTTTATAATATAATTTTATGTAGATATCCACATTTATTTAAGATTTTTCTTCTGCAGTTTTTATTGAAAATGCAATAGACAAAAACTGATGCCAGATTTGGAATCAGCACCCCAAAATTACCTTAAGACCGTTGGAATACCTTATGCCAGAAAAAGTGTGTTGACCAGTGTCATCAGCTGTAGCCACGGCGTGTGTATGTACGTTGAGCTTCTTTCGCACCGTACGTAGCCAACCGTGCTTATCGGAATTGCTGTGGACTTCTTGATCGAGGTCGCCAGGGGATGGTGATACAGCTAGTTGATTATTTGAATAAATTTGTGTCCAGCTTTGAGTGTTATCCCATCATATGTGTGCAAAAGAAGTTCAACGTGCATACGCACTGTAGTGGAATTGTCCAAACATTTAAATAAAAAAGTGTTTACACTCAGCGAGACCTCTGTGGAGCAATTGAGATGACAAGTTTAATTTAACTATTTCATATTTTTTTTTTACGAAGGAAGGCGTCCGAGGGAGTACGTCAACCATGGAAACGGAGTGATGAAATCAGCTCTTGTGCAGGTGCTAGGCAGGGTTGCTAGATCACTGGATCGTGGGAGATTGCGGCGGCGTGGGGAGGCTTTCATCCAGCAGTGTATTGACCATGTCTGCAATACAGGAAGGGGGTTAATTTATACGTAACGTGTGACTGTGACCATATCATAAGTCGTTGTACAAGGGTGGTGGCTACGCACGCCTCCTGTAATCCAGCACTGTGAGACTTCCTTCCCGTGGGGCGGTGAGGTGTCATACCGTGGCTCGTCTGTATGGGATCGAGTGTTGCCCCCTCGCACACGCGTTTTTTTTTAAGGTGCTTCGGTTTCATGCCATAAGTAAACACTCATTAATTGACCGAAAATACCTTCAGATATTGAGCGGAGCGCAGAGGTTTAGGGGAAATTTGGCGCCAGATCACCTCCTGGCTGCCTCTCCTGCTTGTCCGTGATTCCTCGCGCCTCTGAGTCGTTCTCTCTCCTTGAGAGTGGGTGACTTCCGTGTGCTTTGCACGCGTTGAAATTATTACGTCGTGAGAATTGTATTTTATTATGTTTTCTTTTAAATATTGTATTATTTCCCTTCTACGTGACTTTACCGAAAGAACCAATACGATATTATCAGGCACATGAGAAGATGACAAATGTTTTGTTGTTGTTGGTGAAGGCGATGGGAATGGTAGTACACTACGCAGAACGTGCGACCAAAGATGTGTTATATAAATGACACGTTCAGTCGCAGCTAGAGGACAACGATGTGTTGGGCCTAGACTAGAACGAGATTGAGGAGGTTAGTGGCACACACCTACGGGAGGGGCTTCCAGACATTGTGAGCAGCAGCAGAGATGGATCGACCTCTCTCAGCGAGTGCGGGTTGACTTCAAGGCTTTCACAGAATGCCTTGATTGCTCCAGTCGTCCATGTTCGTAACACTAAACTAGCTAGTGCGTGCACTTCGCAACGCTGCCGTGCACGCTGCTGGGACGCCGATACACGGTTGGTAAACTTTTTGCTGTTCAAGAATGAGAGAATATCAATTCGCCGGCATCAACGGCTTTTGAAAAGTGTTGCGATTTACCTTATTACATAAAGACGTTCAAACACACAATATATATTCGTAAAACATTTCTATAATAAATACGAATCTAAACTACAAACGAGATTAAGAGATATGCAGGCCAGAGACGGAACTGATAAGACAAAAGTCAATCCTAGAGAAGAGACAAGAGGAAGATGACCTTGTTCCTTCGGCATGGAAGTGCACTTTGGTCAGAGGAAGGGAATTCCAAACTTTGGGGGCGACACACGAGAGGAAGTGGCACTCCCAGTGAGTGAAAAATGAAGAATGACTTCGAGTTTCAACAAAGGGATTCGTTTGCTGGAGCGAATGTGTGTACGATTCCTGGGGTCATCTATATTTAACAAATCTGCATTCCAGTGTGCCTTTTCGAGGATGCATGTTTAAATCTACAACATATTATGTACAGTGGAAGTAAATCAACCCATAAAGGTCAGTTCATTAGATATATTTACATTAAAATAAAACAAAGAAGCACACTGCACTACGTTCAGCGGATTAGTATATCTCCCTTTAGGTTTTAAAGTTGGGTTTATATCACGGTTACTGAGCAGAGACCCAAAACGCCAGGGGGCCAGCAAAAAACATCACTGTTAACGTGTTCTTATGTAGCAGTCAATTTGATCAAGGTTATACGAACACGGAATATGGGATGATGGTGAGTGCATTAATTATTTACTGCACCTGCATGTGATGCTGTCGCTTTGAATTTACCTGTGGTTCACATTTAATTTGTTCATCCCGGTGTGTCTGTGTGTGGGGAGCGGTAGTGCAGCAGTTAGCGCACTGCACTACGAACCTGGCGACCCGAGTTTGATTCCCGCTCACGTCCAACACCGGTGACGATTATTTGAACCTCTCCTGGGCCTCCCCGAGGTCGACTCAGTACCCGGTGCAATGTATTAACATGGCCAACTAGGGAGACAAAGGCGGCCGGGCGTGGTGCTGGCCCGTTTCGGCCTTCATAGGTGCTCGTTAACAGCACTTGCCCTAAAAAAGACTGTTAAGAATATACGGCGGGGGGGGGGATCTTTGTCTGTGTCTTTTGCCAGCTGACCCCCGAGCAAGCCAACTGTGGTGGGACTCACATGGAAAACCTGCTGGTGGTGCTGGCACCTGTGAGCGGCCGTCTCGTCTTCACGCAGCCCAACCTCACGGCCGTAGCGGCGATCAGGTTGCACGGCTTCACCGTGCTCTTCCTGGGCAACTCCACGGGTCATCTCATAAAGGTGCGTCGTCGTCATCGTCGTCGTCACCGCGTGATATTTACACCGTGCCTCCCACGCAGTGCGTCTCTAGCCACCCCGCAGCAGGGGACAGGCACACAGTGGCGGCTGTCCCTGCAAGGCACGGGGTGAACTTAGCGCTGGCAAGCAAGTGGGCATTGCGCTGCCAGTAGACGGAGGGTGGTGTTGCCGTGTGGCTTCCCAATTAAGCAACTTACGAGCAATCGATGAAATTTGGCAAATTGGACCGTGATGCGCTCTTCTTGAATAGTGCCGTGTAATATTTAACGTCTGCCGCGAATCAGACGGCGGCCTGTTTTCACGGCGAGTATATATGGAACCGTGACTGCCGTGAACCTCTGCAACCAGCGGAAAAAGCACTTCTGCATGGCATTGTCTGGGCGTGGTGATTAGATGTTTGGCAGCACGTACCATCGTTGTTACGCGGCATGGCTATCGTAACGCGATCGCTGTGTGGATGCATGAATCCCACACCTCAGATTAGAAGGTTCAACATGCATACCATGAAACAGAAGAGAATACGCTTCAGCAGCTACGATCGGAATATCTTTATAAGCATGGCTTGTTGTGCACAGGTAATGCTGCACATATTTTTATTGGAAATATATTATTGATATATGTTTTTATTTTACCAGTTAAACCCCACTGATCTATGTAGTTCTTCTTTAGTAGTGCCCTGGTCACAAATGATAGCTCAACGAAGTGGCTTATCATCACGTGGAAATTTATAGCAGCCATATACTCTAAACACACGTCGATTCTAAATGTGGAGGGAAGGACCGGAGGACCCGGAAAAAAATCCACGCGGCCAATGGGAAAGTTTCTTAATTTTTAGCAAGATTGACATTGTGTGTGTTGTTTTTAGTCGTGGGAAGAAACCGGGAGAATCCGGCGGAAATCAATTATAACAAGGGGAGAATAAATCAACTCCACAGTAATACATCCTAGTGAGGAATCAAACCCAGATGCCGCTTGCTGTGGAGCGTAAGCATTAGCACTGTGCCGTCCTGCCTACCCAACTCACACGCAAGGATGAGCAGCAACTTGAAGAGATTTTCGGAAGCAGTCCCGTGACATCTCTTTGTGCAGACCGTTTTGAGTTTGATTGTTCGTCTCGCGTCACGACGCCCGAGCACGGTTGGAACACAGTTTTTTTTGGGGGGGGGGAGCGAAAGACGGAAAATTGCGGTAGACAAACGTTTCGTTCTGTGTGAGCACAACCAAAGCGGTGGTGCCATGAGGGCAACCGACCTCGGCCCACGCACTGAACGCATGACCCATCCACCCCCAATCTCACACCCCCACAACCACCAAGCTGCCCTGTACAGAACACCTTTGAAGGCTGGTATGGAGCAGGAGGGATGGTGGTACAGCCAGCGCCGCACCCAGCCGCCTTTGTCTCCCCAGTGCTGCTGTTTACATTCCACGATGGGTACTAATTTTAGAGTCGAACCAGAGGAGGCCCACGACCGCCGATGTTAGCCGTGGCCGGGAATCGAACTCCAACGGGATAATATCCATCTGGGGTGCTAATCTCTGCACTTACGCTCTCGCAACACGCAAAGACAAAGGTCCCCCCGTAAAATCTGGACAGACCGTTGAGACAAGTGCTGCTAGCGAGCACCTGTGAAGGCCGGCACGGCACACGCACACTCGGCCCCCAGATGTCCCCTTGTTGATGCGTTGCCATCAGTGCTGGTTTGCACGATCGGAAAGAAATCGGGTTACAAGGGGTGTAATTGCATTCGTCTAAACAGCTGCGATGTTTAATTATTAAAGAGATAAATAAAAAAAATACATAACCAAATTCTACTCTGATGAAAATGTACCTCATCTGTGCTTCTCCAATTACTATTTGCTGCCTCTACACACCCCCTTCACTTAGCACATTGGAGCTGAGCGAGTGCCTCATGAAAATGCTAATTATTTTCTGGAGGGGATATAAAGATTACGTTCACACAAATATAATCGAGTCTATGCCTACAACCAGATTTTTTTCATTAGCGTTTTCTAATTTGTGCCCGCCAAAACTGATATTCCGGAGGTTGATTTGTTTCTCCGATGGGACTGTTTATCTCATTGCAGGTGAATATCTTGATTTGCAGTTTTCGTGACTGCAGGAATCCATACTCTTTGGTTCTTTCGGTAAAGTCACGTAGAGTAGAAATAAAATAAATCACAACGTTTCGATCGCAACACAAGCGGTCGTCATCAGGCAAAGTTGTTGCGATAGAAACGTCGTGATTTATTTTATTTCTACCTACGTCACTTTACCGAAAGAACCAAAGAGTATGTGCAGGTGAATAAGCAAATTGTTTTCATGGCATTCACACTTTGAGCCGTGACACGTTCAACTCTGGGGTTTTTGGCAGTAAGTCCAATGAAATCGATGCTGATTCGAGGAGTATGAGCGCATTGCAGATGTAGGGTAACGTAGGGTAATGGTGCGCAGGTTTGTAATCCTGCCTTGCAATGGATGTTGCGAGGACGGATCCAAAATACAAGCAGCCTCACAATGAAAAAAAACTCTGTGTTCATATCCTCATAATAGTTGTAAGTTGTCGTTTACAAAGTAATCGTACGTAGTTTAAGAACATGGGGATTAGTTATGCAATAAGTCAATAGTTTGACACTTAGGCATACATGGTGCGAACAAAAATGTTGACTGCACCTTGCCAGCATGGATGAATGTCAGTTCGTCTGAGTACATCCAACGCCACGGTACTTAATGAACATGTATCCTCTATCAAGGAAGGTGGACAATGTGTTTTTTATTAGAACTACAGCCCCTAATTGGCTGAAACATCGTGCACAAATACAAAGCCACTTCGTGATTAGGATAACGAGTACGCACATATTTCAAGCAGTGGATCTGACTTCCTGGATCTGCCTTCGCGGGCAATTATATTAAACAAAACTTTTAATTTTACCAGGTAAGGCCCCACTGAGCTATATCGCTCTTTTTCAGAAGCGACCTGGCCACCGAATGATACCTCAACGAAGTGGCTTATCACGTGAACATTTATCGCGGCCAAATACTCTAAACACACGTTTCTCAATGTTGGAGGGAAGAACCGGAATACCCAGAGAAAAAAAAACCACATGACCACGGGGAGAACATGCAAACTCCAAATATACACGCGTCAAACGTCGGTATTGAACCCACGACCCTCGTGTACACCAGGCGAGGCAGTTAACATCGCTTGATTCAACAGCGGAGTGAACACGCGCGCTGCACTGCGTTTGGTGTGCGCCAGGCAGTCAAAGGTGACGCTGGCAGCGGCGTGAAGGTGATTGGCACGGAGCTGCTCGACTACGGGAACCCGGTTCACCCCAACATGCTCTTTGACCCGGCGGACAACAGTTTCCTGTACGTCATGACCTCCAGCAAGGTGCGAGGGTGGTGTGGTGTGGTGTGCGGGCATGTGACAGCAGCACTTGCACTCGGCTGCCAAACCGACGTTCTCACGAATAATGAATCCCGCATGCTGTGTGGGCTGTGGATGTGGCCGAGGGACGGT
This sequence comes from Entosphenus tridentatus, assembly GCA_014621495.2. Taxonomy (NCBI): domain Eukaryota; kingdom Metazoa; phylum Chordata; class Hyperoartia; order Petromyzontiformes; family Petromyzontidae; genus Entosphenus; species Entosphenus tridentatus. Next base: position 2,789,180 of record CM025632.2, on the reverse strand, counting down.
GGTTGCGAACGTTTTCCTCCCCCTGGTTAACACGCACGGTCAACACACACGTTCACAGAGTCAGTGGGCACATGCACACAATCAGCACACACATTCACAGAGTCAGTGCGCACATACACACAATCAGCACACACACACACTCACAATGAACACACGTTCACAGAGTCAGCGTACACATGCACACAATCAGCACACACACATTCACAATGAACACACAACACACACGTTCACAGAGTCAGCGCGCACATACACACAATTAGCACACACACATTCACAATGAACTCATAACACACACATTCACAGAGTCATCGCACACATACACACAATCAGCACACACACATTCACAATGAACACACAACACACACCAACATTTAGAGTCAGCGCACACACACATTAACACAACCAAATTCAAAGACAACTTTCACCTTATAGCCTACATTGGATATTGGGGCAGTGTTGTTTCCAAGCACGATGCACGAGGGGGTGGTGTGGCTAGCACCACTTCCAGCCACCTTTATCTCCCCAGTGCTGATGTTTACACACTGCACCAGGTACTCATTTACGATTGAGTCGACTTAGGGGAGGCTGAGGACTGGTGCATGTTTGTCACTGATGTTTGCCATGTGCGGGAATCGAACTTGGGAAACCGGGTTTGTTGTGCAGTGTGCTTACTCACTGCGCTTTCGCTCCCCAGCACATAGAAAGACAAAGATCCCCCTTATAGCCTTTTAACAAACTGCTGAGAAAGTGCTGTTAGTGAGCAACTGTGAAGGCTGGAACGGCACACGAGGGGGTGGGTAGCTAGCACCACTCCCGACCGCCTTTGTCTCCCTAGTTGTCATGTTTACATACCGCACCAGGTACTCATTTGAGGCTCAGTCGACCTAAACACAGACGCACGTACAATCCCACCGTTAGTCGGTGTGTGCCAACTTCGGAACGGTGACTGCGCGTTCCCTGGTGCCTGACAGCGCCGCGAAATGATCTCGTTTCCTGCACTTACCCGCCGCAGATCGGGCGAGTGAAGGTGACGCGGTGTGCCCACCACACTTCGTGCGCAAGCTGCCTGCACGCCGGGGACCCGTACTGCGGCTGGTGCACGCTGCTGGGCAGGTGAGCCGGCACCCTCTCCCGTCCTCCTGCGCGGCGCGGTTTTTCGCTTCAGTCCCGAGGTCGCCACCGGGTACCCGATACCCGTACCCTACCCGATACCCGGCTACCCGTGCCCGGCCGGGTACGGGTACGGGTAGCCGTTTGCGACCCTGGTGCGGCCGGGTACGGGTAGGCCGTGAGTCACTGGTGAGTAACTGTTTGTCACTCATTTCGGGTAGGGTACGGGTAGGGAACGGGTACCCGTACCCAGCCGGGTACGGGTACGGGTACCTATTTGTGACCCTGGTACGGCCGGGTACGGGTACGGGTAGGCCGTGAGTCACTGGTGAGTAACCGTTTGTCACTCATTTCGGGTAGGGTACGGGTATGGGTAGGGAACGGGTACCTGTACCCGGCTGGGTACGGGTACCCATTTGCGACCCTGGTGCGGCCGGGTACGGGTACGGGTAAGGAATCAAAACCCGTTTGCGAGCTCTGTTTCAGCCGCTGCAGTCCGGAAAGATGTTCCGGGAAATCTCTTCGGAGTATTATTTATTATTTTGCGCCGTGCATAGCCAATCGCGCTAATCAGGGACGTGACATCCGCCTTGCCTTGTCCCCGTGATAACCGTGGTGATGCGTGCTGTGGTGTGTGCATATCGGAGTACAGGAACATCCTTCTTGAGTTTTCCTCCTAAGTGACCCACTCTTCCTCCAACCAGTCAGATCTTGTGCTTCCCGTTGAATTTCCCAGGACACCTCCACACTTTGCAATCTTTCAAACAGTGCCTTCCTCTTTCGACCTCCAAACATTTTATTTTCCAATCACCCTACCCACCAGAGCATCCCGCAGCAAGCCCTCCCCTCTGGCAAAACATGCCAGTCACGTTGCCTTCTTGGCAAGGTTGACATCGGGCCTCATCCTTTCTTTCCGAACCTGCCGAAAGACCACTCCGTTCGTTTTCCGTCCTCTTGATTCTCTCCGTTCAATACCAAAACCTCTTGATTGGAAGATCTCCAATCAAGGACACAGAGTAACAGCACTACAGCATTGCTGTGAATAGGTGTGCTCCGTACGCCACTGGTAGTAGTGCTTCATGCTGACCTAATCCCTCCTCCAGCCAGCGTTCCAGACAACCAACGAGTGAAAGGAAGTCCTAGACGTAGCCCCGCCCACCATCCCCACGTTCCATTCCCTGGTTACCACATTCAGATAAGCCCCTCCCCCCTTAACTTGTATTTAAGGGCTGGTCTTTTGGAATAGCAATTTTAGCTGTGACGGTCCCACCTGATGACGGAGAACTTGTGTTGCCTCCGAAACGTCGTGATTTATAATTAAATTTTATTTCCATTATTACTTTTATTAACTTTGAATTGTATTTTTTACCCACGTGACTTTACCGAAAAAACCTAAGAGCATGAATCTTTGCAGTCACGAAAGCTTCACATCTAGCAGTGATGACCCCCATGAATCTTCCGTAGCCTGCAGTGCACAGCTGTTGCATCTCAAACTCCCCCCGGAACATTTCCCTTTCACCGTTGCTGTGTGCTTAAACAGCAAAACTACAGCTGCAAAGGATTGTTTTGAAGCCACTAATTATAAATGTTATTTATTTATCCAAGAAAGCCTCCAAGATATTTTCAGGAGGGCGGCTGCTTTGGAATGTTTTGCCCAATTACTTTGTTTGAGAAGTGCAACAACAGTGGACATGTTACGTGTATGCATCCAATCTCGTTACGCTTTTCTGGGGAGCGGATATGGGTAACAGCAAATATAATCTAAATTCCGTTTTGCCTCTACAATTTAAAAAATATCTCTTAAGTCCATCATCCGACCAGCTTTCCAAGACCAATCTTACCAAGCAGCATTCGTTTAAAGCAAGCAGACTCTGGACCAGTTTTGACAGCAATCAGGCTTGTTAAACATGTGTGGCTCGTTTAAATCTCCATCTGGATGATGGGAGTGTAACTAAATAAACTATATATTTATTTTACCAGCTTAGGTCCACTGAGCTACATAGCTCTTTTTCAGAAGCGACCTGGCCACAAATGATAGCTCAACGGAGTGGCTTATCGCGTGCAAATGTATAGCAGCCAAACACTCAAAACGCACGTTTCTAAATGTCGGAGGGCAAAACCGGAGGACCCAGAGAAAAACCCACGCCACCACCGTGAGAACATGCAAACTCCAAATATATAGCAGGCGTCAGGATCAAATACTCTAAACGGTCACCCTCGCTCACCAGTTTCCACTCCTCACCCAAAACTCAGTTGTTATCCCTAGCTCACCCCGCAACCCATTAATTTCCCCTTCATAACCACCACCAACACCGTTACCTCTTCACATTCTCATTACATGGCTATCACTCATTAAACCCATTCATCATCATTTACTGTCACCAATTCCACTTTCAACAAATTCACGCATAAACAGTTTTGCCCCATTGTTTCATCTATTTTATTCACCTCATCTCCACCATTTAATTCATAAGCACCGTTCTTAATCATCTGTAAAGCGCCTTGGTTAAGGCGCTATATACATTCCTTTAAGATAAGATAATGGTCGGGGTCGAACCCACGACCTCCTGCATACCAGGCGAGGTAGTAAACATCTGGCCACCGTGGCGCGCTGCGTGCATGACGGTGTGTGTGTGTGTGTATGGCTGTGCGTGCGCGCGAACAGATGCACGTTGCAAAATAGGTGCCCTAACTCCAGCGTGGCCTCACACTGGGTGGACATTGGCTCTGGGGTGACTCAGTGTCCTACTCTGGAGTTTACCACCACGTACATCAACGCGGACGAGAGACCGCAGGTCAGCCCCACGTGATTTTTCTTAAACTAGTGATCGTGTGTTGAAGTGGATGCCTATAGTTTATTCTAGATTTGAAGTTTTCGTGACTGTAAGAATCCATACTCTTTGGTTCTTTCGGTAAAGTCACGTAGGTGAAAAAAAAAAAAATATAGTTTGACAAGAAGTTCTGTAAAAATCAAACGAAAGTTCTTGACGGTATTTCTTTGTTGGTTGCTGCTATGTCTTGCACTTGATTTGCTGACAGCGATGATTGGCTGGTAATTACATCCAGCATCATCGGGCTATTGCTGAATGATGCTGGATGTAAATACCAGCGAAACGTCGCACTCAAATTTAAAAACTTCAGTTGGGCATTTTAATGATCGTGATAAGATGTAAGGCACTTTGAGATGCTGTCGCATGTAAGTGCCCATTAAATGCAAACCTTTATATTTCTGTATGTGTGTGACTTTGTGAGTGTTTTTTTTTCTCTCCGTGTGTATTTGTGAGCTTCTGCCTGGACATATAGTACTTCTGTGGGTGTCTTTGTGTGGGTGTCAGATTCTCTGAATGAATTCATGTGGGAAAGTTTAGACGTGCGTGTGTCGATTTCTCTCTACGTTTGTGTAAGTTTCTCTGTCTGCACATACTTGGGTGAGTTTCTGTGTGTGTGCATACGTGTATCTTTATATGTATGCATGCTTTTCTCTGTATGTGTATCTTTCTCTATGTGTGTATGTTGAACTGATTTCGCACTGTACGTAGTCAACCGTGCTATTCGGAGGTGAGCGAGTTTCTCCGTACCTTTGAGTGTGTGCGAGATTTTATCTGTGTGCTCCTCTGTACACCTACGTGTGCCTGTACGTGATATGCAGGAGGTCAAGGTTCAGGTGTCAGGCCTTGTCCCTGAGCTCAAAGACTTGGACTTGTGGTGTGAGTATGAGGCGACCAAAACCAAGCTGAGCTACGTAAACTCCACGCTGGCCTGCAGCCTCCCACCACCCGCCAACCTCTCTCAGCTCTCCTCAAACGAAGGTGTGCCCAGCAGGCGTGTGCCGTGAGCAGTCTTGGGCCCTGGCGCAAGAATAACGTTTTTTTGTGAGATTGCGTAAATATAAATATGTCGTTAAACCCGCCAACACCCCATACATGCCAATTAGTAAGGTTTGTCAAGTGAACAAAACGTGCCAATTACTACCGGTGTGGTGGAGAGTAAACCCACAACATTTACAATGTGAGTGCCGATGTTTTATTTGGTGATTACAACCAGGACAGGTGGCAACCCCAGCCTCCTACGATGTAGACCGAGGCGCCCTCGGTGGTGTCGTGCGAGCAGTTTAAGTGCACGCATCCACCAATCACAGCCACCCGACTTCAGGACCTGACATTGCTGCACCTCCCAGGAATCTCGGAGCGTCTCCACGTTGCCTACACCTAAAGCCGACACTGCCAGGGCCCCCAGTCAACCACCAGCGCCTGCCCCTCCGCCCCCCCACCCCCTCCATAGCCCGGCACCCGAGCCTCTCCAGTCCGTGGGTCCCAATGCACCACGGTTAATCTGGGGTCACGTTGTTCACTTACGGTTCGCGGGAATTTGCCATCGGGCAGGTGCCACGACGCGGATGCTCCTGTTCGCGTTTGCTCCTCCGGGATAACTGTACAATGCTAACTGTACAAGGCCTTGACCTTCCATCACTGTCAATATAAATATGATATTCAGTATCCCTTTTGCTTTTGATGCACGCCACGATGCAAATTGCTTGAACTTGACATCAATAAGGTCACCAGCATTAGACACTCCGCGGAATGAAATACGATAATGCAATTGGGATTCGTACAGTGTCGATTGTGAGCCTCATCTCCTGTGGGTTAGTGTGTGAGTGCGTTTGCGCTTGGGCAAGCAGAGTCTCGCTGTATTTGTATAAGCCTTAGTGCCCTACCATGGCGTAGATGCATGTAGAGATGCTTACCCTCCCCCAGCCTGTGCTGACCAGCCCTGTGATGAAGTATGGTAACACAACCTCCGTGACTGAAAAGTGTGGGGAGGCCTTCATCCAGCAGTGGATAGATAGAGTACGAGAGATGATGTTATATACCGTCACTCTTTAGAAGTCACGTGACAATTCATTGGCTAAGGCCAAATCTGAAGCTCATTGTGCATGCATCCAATTACGCTTAGACGAAATACTACGATATTACTAAAAATTATTTGTATTTTACCAGTTAAGGTCCACTGAGCTATGTAGCTCTTTTTCAGAAGCGACCTGGCAACAAATGATAGCTCAACAAAGTGGCTTATTACGTGGAAATGTATAGCAGCCAAATGCTCAAAGAGCATCCATAATAGAGGTTTTTGGGTTTGATCATGTAAATATACAAATGTGTCGTTAATACTCGTCACCACCCGACACAGCCAACTAGTAAGGGTTGTAACTTTAAACAGAACATGCCAATTCGTCACTTGTACAGCCAAGCTTTCCAACACACGGGTGGTGGTGGATTTTAACGACACATTTATATATTTTCGCAATCTAACCCAAAAACCTCTATTATGGATGATATTGGTCACGTGTTAGACTCAAAGCGCATGTTTCTAAATGTGGAGGGAAAAACCGCAGGACCCGGAGAAAAATTAATGCCACCACGGGGAGAGACATGCAAACTCCAAATATACAGCAGGCGTCAGGGTCTGGATCGAACCCACGACCTACCCAGCGAGGGAGTTAACATCTTAAGAAGACTTGAAACAGAACAAGCAATATAGACGAAATGAGTAATAGAAAACGAGACAAAAAATATTAATTCACCAGCCTTTGGTTGATCATTAGATGACTACATTCCAGCTCAATTCTGGATTTCCTCAAACGGGCACAAAGCAGTTTGCTTGTGAGTAGCCAAACTGAAACGCTGAAACGTGTGGCTTCCCGCTCAACCGCAGGTTCCCGGACGGTGACAGTCTTCATGGTGCACAACCAAACCCGAATACTGTCAGGCAGCGTGACATTCTACAAGTGCTCAAACATCGGAGCGATACATGTGAACATTCCGTAAGTTCATCTTCTTGTTTAACGAGTTGCTTTTCTTTTTAGTCGAGGTTGTTATTACTTGATCGGTATCTGCCCCTTTTTTTCGCAAGCGTTGTCCTTTTTTTTCTCTTAAAAAAAACGTGTTTTTCAATTCACCGTCACTTACGCTACAGCCCAGCTATATGGTGACACGTGCAACCTCGTGAATTGCGTGCACGTCGCAGCTTGCAACCTCGTTGTTCGAGTGGGGCAACGCATGCCGGTAATGCATGCGGACAAACAAATTAACGGTTGTGATATGCCCACAAAATAAATAAAACATCTATTTGGGGAAAATCACACCGTTACATATATATAAAAAATTGCTTTGACTGGCTCGCTGGTTGGCACGCAAGGGAGAGTGCACCCGTAGTGACGTCACCCACACCTCACAGGGTGTTGCGCTTATCATCACCCCCCCCTACCCACCTTGCACCCCAGGCTATGTATCCCATGAAAATGCGTAGGCCGTGCCAGTCTATTTGCTATACGGCTGTGAAACATCGTACCTGCTCCTCTTTTGCCTGGCAAAAAAAATAACCTTTTGTAAGGCGGCCAATATATGATTTGAACGCATGAGAATAATTTTATGTAGTATGCAAAGTACGTTAACGTCACTCATACCGCTATGCAGTACGTAATGCACTGTTAGAAGGGTCGATGGTCGTCGGTGGTGAAAATGGTTGATGGGAGTCGCAGCTTACGAATGGAACGCATCTGGGAAGATGTCCATTGAAGAGTTGGAGTGATGAAATCAGCCTGTACCGACTGTGCTAGGCGGATTGTTACATTGCAGGATCATGCGGTATCGGTGCAGGCCTTCGATCAGAAGTGGATTGAACATGGCTGAGATGATGACGATGATGATTTTGAAGAGAATGCTCTTACATGGGTGTATATTTCTGCCGGGCATACTGGCGCTTTGCAAACCACTTTGAACGCTGCTTCCAACTGATGTTTTTTGTATGTCATCTGCTGCCAGTGTGAGCCACAGAGATTGGAAAGAGGCAGCAGTCGTAGAGGCAACAGCTTCTTTGTGTTTCAGTCACCACTTGGCCTGCCACAAGTGGGGTGATGTGTCAAGTGACCAGATGCTACTAATAACAACAACAATAATTATTCGTACATTTGGCAATCACACCATTCTCATAGCATACGGTTACCACAAAGGCGCTATGTTTCACAGATGGGGGGGTATAGTCTGCCAGTTGGGGGGGGTAACCAAATTAAGTAATTAGTCAAGATGTTGACTTGCTGGTACATTTATTTTGAGCGTGACGCCAGCGCGCATGGCCTATGCTTGTTCACACAACGTCAAACAACGTCACGGGATCCGTAACGTTCACAACTCGCAGGCACGATGCCATGGATGGAGTTTGCACAGGGGCGGGGGGCAACACCCCGACCAAAATGGGCACCTTTATAAATGTATTTTCAGTAGTTCACAATTCAGATAAAACAAAATGTCATTATATTCACCCGGGATTCCTAATGTGATGGACAAAGCGAACCACTGCCCGCACCCCCGCCCCCCCAAATATAGAAGCCAAACTCCGCCTATGGACGGCGCGTATTCGCGGCCAACACGCCCGCAGTATTAACCAGGGCGGTCGCCCGGTATCCAACCGCGAAGCCGTGCAACAATGCCGGCGAAATAGCGATGCCAACCGCTCGGCTCGCGTTGCCGCCTCGCCGCGTGACCCGGCCTGGACCGCGTCGCGCCCAACCGTTTGCGTCGATGCGCCTTTTCCTTTTTAAATCCTTTATATTAAGTTCACTTGCACGCTTGCTTGCGCGCTTATGACCGTGCAAATCTTTCGGTCGTTTTTTAACCCACTTCCCGTGATCCAATCGAGCTGACATTTTGCACACAGACTCGTTGTGCGTGACAATTTATTTTCGTGAATTTTTTTTCCCAAAATTTTACACTTTTTAGGCAATTTTTTTTTTATATTTAATTATCAATTGCTTAATGGTGGTAGGCAATCATCTGACCCATAGGTGGCAGCCATCTCAAGCCAGAGGACGAGAGGACTCTAGCCGCCACGCATATAAAGGATTTATAGTGAAAAACTTTGTTTTTACGGGTTAATTTTTTGTTGTTGTTGCTTTGCCACCGCGAGCAGTTGCACCAGCTGCACGGACAGGAGATGGGCCTGCCACTGGTGCGCCGGCGAGCACAGCTGCGTGTCCGCGGCATCGCAGTGCTCCGACGTCAGTAACGTGGTTAAGGTGCGTAACACGAGGATGATGAGGCTGCGCGCGCCGCGCTTTATCGCCGCTGATACGTCTAAGTGCACCAATGCCGCGCCGATCTGCGTTTGCCGAAATTACTTTAGAACGCCGTTAATGGCCACCGCTGCAAGAAATATCACAGAGGGCTGCCCATTTGAACGAGTGAGTCACGGTGAGAACTCGCCAACGGTTTATCTGCTGTTGAAGCTTTCTTTGCTGGATTCGACTAAGTGGTCATTCTGAAGAAGCAATAAATGCTTAAGTAACCCAGATATGTCGGTAATGACGTGAGTGTGCATCGATTACCGCGATTGCCCGCGCAGTATCTCTCTCTTTTGGCTGCCGTTTTGGCCATTCACTTTGCTTCACTGAGAGAGAAAAAAGTTTTAAAAAACACACAAACTAGGCAAGCAAGTCTAATAAGTAACCCAATCATTAATAATTACACAGCCCTTTGTCAATCCCCTGCTGGATGAAAGCCTTGTCAGACGTCGTTCAAGTTTCAAGTTCATTTATTAGGTATAGCCCTGTGAGCCATTCGGCTCTTGAATCGGGTGCAATCGCAAAAAACAAAAAAACAAAAAAACATGAACAAGAAAACATCTTAAAGTGACTATGTGCAAACAGAAAATCCAAGAAAAGACAGCAAAATATTGCAGAAAGAGCACCGTACACTAACCCTGTGTGCAAAAATCTCAGTGGGATGCAAGTCGTGTCGGTCTTGAGAGTGGTTTGACTATGCTTCACCGCGTTGGTCAGCATACGGGTTGATAAGGAACAGGAGAGGGGGGCCCACGACCAGGACCAGAATCAGAGTAAGAATATTTATTTATACTGCAGGAGAAATCTGATGAGCTATAAAGCTCTTTTTCACAGATGTCCAGTCGGGGCACGGGGTAAGAACGTTACGACAACAAACAGTACAAAAACACGATAGGAGTACAGAGTACAAGAAAGGTAAACAAATCACCCAAACACAAACACAAACAAATACAACACTGAACCATCCCCATCCTACCAGACAAAGCCCACCGAGGTATTAACTTATTTTTCAAAAGCGACCTTCCCACAAACGATAGCTCAACAAAGTGGCCCATCATTTGGACATTTAAAGCAGCAACATTTATCTCAATAGTCTAAACGCATGTTGCTATGATGATCACTCGCCACTGATGTTAGCCATTGCTACGAATCAAGTTAAAACTGTCTGCATTCACGGCGCAGTGCTCAGACTTCCGCTCTACCGCTTAAACTTCTGACCTCTCTCAAATCTTTTGTTTACCAGAGGTATATTTTGAAGGCCAGAGCTACTCGCAAATAATCGAAAGCTACATTGCCAATTCTATTTTTACAGAATCGAATCTTGCCAATGGTGCGTATGGACATTCGAATGAATACAATAGACCCACAAAAGAGAACACAAATATTCACAACTATCATCATTAACACCGTCCATTGACTGAATTTTAGCTTGATTTAAAACAATGCATAACCTCACCAATACACACTTACTATCGAGTTTAAATAAATTGTCCATCACTGATATGCATGCGAATGCTTTCATTCAGCAGCGGATTGAGTGAAGGTAACATTTATATTATTTTCGCTATTATTTGGTATTAATAATTCACATATGTTTTGATTGTCAAAGTGTTTGCAATGTAATTGCATGAGTTTCCGTCCGTTTTCTTCTTTTAATCTTGGTCAGCCATGCGTGTTGCTTTTTTTCTAGGAACACGCACACACCAGCCAACCCATGTGTATTTCATCTGAGATAGAGAAAACCGTCTGGATTTAATTTTCCATTGCATAAAAAGCCACCACTAAATTTCATGTAAAGGGGAGGACAGACAATGTATATGCTCACCTACACAAGTGAAAATGTTTTCCCCCAAAAAACAAAACCGAAAAAAAACTGCACAAATAGGGAAAATACAAATAATGTTTCAATAAACTTAATAGGTTGATTGAATAGGTCACAGGTTAAATCACGACAGGGCTATGTTGCTTAGTGGGATCATATTTAACAATTTAATAATTTGGAATGTGCAGCGCTCACAGTTTTCGTTCGCCTCTGAGTGAGAGAGACAGAGAGAATGATTCAGAGGCGCGGGAAACCACAGATTGGTGGGGAAGGCAGTCACGGCCGGTACCACAACAATTTCCCAAGCTCTACAGTCCTACATTGGGAAGTTTGTCCAACTCCATTCACGAGTGTTTTTACATGTGGGAGGAAACCGCAGGGCCTGGAAAAAACCCACGGGGGCGGGTGGCGGTGGTGGTGGCGGGGGGGGGTTAAAACACTCAATCATCGTACAGATGGAATACAGATGGACATTAACACACTTGGCATACTGCCATGCTCTGGCAAGCCTGGAGATGGCGACCTGGACGCCTACGGGTAGGGATTGTACGTACAGTACCTTGAACTTCTTTCGCGCCGTACGTTGCCAACCGTGGTTATCGGAGGTGCGGTGGAAGGACAACAAATAAACAAACAAAAAGCAGTTCAAACAAAAAATTTGGCGAGGGAGTTTCGCGAGTGCGCGCGATCAACCAACGCCGTTGAGTGACGGTGATGTTCCGACGCTTCGTGCGACCGGTGCGTCTGCTTGGCGCGGTTTTGGCGTGGCGGAGCACTGCGTGATTGCCATTTCCTGCCAGGATGCAAGGGCTTGCCCCCGCATCACGGCCTCTTCCAGCGCGGGGCAGCCCTCCGCGAGTGGGAGCACGACATCCCTCTTCCTCAACACCACCAACACCAAGGCCATCAAGGTACCCCACTGCCGCCCGGAGACTCGGCAACACCCCGTGTCTCTTGTTTCAGCGTTTCTACTCAGGACGGTGGAAGCATTTGTCCGTCATCTCTGTCCTTCTGTCTGTTCATAGCGGGGTAGGGGCATGATGGGGTGCCACGGTGGTGAGATGTTCACTACCTCGCCTGGTATACAGGAGGTCGCGGGTTTGATCTCGACCCTGACACCTGTATATTTGGAGTTTGCATGTTAGAATCAACATGCGTTTTAGAGTATTTGGCGCTGTAAATGTCCACGTGATTATCCACTTCGTTGAGCTATCATCTGTGGCCAGGACGCTTCTGAAATACATATATATATTTTTTAATCCTGTAAAGATGTGAACCAATATGAATCCAAATTTAGTATACATTTCCTGTTGACGTTAGAAACTAACTCAATAAAAAAACATTTAGGCATTAGCTCGATCTGTCCATCCGTTTGTCCATCTCTGTCTGTCTATCTGTCCATCTGTGTGTCCATCCTGAACGGGAGGTGGGTGGTAAACACGTTGTTTTAATTGAGCGATGTTATTATACTAGCTCAAGAAGGGAGACGTTGGGAGAGAATTCCAAAGTGGAGCAGTGCGTGGGATGCAGGAAGAGAAGGGCTGTTGTGATCTACAGTGTGGCGGTTGCATACTTTATGGGTGACACAAAACAGTCGCGTCTTCTATCCTGAATCCTCAACATGGGTGGATAAATCAACGAGTGAAGTTCACGGGAACAAAAGCCATGCTGGAAGGGAAACAACGGTAATAAGGGGACGACTGACTGCCAGTGAGCAAGTGACTGGAGATTCAACATCCCACTGTTTCCAGATGTAATCAAACAACCAACTAACAACCCAAAGTGCTTGGGCCTGGAAAAATTAAATTAAGAATCCTCTCTGAACCCAGCTGGGCTCTGGCAATGAAGACCACAATAAAGAGAATCATTCGTTAGATTTACGACCTATTACAATGTTAAAGAGATCTGATTTCTCACAACGCATTCACCACGTGCCCACTGCAGATTATGCGGTGGGAAAGGGTCCAATCCCCGTCCACCCACCAGCGCCTGCCAGCAGCATCTGCTATCACTGCAGGCATAGCTCTCCCTCAATCTTGACCCATCTTCATACGAAGACTCCCACAAGAGCCGTTTAACTGTCCACCGCCTCCGGTAGCTCTTCATTCCCGTTTGATGTGACAGCTTAGCAGCTGCGTATGGTCTCGGATTAAGCGCGCAGACCAGCAGTCGGAGCCGCTCACTCCCGAAGTGTACAGTAATTGCTCTTGGGTCAACAATGCGATATCCGCAGCCGCCCACTGGCTGTTGTGCGTTTATTGCCAACGCCGTAGGGGGACATTAACCACACCGCGGCACCGTTAGCAAGCGTGGGACATCGCCCACAAATTGCCATCGTGACTAATCCCAAATTTTAACAGTTACTCAGTAACTCAGCGGTTTCTTTTTTTTCTCGACAAAGATCTCTCACGTCTGTTATTCATTGGAGTGGAATGATTCACCCCCCACCTCCCTCCTCTCCCTCACCTCATCTTCCCCCCACTTCGACGCAAGTGCATAGCTTCTGTGAATTGTTATCATTGTTCATTTTCTCAATTTACATGTTGAGGCCCCTCTCGTGGCTGCAAGGGGTGATGCAAAACCCATTACACACAAATAAACTGAAGGTGCAGCCCCTGCAATTGCACTTTGCTTGCACGACTGCTGGTGGAAGGGCCTCCACTGGAGAGGCAGCTCTAGAGAGGCCCTTTACAATGTGTTGTTTTTTGCCAACTCTTCCTCGCTGGCAAAGATGTTTCGTGACAGGTGGCAGTGCCCACACTTTACCCCGCCGCATGCGACGTGCCGACTGAACGGCTGCCATGTACCCACGTGTGCCGCAGGGCAGACACGAGGCGGGGTGGGGGGATCTAAGAAACTTGCACCATTGTTTCAGAGACCTTTGGATCACAAGTCCAGTGTTGAAATCATTACTCCTTTGGCATATATGAACCTTATGGCGGTACCCCAGGGGGGCGGTACCATAGTAGCCCGGCTCTCGCATAATGTCCGTGATGCAGTCACGTTTAGCCTGTTGGTGGTCGGCGATGCGGCAATCGACTCATCTCGACGAGCTGTACTCACGATGCACCACCACTACTATGGTGTACACGATGCAGCACCACTACTATGGTGTACACTACGATGCAGCACCACGGTGCGTACCGCGAGCGTTCAGGGTCTCAGCGCAATCTTCGTCCTCACTGCGTTCCGACATCGCGGAGTAGCACTGATTTCGGATTGATTGGTACCCCAGTCGCGGAGTTAAGTAACACCCCTGGAAAAAATAGTGTCTCAGAAATAAAATATTTAATTGCCTCGGCCATTTTGTGTTATTTGGATTAATATCGAAAAAGAAATACGTATCAATGGGTGGATAGATCATTACGCTTCTAATAATTTCTCAGGTGTTCCTTTGAAAGAAATCGTTGCAGCTAAAAAGGAAGTTATTTGAATGAATGGGCGCGCCTCTTTGCAGGACAAGAATGTGAAGCTTGTGTGCAAGATCGGGACGAAAATCATCGTAGATGCAGAATGGGTCGACGCAGACACCATCAGATGTTCTCCCGTAAAGGTGAGCCCCGTACGTCAGGTGCCCCCAAGTAAGGTTACAACGTGAATATAAATGTTGTCGTTAAGCCACCACCACCCGACACACCCGGTAAGATGTGTCACGTGAACAAAACTATTGACGACTTCGTGTTGGAGAGTAAACCCACAACATTTACAATTTAACTACTCTACGTTTCGCTGGTCATAATTACAACCAGCTTCATCAGGCCATTTTGCTAGAATTGTGAAGAAGTCTTCTTGGTTCCGGTCTTAAAAAAAAAAACGCAAAAATTCGTCGGGTGTGGAGACCAGAGGGGGTTGAATATTACGAATAACTTTGGTCGCGAAAACCTACATGTTCAACTAGGATTAAACGTCGCGTAGCTTACCCGCTGGGGACTGAGATGCAGGCGGATATGTGAAACGGTCACAGACTGTACACGCGAACATCCGGAGGAAATGACAAAAGTGAAGCGAAAACCTGTCGAGACGTGAAATGCTGTGTACCATGTGTTAGACTTAAGCGAAAGTCAGTGAACATGCGACTGAGTGACCCTGAGCTTGGCTCCGAGCCTCTGAGTTGCGGCCGTTATGTCCGCAAATTTGCGCGCGTCATAAATTGCATTATTATAATAAAAAGGTTGGATTTGTGACCATCTGCAGGAAATGACAGATACACCGTGCACAGACACTGATAATCAGAATTAACATTTATAAAGCACGCTTAAACAATAATTCTCAGGGCGTTATGCATGGCAAGGCGGAAATAGTTGAACAACAACCAAGGAAAGAAGAAATGAGAAAGACGTTTGAAAATATCTAGAGAGAGAAAGCCACCATAAACATATACGTTTTTAGTCGAGATTTGAAGGTTTGTAAAGTGTCTGCAAAGTCCCCTGACCTCGGAAGATCAACGAGCTTCAGAGTTCAGGTGCCACAATTGTGAAGGCCCCGAGACCGTGGTGAGAGTGAGCAAACAATAATCTGAGGACCGTCATGACCTTGATGGAATATACGTGGCCGAAGGAGGTAATGCAAGGAGGAGCAAGTCCATTTAAGTGCTTGAACACCGGCAAGGGAATGTTAAAATGACTACGGCTACGGACAGGGAGCCGGTGAAGGGACAGGAGCACAGGTGTGATGATGTGATCCTTAAAAGGTGTAGCAGTTAGCACCCTGGCGGCCGCGTTTTGAACACACCGCAGACTGTTTAGGAGTTTCCTAAGGGTTTCAAAAATCAGGGCACTACAGTAGTCAATGTGGGAGAAAACAAATGCGTGGATCGCTCTTTCAGTGTCTGCAGTGTTAAGGATGTGTTGGAGCCGAGATGTGTTTCTCAGGTGGAAAGAAAAGAGGTTCTTTAGGGTTCTGGTGACATGGGGCTGGAAGGATCAAGTTTGATCTAGAAGGACACCAAGATTGTCGATCTCATGGTCTTGATAGACGTTCCAACCATCAATAACCAAGTTAAGAGGGATTGAATTGGATAGCTGATGGGGGGGGGGGTGGTACCGACTAAAATAATCTGGGTATGGGCAGTTAATTGGTCTGGGCGGATAAGTGACGTTCAGATGTATACACAATTGGTTCTTCGAATAATTAACAGCAAAATATCAGTTGGCACCGATACTTATGCATTGCCTGGACGTCAGAGAGCTGTTGATGGTACGTGGGGTTGATGGTACGTGGGGTCTTCATTCTTGCGTGTGAATTGTGACCGTGAAGTTCTCTTTGCTTGTGTTGCAGCTGACAACCAACATGATATTGGAAACATTTCCGGTGAATTTGGCTTGGAAGAGCAACGGCGCTTCAGTTGACAACCCAGAAAACATAACAGGTTTGCTTCGGTACACCGACATTAACAAAAAACAAAAACACTCAAGCGTGATTCTCGGCAGCGTCAACAGCAGCGACATCCGCACCATTCTTACCATCAGCATCACCATCAGCACCAGTAGCAGTAGCCATATCATCATTGTCACCATTGTCAAATTTATCATCATCCTTGCCTTCAATGTTATTACCATCATCATCATGATGGCTATTTTCATCACCACAATCAGCAGCTGAATTTTTATCACCGTCAACAGCCACATTATTTTCATTAGCAGCAGTAGTGGCTTAATTATCATCAGCAGCAGTATCAGCAGCAGAAGTTGTCAAAGTAACTTTGTTATCATCATCATCCTATCATCAGAATCATAAATCATCATCGTTGTCATCAACATTTTCTTCGCCATCATCACCATCATTGGTGATTGTCATTTATCAGGGTCGGATTAAGTTTGATGGAGGGCCCATTGTTGTTCTAGTTTTGGTGGGCCAATCTTCTACTGATTTATCACCACCCGTGCCCAAAGCCAAACACTGCATGGTTGTTCCCTTTCGTTATTTTAAGTCCAGTTTTTAAATGTGATTCAGGAATTGTAAAGCTCCATCAAAGTTAAAATAAACAGAACACATTCATATTTTCGCCACGTAACTGGTCGTAAAAATATTCTTAGGTTTTTTCGGTAAAGTCACGTAGGTAAAAAATTATAATTAATACAAGTAAAATAAAAATAAAATAAAAATTACGACGTTTCGGAGGCAACACAAGCTTCCGTCTTCAGGTGGAAACGTCACAGCACGATAGCTGTATCAAGTGAGAGAAATTCCAAGAACACAGTATTTGTATATATACTGGTTGAGAGTGGGAGGAGCCAAGGTAGGCCCTGAATATTATTCTTGTGAGGTTAGGTGCGGCTGAAATACGCTGTTAGGAATGGGCCTTTGTTGTGTAAACTAGGTGCGGATGATGTAAAGGTGCGTGTAAAAGGGACTGAGCCTTTTTGTTATGTAGAGATGATGCGGCTGAAATCGCTGCCAGGAAATGAGTCTTTTTTGTGTAGAATGGTTGACTGAGCCTATTATTATGTAGAGGTGGTGCGGCTTAACTCGCTGTCAGGAAATGAGTCTTTGTTGTGTAGAATGGTTGACTGAGCCTATTATTATGTAGAGGTGGTGCGGCTTAACTCGCTGACAGGAAATGAGTCTTTGTTGTGTAGAATGGTTGACTGAGCCTATTATTATGTAGAGGTGGTGCGGCTTAACTCGCTGCTAAGAAATGAGTCTTTGTTGTGTAGAATGGTTGACTGAGCCTATTATTATGTAGGGGTGGTGCGGCTGAAATCGCTGTCAGGAATGCTCCAAATATGTGTAGTTAAATATTTTTTACATGATTAATAACATCTTTCCAATGATTACTAAGTTTGTACCCATCATCACGGTTGAAATTATGTCTGTGTTTGTATATTTGGATGGCCTCGTGTACAAACCTTTGATGGTAGCCAGGAGGCTTGCAGAGCACCTTAGTCTCGGAAAAACATTGCGATGGAATGATTCATAAGGATTTTTTTGTAGGTTAGGCAGCCACGTAATGTTTTGGCCAAATTTACATCATGAAACCCACCACCACCCAACATGGGCTAACAAATGAAATGTTCACGCGGTGTACAAGAGTTTAACGTGGCAATTGTTATTGTTCGAGCTCACTGCCAAGTTGAAGATCAATTTTCAGAACCGAATTTAGCAATAATATAACGTGACGTTTTCGCTTGAAACTGCACAAAGTATCTTCTTGGCACTTAAAGCTGTGGGTTTAAATGACCAAATGACACTGTAGGATTTATCATAGTGCTAAAATCTTGTATTGAAACTATTATAAAGCTGTACGTATACATTTGGGGGACCCTCAAAATCCAAGGCCGTGGCACCCAAAGCGCTTGCGCTGATCTGGCCCTGGGTCACGACGTTAACTGTGAGTGTTGAGTGAGCCCTGCCCTCTCGCTCTCTCCTTTCCTCTCCCTCCCTCTCTCTCTGTCCCCGCGTGTCCCGCTGTGGCCCGGCCGCCGCCGCAGTGGACGTTTACACGTGCGGTGGAGCAACCGTGGACTGCGGCCAATGCTCGGCCATGCGGCACCGGCAGCTGCGGTGCGAGTGGTGCGCGACGGCCGACGACGCCGCCCCCGGCTGCAGGCTCAACACCACGTGCCGGCAGCCCATTGGGGAGTGCCCGGCGCCGGTCGTGACGCAGGTCAGACTCGCGGTCACGACGAGTACTGGACCTTGCTTTGTTGGGAGTCGGGGGGGGTGGGGTTTCAGGACAAACAAAAAGTCCGGCAGACTTCAGCGATATAATTAAGATGGGGGTCCATGGTATATATATTTTAAAAACATTAATAATATTTACATGTAAAGTATAACTGCCTCCGCCAATCAAAGCACCTTATCTCCGCAATTCGATGGGCACCCCCAGTGACAGCTGTCCACGTGTCGCACAAGGCGACACCTTGCCTGCAAGTCGGCATTCGTCTGCCAGTGACGGGCGACGATGCTGCCGTGCGTGTAATCCCCACTGAGCAATTTGCAGTTGAAGTATTTAGGATTTGGCAATTTTTTACCATCACGCTCACGCGCACTCAATGTCGTGCTCACCTCGAATGACTTCACGCGACCTTTAATGTTCACTGTGAAGCAGTCGGCGCATACGATGCAATGGTTAGCACACGCCGCAGTGATGACCAGGGTGCCCTGCCAGATTCGAACTTAGAACCTTTGTACCACTCTTCTTCTTTATTCTGCTGCTTCTTCTGAGCGGAGACAGAGAGAGCGCGAAGGAATTGACTCGTTGTTAGTTGGAAATGACGCCCTACGCTGGAAGGGCCGTGAGAAAACCGGGGCAGTTGTAAGGAAGTTGACAAATGAAGGGTTTTTAACTGACACTTGTGAAATTTATTATTTTGTAGACATTGAGTCATGAATGAAAATAATTTTATTGATGATATACAGCATTGTATGTTTATCCACTACTGGATGCGGCCACCCCAAGCTGTGTGCTTCGCCATGCTGGTCAGTGTGGGGTTGGTGAAGTTATTATTTTTAATGAAAACGTTTTTTTTTTCGATTTTGTTCTCGCATTGAAAACTATTGGTCAAGTTTTGATGTACACTGTCGGACACAAGTAACGCCATGAGGGATTTGGGAACAAAAATAACTGCCGTGAATTTAAATTTGGCTTTATAAAAATTTATATTTGACCATACTTCACCGTGCCGGTCAGTTTGGGTTGGCGAAAGGGTGAGGGGAAGGCGCGGTGGAGGGAGCAGGATTGTTCCAACTACCACTCGCCAGAGTTGAACCCAAGACCAGGAACGGAACTCGGATGACAAGTTTGCAGTACAGTGTTCTAACCACAGCACCACCCAAAACAGGAAGGCGGATTTATAACGTTTAATCTGATCAACTGTAGTGGCAAGTGCAGCTAATGATCACCTGCTCAGGAAAGTATGTTATGCTGCAGAGATGCATACGAAAGCATTTACAAATACAAAGATCCCCCATGTAGCCTGAACAGACTGTTGGGGCCAGTGCTGTTTGCAAGCACCTATGAAGGGCGGCACAGTACGCATGGGGGTGGGTGGCCAGCACCACGCCCGGCCGCTTTTGTCTTGCCAGTGGCGATGTTTATGCACCGGTACTCATTTGAGGCTGAGTCGACCTATCAGAGGCCCAGGACCAGAACAGATAATCATCACCGGTGTTGGCCGCGAGTGGGAATCGAACTCGGGTTGCCGGGTTCGAAGCGTAGCGCACTAACCGCTGTCCCACCGCTCCCCACACAGCACACACACGTGCACACAAAGACAAAGATCCCCCGTATAGCCTTAACAGACTGTTGGGGTAAGCGCTGTTAGCGAGCACCTATGAAGGCCAGCATGGCACACGAGGGGGTGGGTGGCCAACACCACGCCTGGCCGCCTTTGTCTCCCTAGTGGCGATGTTTACACACCGCACCAGGTACTCATTTGAGGCTGAATCGACCTAGGAGAGGCCCAAGACCGGAACAGATAATCGTCACCGGTGTTGGCCGTGAGAGGGAATCGAACCGCCGGTCGCCTGGTTCGTAGCGCAGCGCGCTAACCGCTGCACTACCGCTCCCCACACACGTGCACACACACACGCGCGCACACACACACACACACGTACACACACACACGCGCACGCACGCGTGCACACACACATACACGCACACGTGCACACACACACACGCACACACGCGTGCACACACACGCGCACACACACGCACCGTCGTGAGGCTGCGCGCGGGGGAGTGACCGCCGAGCGTGCCGATCACAGTGGGTGGCCTCTCACCTCGTTAACCCCGCAGCAGCGCCGCAGAGCTCGTGCCTTGCTTACTTACTTCGTTCGCCCGTTGTTTGTTTAGATTTCTCCCCAGAGTGGTCCACTCCAAGGAGGCACCCGCGTCACCATCACGGGCAGCAATATGGGCGGCCGGTTTGAGGACATTGAGCAAGGGCTCTTCATCGGAGCAGCCCGCTGCAGCCCGCTGAAGGAGTTCTACGAAGTGTCCAAGCGGTGTGTGTGGCTCTATGCATGCGCCGCGGTGGACGGGATGTTAACCACCTCGCCTGGTATACAGGGGGTCGTGGGTTCGATCCCGACAACGATGCCTGCTGTGTATTTTGGAGGTTGCATGTTCTTCCCGTGGGGTTGTCTCTGGGTCCTCCGGCTTTCCCCCTCCACGTTTGGGATCAGCGTTTCACGAGTATTTGGCTCCGAGGAATGTCCACGTGATAAGCCGCTTCGTTGAGCTATCATTGGTGGCCAGGTTGCTTCTGAACAAGAGTTTTATAGCTCCGTGGGCCTTACCTGTAAAGTTGTATACATATTTGAAAAAATATCCCTGGTACAGCCTTTAACAGACCGTTGGGGCAAGCGTTGTTTGCGAGCACCTGTTAAGAATGTCACGATAAAGAACAGGTCTGTCGAGAAGACACAGTCAGACTCTGTCTTCTCGGCAGACCTGTTCTTCACCTGAGGACAGCTGCTTGCGTTGTGGCCGAAACGTCGTGATAATTATTTTATTATGTTTTATTTTTATTATTTTATTGTTTCCATTCTACGTGACTTTACCAGAAGAACCAAGAAGATGAATCCCTGCAGTCACGAAAGCTTTAAATCGAAATTTAATGTCACGATACTTGTGTGGGGGTGGGTGGCCAGCACCAAGCCTGGCCCGCCTTTGCTTCCTATATTACCCGCCCCCCCGCACCAGGTACTCATTTAATGCTGAGTCGACCTAGGGGGACATGGAACGTAAAAAATAAATGCCACGTTCCTTTTTTTCGCCAGCATCGTGTGCGTCACGAGTCGCAGTAACGTCACCGGGAGCCAGGTGCACGTGAACGTGAATGGGAGAGTGTCGGAGTCCACCGTCACTTACACATACGCGGTGAGTTCCAGATGGTAGCCCTGCCTATCGGGTGCCTCTTTAACTCGACACAAGCTTCGTGTCGTATACATATACGTATGACAAAACAAAAACTCAACTCATTCGTCGAGGACACTGTGTGGGGAGCGGTAGTGCGGCGATTAGCGCGCCGCGCTACGAACCTTGGTGACCCACGTTCGAGTCCCGCTCAACACCATTGACGATTATCTGAACCGGTCCTGGGCCTCACCTAGGTTGACTCAGCCTCAAATTAGTACCTGGTTTGGTGTGTAAATATCACCACTAGGGAGACAAAGGCGGCCGGGGGGTGGTGCTGGCCACCCACCTCCTCGTGTGCCGTGCCGGTCTTCATAGGTGCTCGCTAACAACACTTGCCCCAACAGTCTGTTAAGGCTACACGGTGGATCTTTGTAGTTGTTTTAGCCTTAAAAGGAAAACTACATCAGAGTCTAAATTTCGGGCAATGGTCCTTCACAGCACTGAAGGGCCATTGCCTGAATCACCGCCGATGACAGAGCATTCCTTTTAAAACGACGGTGTTATTTTTGACGAATGTGTGCAGTCTTGTTTTGGTTGTTTGTGAGTGTGCACCCCTGCCAATGCAGTGTCGCCACAAAATGTATTTACAGAGTTAATACAACAACAAAAAAGACTCGTTTGACTTTTCCTTTTAACATAAAAACACAGTCGGGATGGGATTTTCACTCATGGCCTTTCTTGAGAGCATACAGAGAGGTCAGAGAGATTGATTGTTTCCGAAAACTCGTGTCATTTTTGGCTTAAAGGGTTGTTGAGTTAAGAGGTCATTCTAAAACAAATATCCTGAAGCAAAACATTAGTGCTGGACACAGCCACATTTGCCAATGCGATTTGTAGACTTGATCCTTTCCAGTTTATCGAAAGTTCACTGTAAATGTCATATTTTATCGAGGGACCACTATTGCTGTGTGTTGTCTTGGTGTGGTCTGGGACTGTTTCATTGTTATTTTTTTCTGCCTTGCTCAAGGTTGATAAAGCAGACTTTAATTAATTAATACATTTCATTTTTCTTCTTCTTCTTTTTTAGTCACCTGTTCACATTTTTCTCCATGTTGCACTCCTATCGCTTTTTGTTTTGTTGTTGCAACTTGCTGACCCGCCCATACGGGACACGTGTTGACAAAGAGCTTCATAGCTTATGGGATTCCGCCTACAGTCTTAAATTAAGATTCTGAAAGATGATGATTATTGAGCCATATGTACGATGTGACTTTTAAATTGGGTAAAAAAGCATTTCCCTACCACGATAATCTCACGACCTTCTCAACTCTCTCACCATTCCACACCGTTTTTTTGAGCCGAGAGTTGGGAATGGTGTTGTATATGGACGTTTGCATGTTGAACTTCTTTCGCACCGTACGAACTAATCAGAGGTGCATATATACATCCAAGTCAAACAAATAATGGCCAAATGGAGACTTTGGGGGAACTTAAACTTTAACATTTCTGGGCATTTTTCAAACACTCGACGAAATTAACTTAGAAATAAATACTCACTTGACGTGTCTCTTTTTTCCATGCGGCCATTTGCAGCCGGAATGAGACTCAAGAATTTCCTTTCAGGTTTCCTGAAACAACTAAAATACAACCACAAAACATAGCCCAACGACTCTCCCACTCACAGGACCCCAAGGTGGACAAAGTGGAGCCCCTGAAGGGGATCAAGGCTGGTGGCACGGTGGTCACCATCAGGGGGAGGGACCTGGACGTTGGCTCCCGTCTTGATGTCCGACTTGATGCGAACAAATCCTGCACGATACTCAAGTGAGGACGCCCGAGTTGATGCCACGCAGCCCATCTGCACAAGGGCGCCACGGTTGCGAGATGTTAGCTACCTCGCCGGGTATACAGGAGGTCGAGGGTTCAATCCCGACCCTGACGCCTGCTGTATTTGGAGTTTGCATGTTCTCTCTCCCCGAGGCCACGTGGATTTTTTTCCAGGTCCTCCGGTTTTTCTCTCCACATTTAGAAACACGCGTTTTAAATATTTGGCTGCAATAAATTTCGATGTGATAAGCCACTAAGTTGAGCTATCATTTGTGGCCAGGTCTCTTCTGAAAAAGCTATATAGCTCAGTGGGCCTTACCTGGTTAAATAAAAATAGTTAAAATTTCTATTTAAAGCTTTCGTGACTGCAGGGATTCATATTTTTGGTTCATTCGATAAAGTCACGTAGAAGGGAAATAATAAAATAATAAAAATTTAACATAATAAAATAATTCTCACGACGTTTCGGCCACAACGCAAGCAGCCGTCCTCAGGTGAAGAACAGGTCTGTCGGAAATACAGCGTCTAAATGAACACCACCACGCTTGGCAGCGTATATTTAAGCTGGGTTGGAGGGGAAAGAGCGCCTTGACAAAGGAATTTGCATATTAAGAGGAATTTAGCATATTCATGGGAAATGCAGATATGGGATTAGTCACTACTTGTGGAATGCGTAGGCGGTGGGCGGGGGTTTCAAAGTCATATTATGCCCGTGCATTATGCAGTATGCAGGATTAGCAGCAACAAAGGGAGGGAGTAGGGTTAGCATTAATAACTAAAATAGTTTAGTTTAGTTTCACTTGGACTGTCACGAGGTCTCCCACGTGGTTTTATTTGGCCACTGACCAACTCCAGGACTGGCTTATCGGCCAACTGCCTGGGAGGCCAGTGGCCAAATTAAACTGTGTCGGAGACCTCGGCACAGAGTGCAGCGTTTTGGTTCACGTATTAAAACTAAAACACACATTGATTATAATTGTGGAGGGAAAACTGAAGGACTCGGATAAAAATCCACGCGACCTCCTTGTACACCGGGCGAGGTAGTTAACATCTCGACACCGTGGCGCCCACCATACACATGGTGATCATCGCCCCCCTACTCGAAGACTAATGTCCCATGTCACTTTTGCAAATTCAACTTAGCCTGGTATTTTGAGTTTATCAAGTTGTGAAACGAAATAAACTTGGGACTTGTTTCACTAAACAAATGTATGTCTCTTCCCAGTAAAATCAGCACGGTGATCAAGTGCAAGATGCCGGAATGGGACAGTGTAGGCGAGACCAACATCTGCCTGCACTGCGATGACAGCAAGCAGTGCCTCTTGGAAAAGACGGATAAATTCAAAATCATCGACAACCCCATGGTGGTGAAGCTGCACCCGTACAAGAGCCACAAAGGGTGAGAGTGCTTTCAAACGACATCAACAACAATAACAGCAACAACAATAAAAACATCAACAACAATAACAACATATTCTTGGTTCTTTCGGTAAAGTCACGTAGAAGGGAAATAATAAAATAAATATAATACAAGAATTATTACTATTTTATTATTTCCCTTCTACGTGACTTTACCGAAAGAACCAAGAATATGAATCCCTGCAGTCACGAAATCTTTAAATCAAAACAATAACAACAGCAACAACAATGACGTACTCCAAGTGCAAGTTCCCAGGTTGGGCTCCGTGCCGAGCATTTCTTCTTTTCAGCTTCTGCCACGCGCTACTGCGAACATCTTCAATTAAACTCCCGAAGCTGCCCACAGTAATGCATGGTCGAGGGCATATGAGAGAGGAAACGCTCGATGCCCAGCCCAGCCCAGAAAACAAACGCTTGGGTTACAAGTGACCGCAATGCCTCATACGTTAAATGAACAACAACTCACGTGTGTAACGCACCTGGAACTTACCGGTCATCTCCGATGGTTATGATTACATATGGAGAATAGGAGCGAACGGGGGCTTAGCAAGGGCAGGAGAGAAAGGAAGCGGTTAAGGGAGTCCGAAGGCACGCCGCTGAACAGGAAGGTTTTGAGCAGAGACTTGAAGCAGAGAGAGGCCAAATGGAGGTCCCTGTGGAGGGAGGTCCAAAGGGTGGAGGCTCCGTGGTTAAAAAATTGCAGCCACCAATGCGCGACAACACGCACCGCGTGCTCACAATGTCTTTATGATTATTGCTCCTCGCATTATGGATGAATAGGAGATCTACCGTGGCTATGCTGATGTCTAAACTGTCTCCGAGAGATTTCGATTTAAAGCTTTCGTGACTGCAGGGAATCATCTTCTTGGTTCTTTCGGTAAAGTCACGTAGAAGGGAAATAATAAAATAATAAATAGACGCTGTCTCCCCGACAGACCTGGTCTTCACCTGAGAACGGCTGCTTGCGTTGTGGCCGAAACGTCGTGAGAATTATTTTATTGTGTTTTATTTTTATTGTTTTATTATTTCCCTTCTACGTGACTTTACCGAAAGAACCAAGAAGATGTCTCCGAGAGCTCTGCGCATACATAGGTGTACGTGTAGGTGGGAGCATCTCCTGTGCGCTGTGACATCATAGTGCCCTACGTGCCATTGGCTCTTTGTCGACGGACGCAGCTTCACGATGTCGATTTATCGTGCAGTTGTCGTTTATCAAGTTGTTGGCGTGCATTTCATCTCTCGTTTCACTTCCGCTTTTTAGGGGAGGACGACAAATCCAGGTCTCCTTGACGGGCGAAGTCGTGGCGCAGAAAGTGGCTATGAGCATTCACCTGGACAGCACGGAAGTGAGCGTGAGTATCCACACAACGGAGCGCGGTTTCTCCCACTCACACACAGTGTGGTCTCTCCCACTCACAGCACAGCACAGACTATCCCACTCACACACAGTGTGGTCTATCCCACTCACACACAGCGTGGTCTATCCCGCTCACAGCACAGCACAGACTATTCCACTCACACACAGTGTGGTCTCTCCCACTCACACACAGCACAGACTATCCCACTCACACACAGTGTGGTCTCTCC
>CM025632.2:2737255-2757495 GCA_014621495.2 Entosphenus tridentatus | reverse complement strand
TGTTCTTCACCTAAGGACGGCTGCTTGCGTTGTGGCCGAAACGTCGTGAGAATTGTATTTTATAATGTTTAATTTTTATTATTTTATTATTTCCCTTCTACGTGACTTTACCGAAAGAACCAAGAAGATGAACGTGTGTTTCCTTAAATGGTATTATGCAACCGCCGCACAAACGCACGGCAAATTTCGCGGGGGTTTTCTTAGTTCATATTATTTTACAGTAGGATGAAAACAAATGAAACATGCTGCTTCTAGCACATGCAGGAGAGGCTGTTGCATCACAAACTCGACCACAGACGACTTATCTCTTCCTTGCACGCATCACAGGCTTTTTTTTTTGTGCCGCTCAACCACAGCCTGCGGCGCGTTCCGCCAAGCAAGCAACAGCAGAATGTGTCGGTTCTACTTACAGGTCGATACATTTATAGATACCCCACGAAAATAAAAGAGGCGGGTGGGGGGTAGGGGAATTATAGAAGAAACTACAAGTTAATTCAATGCCTCCGCATGTCACCTCCCACCCATCTCAACAACGCTCATTAAATCCGCAGCCGCTCTTCTCCGCCATGCGTGGGAGACGTCGCCTTCACGGCCGTTCAATCGGCCGTCGTGAAGAGAGAAAGAGGGAGTTTGAGAAATCAGTGGGGTGTCTGTAAATGGATCGCCCCGATGAATAAGAAACACGCCGTTGGACACTTGTGACCTCGATTCAAGTAAGATTTGATTTAGACGATCAGCATTTACTGCCGGAAAGCTGCTCATATTGGTGAATTCAAAACTCGTCACCTTTTGTCAATTGCCCTCGGGATTCCCAGTGTCCTCAGTGCGCCCTCCGCTCCGCCAACCTGTAGAGTCAGTGCACCATTTAGAATCAGCGTGACGAGCGTAGAGTATTTGACTGCTATAAACGTCCACGTGATGATAGGCCGCTTCGTTGAGCCATCATTTGTGGCCAGGTCGCTTCTGAAACAGAGCTGCATTGGCCAGTGGGACTTACACCTGGTAATGGAAACATGGTTTTGTTGAAATTTTGATTTAAAGCTTTCGTGACTGCAGGGATTCATATTCTTGGTTCTTTCGGTAAAGTCACGTAGAAGGGAAATAATAAAATAAATATAAAAAATAAAAATTATCACGACGTTTCGACAGCAACACAAGCAATCATCATCAGGTGTGAAATCCACAGCAAGAAAAATTGAAAAAAGTTTGTGTTTTTAATTTTAATTTTTATTTTCTTGCTGTGGATTTCACACCTGATGATGATTGCTTGTGTTGCAGTCGGAACGTCGTGAGAATTTGTATTGTTTTATATTGATATTATTTTGGTTTTGTTTAGTTTTTATTCCCTGTCTCGAGATGAGACATCAGCCGGTTATATATCTTTAGATTGTGATGCGCTAAGAGGTGGAGAAAGCGACAGTGCGTGGGTCGCAGAACACGCGCAGGTTAAAGATGTCACATATTGACCGTTCATAAAAACACAACTTGACTTGGGCAGGAGACACGCCACTCCCGAACAAAAGAACCACGGGCGGTGGGCGTGAATAATGATGGAGCCGCAGCGCAAGGAATGAGCATTCCTGAGAGCACGCGCCTCCGTCGCGGAGACGGAGCGACGAGACCGGCCCATGTGCTGCTCGACGTGGCGACACGTCGTGAGCCTGTCGGGAGATGGAGCTGGCTTTAACCAACAGTGCGTAGATCGTGGTAGATGATGATGATGGGACACTTTACAGTTGGTCTAAGGTAATTAACATCTCCCGAGTATATTTTCGCAAAGCAAAGAGACGTGGACTTTGCCGCTGGTTTTGATAAAGGATGTATTCGTTGATTTACGATAATATCCATATTGTGGAGTGATAACAAACACATGTGAAGTAATTGCTTCCTCCTTAAGCTGGATTCAGTTAACTAAAGAAACGGATGCAACGTTTTCTTGTTGCCTTTGAAGGCATCGCTCTCACTGAGCCATGTAAGCAGCCCTTCCATGACAATTGGCACTGCTGTGAAACCCTGGGCACGTGTGAGTGAGGAGAGACAATAGCAACACAACATTCGTCAAGTGATGCCTTTGACCGCATTTGTCATGGATTATTTTTGTGTTTTACCGTCACATCCCTTACACTGAAGGAACGTCCTTGAAAAGCCAAATACATTCCAGTAACTTATTCCAACGATTGGCTCATAATGCCGAATCGTTTGGCCAGGAAAGAATCGATGCGAATCAGAATGTGTTTCAGTTATGGCCCTGCTGCATTGGGTTTGGCCTATTCCAATGACGATTGTTTGACCCATGTGGGCGTCACGGTGGCGAGATGTTAACTACCTCGCCTGGTATATAGAAGGTCGTGGGTTCAATCCCGATCCTGAAACTTGCTGTATATATGGAGTTTGCGTGCCTCTCGCCCCGTGGTCGCGTGGATTTTTCTCCAGGTCCTCCGGTTTTCTCTCTCCACATTTAGAATCAACATCACGCATTTAGAGTATATGTCTGCTATACATTTCCACACGATAAGCCACTTCGTTGAGCTATCATTTGTGGCCAGGTCGCTTCCGAAAAAGAGCTACATAGCTCAGTGGGCCTTAGCTGGTAAAATAAAATAAAAGTTTAATATTTGAATGCTACCGCTACTCCCTGCCCCCCAGCTACGACCAGGCCTACCACGTCCCCTTCTTAACCACTTGCACTTGTTCTGTTAGCATAACTACGTCACCACCACTTTTAATGATAGACTCACTCTTTATCTCAAGCACTGTCATCTTGTGTACCATTTTATACTTACTTGAATAAGGCGCCATACAAATCTATACGAGACAAGGAACTTGGGAGGAAACTGGAGAACGCGGAGAAAACCTACCACACGTGCGAGAGGGTGACACTCAATGCAGCCATCTCCTGGTCTCTCTGCCTACAACACCTGGCAAGCCACGGTGGTCACCCATCTGAGGACTAAGCAGGCTTAAGTCTGCAAAGCTGAGATTCGACAAGATCGGTCACATTCACGGTGATATGGTCATGGGGCAAATCAGTGTGAACTCAATTGGAACATACAGAGCGGCCATTGCCCCGTACTGTGACAACTTGGCAGGGCCCTCCTGAAAGAGAGTCATGAGACTGAGTGAGGCTTTCCTGGGTAAACAAGCATCATATAGTCGTCAGTAAACAATGATATTAGTGCGGTGACGTGAGGCAGATTCCGATGGACACCTCATGAACTCTGATTCTGTCTCTGAGCAGTCGCATAGCTCTCGACTTTACAGGCAGTGTCACTGCACTGGGACCCATGGGTTGGAGTGGCCTTCGTGCGGCGATACAAAGAGGTGGGGAGGGGGCCCAAACCAACCACGTTCCACAGCCGCCCCTGACATTGCGTTTCCCCTCGGCTGTCTGTGCCCGCAGGTTCAGGTCGGGCACTACAAGGTGATGGTGGAAATACTGACGGTGGATAAATCCAACTTGACGACTGCCATTGCTCTCTTCCTGGCCCTGCTCATCGTTTGCATAATTGGTGAGTGAGCTCTCGGCTCACCTTCTTCTGCGTCGTCGTCGTCATCGTCGTCTTCGTGAGCTCTCTGCCCAAGGGCAGGTCCCCTGGCTCTCGGGCTGCTTCGGTGCCACCCCACCCCCTGCCCTTCCCTCTTTAGCGCGAGACGGCAAACTTGACGCAAGGGGGTTCTTTGCGCAGGAACGAGCGGAGGTCGAACCGTTAACCCCCTCCCCTCCTCCTCCCCCCGTCTCCGCAGCGGAGTTTCGATGAATTGTTGCAATTCGTGGCTGTGATTCAATTGGAGAATACATTTTTCTTAGGTTTTTTCGGTAAAGTCACGTAGGTGAAAAATTTCAATTAATAAAAGTAAAATAAATATAAAATAAACATCACGACGTTTCGGAGGCAACACAAGCTTCCGTCTTCAGGTGGAACCGTCAGAGCACGATAGCTGTATCAAGTGAGAGAAATTCCAAGAAAAAACGTAAGAATATGAATCCTTGCAGTCACGAAAGCTTCAAATCTAGAATTGGAGAATATATTATTTACTTTAAATATTGGGGTGAATCCCACCCTTCTCTCCCTTCTTCAGTCTTTTTTCCGTCCGCCTTAAATAGGCTGTTCCGATCGTCACCCCCTACCACGGCAGGGCAGCGAACACGGACGGCCCTGGTCGGTCCCTAATTTTGCGGGTGCATCGCTCCGGGTTTGATGCTGTTTCCCCCCTCTTCGAAACATACTTTGTATTCTGGCCTCTTGAATAACAACAAAGAACATAAAACATGTCGGGGTGAATATAGGGGCACACCCGTATGCTGCGAGCTATCACAAACGTTAATTGATTGTCACAATTCAAGTTTGATTCAAGAAACATTTGTGTTACCGTTGTGATGCATAGCAGCGCCTCTAGTTGCTGAAGGGGGTCACATTAATCAGCCACATGGCTACCGTTGTTCGGCAGTGTTGGTGATGGTGTTTTACATCAAAAACAAGAGAGCCAAGCACAACCTGCAGAAAATCCTCGTGCAGATGGAGGAGATGGAGGCGCAGATCCGAGATGAAATCCGCAAAGGTGAGGACAGAATTCTTCGCTTCATCGCTGCACGTTAAACACGCACACACACACACACCTGTCACCAAACCACGCGGAATGTGCCCGATATAGTCAGATCCCTGGAAGCTAAGCAGGCTCGAGCCTGGATAGTGCTTGATTGGGTGACCAACACGCAGCAGAGGGCAGTGCAGCAAAATCCATTGTTGTACTCTACTTTATATGCTCCCGTAGCATTGCAAAAATGAGCAACACACAACAAATCTGGCTTTACAAAATGCAAGCTTACTTTTCGAGAGGGAGTGACCTGACCTGGGGCAGCGAGCAAACATGTTTAACGGAGAGAGAACTAACAGCTCAGCGACCACCGCCTCACTGCCATCTGCGAGTCGCAAAGCAGCAGGCTCCGTGCGTAGCAAACACTCGGCAATGCACAACAGTGCACGTTTGGACAAGGCAAAGTGAGAGAACGGGAACTGCACACCGCCCACTTTCCATCCGTTCGAGGCGAACGAGCAGACGCACGGACGGCAATCTGCAGGGCGCGACCGCGACATCGCGACGGTGCCAAGGGGCGCCGCCGGAGCTCGTCATGGGAAATGCTCAAACCACGTCGTCGCTCACTCTCTAACGATTGCCTTCACACCCCACTCCCCCCCCGCACCCCGGCGTAAAAAGGATTCGCGGAGCTGCAGACGGACATGACGGACCTGGCGTCGGAGTTCAACGGCAACCAGGGCATCCCCTTCCTCGAGTACAAGCACTTCGCCATCAGGATCCTGTTTCCGGAGGTGCGTCGCTCACCCGGTCACCGTCGACGGAGGGCACGGCTCGCGCCAGCGGGGGTAGTGCCAGCAGCCGGGGTCCGGGGTAGTACGCGTGCATGCAATGGTTCATGGCTCAGTCCCCCGGCGATACCGCCAGTTGTCACGATGGGGATTCAATTGAATGTTTGCGTTATTTTTTTTTGTTCGGCCGAGATACTACCCTGTTGGAGAGGCGCTCTCGAGAAGCTGCCTCTGTCCAAGGCCACTCGTGCCAGCAGTGGCGTGAGCAGGCAAATTGCAGGGCTGCGCCTTTACTTTAAACAATTCGATTAAAAATTTCCGCTTGAGTTACTGCGACGATTGATTGCTAATTTTTATTGGCAGTTCACGTGCAGTGTGCTTGTTTGCTCTTAACGCAATGTTTTAGAGGACGAGGCACAGTGAGATAAATTGTTCAGCAACTAGCAGCGGTTTTTTATTGTGAAGTTGTGCTTGCGTGGTGGTCACTTTCTATCTCCCCAGAAGTCCACTTGCAGCTGCCGCTCGTAATTGATTGAGGTCATCCTTGCGAAAGCCTTTGGCCAGTCTCCCAACCTCACAACAATGATGAAATGAAGGAACTGAGAGGCTGATGCACGCTACAGATTTGCTTACACAATTACGTCAACCGCCCAACGTTGAACATTTATCGTTAGCAGATTTTAAAACCGTTTGGATGTAATGATGTTATGGTTTTACAGTGCTTTCATAATGAACGGGTAGAGTGGTGAGTGCCACTGCACTACGATTCCAGCAACCTGAGTTTGGTTCCTGGGTGCAGCTCACACGAGCATAAGCCAGTCCTGGATCCTTCCTACACTCATCCACTAGCCTGCACTGACCAGTGTGGCGAAGTATGGTCAAACAATCCCCATAACCAACACCGCACGTGGAGCCCTTCATCCAGCGGTTGATCGACAGGGCTGTATGTTGTTATCATGGAGGACAGAAGAGGCATGAAAGATTTATTTTCAAGGTTTTGTTACGTAAGTTATACAAACACAAAGATCTCCCAGTATAGCCTTCACAGACTATTGGGACAAGTGCTGTTAGCGAGCACCTATGAAGGCTGGCACGACAAATGAGGGGGTGGATGGCCAGCACCACGCCCGGTCGCCTTTGTCTCCCAAGTGGCGACGTTTTTGCACATCGAATTTGGCACCCAATGAAGCTGGGTCGACCAATGGGAGGCCCAAGACCAGTTCAAATAATCGTCACTGGTGTTGGCCATGAGCGGCAATTGAATTCGGATGACCGGGTTCGTAGCGCGTCAAACTACAAACCGCTACACTCCCACTGTAACTTATACATGTACTTATATGCAGTAAAAACAATTTTTGGACTTTTTTGTCCACAAAAGATCCTCAGTGAGTCACATGACCCTTTTTTAGTCAGGGTCCTGCTGCATTGGGCGTTTTATTTTAAGATGTTTTCAGCCGATTCATGCAAAGGCGTTTATACAAATGTGGGAGGAAACCGCAGCACCAGGAGAAACCCCACGCACTCAAGGAGGCAGAATTCTACAGATGGAAACTTTACTTCTCGTGGACATGTCAAGTTGTTTTCACTTGTACGTCGCCATTATCAGCCGTGGTCAATCCACCGCTGGATGCAGGCACCTCCCAAAGCTGCTGCTGCTGCTACCTCTCAGCGATCGATCCCGCGATGTAAAACTCCATCCGGCACCTGGCACACCAAACGATTTCATTGCTACTCCTCCTGAGTGCACGTTGTCTCTGGAGTGTTCACAACACACACACACGTACCACAGATATACATCATATTTGAAACTCGTTTTTGTGTGCCAGAGAACAGCAACATTTTGTTAAGTCCGTGGATGCAGAGTGCTGGGCAACAGATGCGGGTTGTTATTCCGATTACGTAATGCGGGAATCTTTATGGAGCAGGCTCTCTGTGCATTAAAACAGAAATCAACCGTACGCACACGCGCATTCCCTTCTGCGGAGCGGTTACGGAATCAAACCCTGCTCGCCCCAGGGAGATCGGCGACTCGAGACGGCAGAATGGGAGAGGCATGGGGGACTATGCACGCTTTGTTCTCCGTGTGTCTCCGCAGCACGAGCAGACTCTCACAGCCCGAGTCTGAGCACAATGGGGTGTCGCGGTTGCAAGATGTTAACTACCTCGCCTGGTATTCAGGAGGTCGCAGATTTGATCCTGTTGCCGACCCCGACGCCTGTATATTTTGAGTTTGCGTGTTCTCCCCGTGGTCGTGTGGATTTTTCCTGGGGTCCTCCGGTTTGGCCTTCCACATTTAGAAATATGTGTTACGAGAATTTGGCTGATATTAATGTCCACACGATAAACCAATTCATTGGGGTCTTTTCCAGAAGCGACCTGGCCACAAAAGATAGCCCAAGGAAGTGGCTTATCATGTGGTAATTTATAGCGGTCAAATACTCTAAATTCTTGTTGATTCTCAATGTGGAGGGAAAAACCGGAGGACCCGGAGAAAAATCCACACGACCATGGGGAGAACATGCAAACTCCAAATATACAGCAGGCGTCAGGATCATACCCATGACCTCCTGTATACCAGGCGAGGTAGTTAACATCTCACCACAGTACAGTTTATGGAAGCATAGGAGTACAGTACAACAATTCACTTTATTGCAATGCCTTCTGCTGACAAATTCAGCTAACAGCTGCTGCCTACAAAACCACGTTTTTATTCGTGGCGGTTGCCAATTGCAAGCACTATCCATGCTCATCCCTGCTTAGCTTTTGTGATCTTATGAGATTGGGTGCGTTCTGGGTGATTTGGTCAGAGGATCGCGCCCTTACACTCTCTCAGAATGCAAGGCCTGTGTCTCTCTGCTAAAGAGAGAAATGCAGTGGCGCTTATCTGTAAAAGCCTGCGATTAGCATGGTTGGCTATATACGGTGCGGAAGAAGTTCAACACACACACATAAACGCCAGTGGTATAACAGTCTCTCCAAAGGACAACCAACTGTTGATGTTTATTCAGAAAGTGGTCCTGATTTTAGTGACTGCCCCCCCGAAGGGATAATTGGCTGGGGGTAATCGGCCCCAGGAGGGGAGATTTGAACTCGCGGGGAAAACCTTTCCCCGATTGTGAGTCAGTCGCTATAAACCGCAGTGCCAACCCAAGATCAACATCAATCAACTTTCCCCCCCACCCACCACCACCCGCAAAACATTAAAAAAAAAGGTCACAAAGTTGCAGCGCAATCACGGTTGTGGCGAAATCTCCGATGGCTCCGTCGTCATTTTGTCTCGCGTTTGTTTTTCTGTTGTCGTTGCCTTTTTTTTTGTGTCCCCTTCAAACCAGACAGTGGAGCAGTTCCACACAGTATCACGCCGACTGCGCAGAATCCCTGCCACCGACAGCGCCCTTGTGCTGGACCATCCACTCTTCGCCGCCGAGTGGAAGGTGAGAAGCCTCGATTTGCCAGCGGTTGCTCTATGAATTGAGCAAGGGAAGCAAGTGATTCTCGATTTGAAGCTTTCGTGACTACAAGGATTCATACTCTTAGTTCTTTCGGTAAAGTCACGGAGGTAAAATTTTTAATTTTAATTTAATTTTTTACATACGTGACTTTACCGAAAGAACTAAGAGTATGAAGCAAGTGAATATAACCCCTCCCCCCCACCTATTGTGTAGTTTAAAGGCGAGGGTTGGCGGCATACAACAAATCAGGGGAGCACGGCAGAGTCAGTGGCTGGATTATTTAGGAGCAAAAGTAGCTGCATATCAGAATCAGAAAGGGTTTTATTCGCCATGAAAGTTTGCACAGACAAGGAATTTACTATGGCAGGAAGGTGCATACATTCAACATGTAGGAATCTTAAAACTTAAATAAGTGGTATACAGTCTAACTATACTAAAGTTACAAAGTCTAACTAATACTAAGGGGCTAAAGTATGTAATTTTTTTTATAAGTATGCAATATATGCTACACGCCCCGCACTTTCAAGGGCCCCGCGCTAAATTCTTTCAAGCTATCAATTCCGCACTCTTTGGTTCTTTCGGTAAAGTCACGTGGGTAGAAAAAATAAATGAAAAATAATAATATATCACGACGTTTCGATCAATTCCGGTTCAGTGATTCTGCACTTGCTCTATTACTATAGTACTATACTGCCCAACTTTTTTGAACGACTGGATGTTTAAGGTTAGCGATTTGTCGTAGTATCTGACTGCATAGCAAATGAAAAAATACAATTACTTTACTATGCAAGTTAAAAATGTGCGTGTTAATATTTGTTCTTATTTAGGGCCCCGTTATAACAGGCCCCGCACTAGCTTAATCCGGCACTGGGCAGAGTCATTGTAAAGTAAACGTTCGGCCAGCGTTGAACACCCACACCTACGAATGGCACGGCTGGTTACGTACAGTGCGAAAGAAGTTCAACATACATGCACATTCGATATTGAACAAGTGTCTGGTAAGATGTGCAACCTACTCTCGCTCGCTCACCCTCTGTGTACACATACAGGGCTGCCCACAGAGAGGTGGGTTGGTTGGGGACACACAAAAGAGGGCCCCACTACAGCCCTGGGCTTTTTGTCAGCCACGAAATAATGGGGCCCCCACATGGACATTTTTTTGCCCGGGGGTCTCCGCTAACCTCTGGGCGCCCCTGTACACAAATGCACGTATATGAAATAAAAATCGCGCAAATTATACAACAAAACTACACAGCGGGGTTGTGGCGTCTATGCTTTGTGTGTATATGTTATGTGGGGAGCGGTAGCGTAGCGGTTAGCATGGTCTGCTACGAACCCAGCGACCCGAGTTCGATTCCCACTCATGGCCAACGCCAGTGACAATTATCTGAACCGGTCCTGGCCCTCCCCTAAGTTGACTCAGCCTCAAATGAGTACCTGGTGCGGTGTGTAAACATCGCCACTGGGGAGACAAATCTGACCGGGCGTGGCGTTGGCCACCCACACCCTCGTGTGCCGTGCCGGCCTTCATATGTGCTCACTAACAGCGCTTGCCCCAACAGTCTCTTAAGGCTATACAGCGGATCTTTGTCTTTGTATGTTATGTGCGTGGTGTGTATGTATGTGAGGGTAGCGGTAGTTTAGTGGTTATCGCAGCGACCCGACTTCGATTCCCACTCATGACCAATATGAGTGGTGAACACTTGAACCGGAATCAAAATTTGTATTTGTCCTGGAGAAAACAGTGGCGAATATGTGAACCGATCCTCCCCTAGGTCAACTCAGCCTCATATTAGTATCTGCATCCATCCCCTGGTGTGCCGTGCTCACAGTCTGTTCAAGGGTATTCGGGGGATGCGTGTCTTTGTGTTGTGCGTGGTGTTTCTCGCAGGTTCCCGAATTGCGTAGGCAAATGATGGAGGAGGGAATCGGCATTTTCTCCGCGCTGCTCAACAACCAGAAATTCCTCATCACGTTCATCCACACGCTGGAGCAGCAGAAGGATTTCACAGTCAAGGACAGGTGCACAGCACAACTCCTTGCAATGCCCTAGGAACGCTGCGTTCCTCTACACAATCCCAATACGGCCATTCAGAGAGACCCATACATTTTTAGAGGGATCACAGACTTGCATGGGGACCCACAGGCTTAGAGACCCAAACGATTCGCATCCAATACAACTACAACAGATCTGGCATGTTTCGTTAATCCAGAGAGGCAACGATTCATGGGAGGAAGAAACAAGGAAGGATTTGACCCTGGACTTTAACAGGGGCGGGATGTCGACAGCACGGATGGCTGGGGGTAGAGAAATTTAGATTGAGGGCGGCAAAGGAAAATGAGCGACCTCCTAGCGAAGATTGTTTGGAGGGCTTTTACAGAAAGCATTCTGGGGTGGAGTGGAGAGTGTGTGGAATGGAGAAGGGTGAGCTGAGAGGGAAGTGGTAGGAGGCATGGGGAAGTGAGTAGAGTGAGAAGGGGGAGGTTAGGAGGGGGTGAGTCTAAGAAGGATCTCGGCGGCGGTGAGTGGATAAGTCCCCTACTCTTTCACTGCTCGGGCTGGCGGTGGTGAAACTCGCCCATTGAGGACCCTAACTTCAAGTCATAAAATGCTCGTGGGATGACAAAAGAGAGGTGCGGCGATAATGAGAGAAGAGAGGGACTAGTCACCGCTGCATATTAGTCAGCTCGTTAATTGGAATTTGAATTCGATATTTTAGGGCGAACCCCGATTTTGTGTCACGAATCCGGTGCCGCCCCCACCCACCCCCACCGTCTTGAGCTGCTTGCCGACCCTGGCTCCGCTTGCGCCCCGCGCCGTCGCTGTCGTCCCCACGGCGCGCGCCAGGTGCTACCTGGCGTCGTGGCTCACGGCGGCGCTGCAGGGCAAGCTCGAGTACTACACGGCCGTGCTCAAGGAGCTGCTCGTCGACCTCATCAGGTCGTCCACCAACAAGCACCCCAAGCTCATGCTGCGCCGCACCGAGTCCGTCGTGGAGAAGATGCTCACCAACTGGATGTCCATCTGCATGTACGGCTTCCTGCGGGTGGGTGAAGCCGACGGGCCAGAGGGTCGAGGCGGACCCCTTCCCGTCTGTCCGCGTGATTGCGCGTCTGTACGTGCGGCCGTCTCTTTGACCGTCCGTCCGTACGTTTGCGTGTGTCGACGGGACTGCCTGTCGTTTTATTTGTCTGACCCTTTCTCTGACTGTTTGTTTGTCCACCCTCCTTCCCTGTCGTTGATGATAATTATCATTGTTATTCAGATGAATCTGAACATCGGCTCGACACATCCCTAACTGAGAGACAGACAGACACACAGGCAGGTAGGCAGATAAACAGCCAGACAGGCAAAGAGATAGACACGTAGGCAGACAGAATGACAGGCAGAGAAACAAATAAACATACAGACAGAGAGAAAGAGTTACTCTATCAAAGACAAATTATAATTTGTCTATCTCTTTGCCTGTCTGGCTGTTTATCTGCCTACCTGCCTGTGTGTCTGTCTGTCTCTCAGTTACGGATGTACTGCTGATGTTCAGATTCATCTGAATAATCCTTAGATCGGATATATTTTTGATGATTTTACGTGAAATTATTGTTTTGGATTATTCCAATTTCCCATTACAAATGAAACTGACGTCTCTATAATGACGTCACTTTCACAGCTTTCCTGCAAAAAGTGACGTGGCATGGCATTGGGTGACGTCACTTTTATTAGCACCATGTCATTTGCATGAAAATCCAAAGAAAAACAACCATTCAAATTGTTCTTAAAATTCTGACCAGAATCCAGAATGTTGAAGTCTGAAACTCATCCGCTAATGCATCAGAATCAAAATATGTGTTTATTCTGGAGGAATCCGATGAGCGTATGGCTGTCCATCCAACCTCCTGCCCAACGGCCTGTCTGCCAGTGTGCCTGTGTTTGTACGCGTGTCCGTGTGTCCGTACGTAATGTCAGGTAACATGCAGAAAGCACGGGCTAACCGGACAAGTGCTAAAGCTTGTAGGCTTATCGCTGCAGAGCAGTTTACTTCCACACCCTATATATATAAACACACGCCATTACACCGTGTAGATCTGCTTTCTGGCTCTATTTAAGTATGGCAAACTAGATAAGGACAAAGGCTGGCCATGGCATCAATCTTAATCTGCCTCTGAAGCGGCACTCCTTTGCAAGACGGCAGGCAGTCATTAGTCCCCCCCCCCTCATGTTATTTTTGTCTACATTCCAAGACAGATTGGAGAGAGTGGACAGGGCAGGGGGGAGGGGAAGGTGGGAGTGTGAATGGAGATTGTAAACGGGAGAGGGTGTGGGGAAGGAAAGGATGGCGGGTCGGTAGGTGGTTGTTTGGGGTTAGCGTGAGGGAGGGTTGGTCTTACCGAGAGCCCAAACACTTTGACCAAATTACCCCGAAATGGGTGCACGGACACAGACACCGCGGCCCTTCACAGTCACGCACGGGAAGGAAACC
Source organism: Entosphenus tridentatus (assembly GCA_014621495.2). NCBI lineage: Eukaryota > Metazoa > Chordata > Hyperoartia > Petromyzontiformes > Petromyzontidae > Entosphenus > Entosphenus tridentatus. The sequence goes on along the minus strand of CM025632.2, from coordinate 2,744,238 downwards.
CAGATACACACACACCGTGCTTTTAAAAAATATATATACGCACTTATTTTGACTAGATGAAAAAGTGTTTCGTTCGAATCACGTACATTAAATGTAACGAATAAATTAAAAAAAAAAACGAACAAAGGTGTTATAACAGACACCCCTTCCAAATGTATCTCAACAGGATCACTTTGCATGCCAGCTTTAACCTGGATTTCCACAAAGATCCCCTTCACAACGAGTGCACATCACAGAACGTCATCACAGTCGTGCGATTAGTCACAGGTCGGCCGCCACTTTTAGCTCGGGGTCATGTTGAGGGATGTGAAGGGAGAAGGAGGCAGACAGGGGACAGAGACTGGAGCAAGCCCTCACTCTCATGGTGTGCCTTTTCATCCTCTCCAGGCGATTTACCAGACACCGGTGCCTGTGAGCCTAAACTAAAACCAAACAATTTTATATTTTACGAGGTAGGACACACTGAGCAGAACTGATAGCTCAACAAAGTGGCTTATAGTGTGCTCATTTATAGCAGCCAGTTACTCTAAATGCATGTTAATTCTAAATGTGGAGGACCCGGAGACAAATCCACGCAACCATGGGGAGGACATGCCAACTCCAAATATGAAGGTGTCAAGATTGGGATCGAACCCACGACCTCCTATATACCAGGCAAGGGAGTTAACATCTCGCCAATGTGGTGCCCCTCTAGAGCCTCTATCAATGCTGCTTATAATTCTCTGCCACGGATCGTACCGTGTACTGCTAAATCCGACCGTGTCCGTCCAGGGCTCGCCGAGCTGCATTGGCTTCTGGTTGCTAAGCGAAAACATTCTAAGGTCGCACTCAACACACACAAAGTGCTTGCCACAAATGAACCACAATAGCTCGCTGATCTCGTCAAAGAGTATAAACCACCATCACGCGAACTCCGGTCATCCTCGCAGCGGCTTTTGGCTCGCCGTCGAACAAAGACGGTCACCGCATCGCGCACTTTCAGACGTGCTTCTGCAGCCGTCTGGAACGTTCTCCCTTCCGATGTTAGGAAGCCGCTGGAGCTATGCACTTTTAAGTCACTTAGATTGAAAACTCATTTTTTTTAGAACTGCTTTTTGTCTTTAGTTTGGTGTCTTTCCCCCGCACCTCCGATTAGCACTGTTGGCTACGTACAGTGCGAAATAAGTTGAGCATACATACGTACGTACATCCTCCTCCCCCTCCTCCGCGCTGTGCACACACAGGACCGAGTCGGGGAGCCGTTCTTTCTGCTGCTCACGGCCATTCGGCAGCAGATCAGCAAGGGACCGGTGGACGCGGTCACGGGCCGTGCCAAGTACACGCTGAGCGAGGACTGGCTGCTGCGCGAGAACATCGAGGCGACGCCCCTGGTGGGTGGCATAAGCCCACGACGCCATGCCGGATGGTCTTTAGCAGCTTTCTCTGCAACCCGGCCTCACGCGCACGCTCACGGCCGTGTTGTAGCTTCGTCCCGGCCACACCGCACCTCCACCTACCTCCACCTCCCACGCCTCCCCCCGCACGTGCTCGCTGGCCGCATGAACTAATCCCACGGCGTTGTCCATCGATCAAGTGGTGGCGGCGAATGAGCGAATGAAAAAATCTAATTCACGTGAATACCGGCCAGCAATGTCGTTAATAACTTTTTTTGAAATGTTAATGATCCTGTTTAATGGGGAGGGAGGAGGTAAGTCCAGATTATTTATCAGTTGTTGGAATGCCTGTCGCTAGAGTGAGTTTTGTTCCCCGGTAGGGACATTTGGGTAGATATCATTCGTGCACACAGATTACCCGAATGTATTTCTGGCCAGGTGAGAGACAACCCATTGACACAAGCCTGCCTTTCATAATTTTTGATTTAGATGAACAACACGCAAGTACAGTGCAAGCACAGTACAAGCACAGTACAAGTACAGACAGCTCTTTTGTCAATCCACTGCTGGATGGGAAGCCTCTCTCTGTGCTGCGTGGGCCACGGGGGTGTCATGTGACCATCCTAGCGAGAAGGGCGCCGTGGTGAAGAGATGTGCACCACCTCGCCCGGTGTACAGAAGGTCGTGGGTTCGATCCCGACCCTCCGGGACCTCCGATTTTTCCCCTCCACATTAGGAAACACGCGTGTAGAGTATTTGGCTGCTGTGAAGTTCCACACGATAAGCCACTTCGTTGAGCTATCATTTGTGGCCCAGGTCGCTTCTGAAAAAGAGCTACATAGCTCAGTGGGCCTTACCTGGTAAATAAACAACATAGTTCAAATTGTTTTAGATACTTCACGCTGGAAAAGTGGGTACAGCACAGAAGACGTTTGAGCATCATCCATAACAACACCGGCTGTTACTTTACTGACTCTGCAGACGATGTAGTCGACCCTGGCGGTAGCCAACTACAGCTGTTTTTATGCACCACCCGGCACTATCCAGGCTCAGCTTTGCTTTAACTTCCATGGGTCTAACTTTGGTCATTGACAAACATGCAATTGCAATCGCTTAAACGAAATAAACAGGAGCAGTTTATTGACATCCGTTTTATCTATTCGTTGTTAACAGGTGGAGGCGTTTGTTTGCTGCTCATTCAAAGTTTAACACACTGCAAATGCAATCTCCAGCTGACAGTCAGTCATTCCCTCTGCTCTCTCCAGATAATGTTTAATTTCCTGTTCAATCATTCACTGGCTGAGCTTTATGATGGGTGATTTCACACCATTGTCAGTACCAGTCCCTGTCATTTTACTGCTGACTCGCCACCGGCTCAATCAATCACTCTTTATTTGTTACACGGAAAGTTCCGTTTACTCAGTTACCCAGATGTTTTGGGTGCCACGGTGGCGAGATGTTGACTACCTCACCTGGTGTACAGAAGGTCGTGGGTTCGAGGCCGACCCTGACGCCTGTATACTTGTGGTTTGCGTGTTCTTTCCGTGGTCGGGTGGATTTTTCTCCGAATCCTCCGGTTTTTCTCTCTACATTTAGAAAAATTGCGTGTAGAGTAGTTGACTACTGTTAAATTTCCACGTGATAAGTCACTTCGTTGAGCTATTATTTGTGGCCAGGTCGCTTTTGAAAAAGAGCTACATAGCTCAGCGATCCTTCGCTTGTAAAATAGAAATTAGTTTCGTTTTTAAGTAGTTTATCGTTTGCAAGGGAGATGTGTGGTGCATCAGCACACAAAAAGCACCGCGAGAGCCACCCTTGCAGAGGAACGGGGCAACGATGGAATATAACGTGTCAGAGGTGCAGGCAAAACATAGTGCTTACAGAATAAATATGTACAGTGTTAACATGGGCCTGCACTAGAGGGAATTGTACAGAGCCCCATGATATATTGGCCTAATTTCCATGCTGGCCAGACGTCTTGTAAGAGATTTAAATATCTCTGTGTACGATATATACATCTTTTCTGATTCGATTAATTCAAACTGGCAATGGAAAGAGCAATAAACAAACAATCGAGGGCATGGCGTGTTCATGGTCCCATGCTCGTTGCTCTTAAGCAAAGCAGGCTGGCGAGTCAGTAGACGTTGACGTCAGAGCACAGGGAAGTCGTTCTCGGAGAGCCCCCCGCATCTCATTCCTCTCCAGACAGGGACGATGAAACCCACTCGATGGAAAACCACAGAGCACTACTTCCTCCGGCCTGCACTTCGGCTTCGCTTGAGCAAGCCGATTCAAGCAGGAGTGCAAGCATGTTTAAAAAATTTACCCGTAAAAACAAAGTTTTTCACTATAAATCCTTTATATGCGTGGCGGCTAGAGTCCTCTCGTCCTCTGGCTTGAGATGGCTGCCACCTATGGGTCAGATGATTGTAGCGCAAGCATTAAGCAATTGGTAATTAAATATATTTTTGTCCTAAAAAGTGTAAAATTTTGGAAACAATTTTTCACGAACATTAATTGTCACGCACAACGAGTCTGTGTGGAAAATGTCAGCTCGATTGGATCACGGGAAGTGGGTTAAAAAACGACCGAAAGATTTGCACGGTCGTAAGCGCGCAAGCAAGCAAGCACGCAAGCAAGCAAGTGAACTTAATATAAAGGATTTAAAAAAATAGCACAGCACAACTCTTGAACACGAGCTTCACAACGGACGTGTGTACAAATACTGTACAGAGCTTTCATCGATCCACTGCTGGATAAGGCCCCCCCCACTCCCCCCAAAATGTATCACGCTGGGTCATTGTGGGTTGGCGAGCGCGGCGAGCACAGACACCACACGGAAGCGTAGAAGTAGAGTACAACCACGGGTAGACAGAATCAGAATATGTATTGATACTGAAGGAATCTGATGAGCTATGAAGCTCTATTTCACATATGTCCAGTAGGGGCGGGTCAGAACGTTACGACAACAAACAGTACAACAACACGATAGGAGTGCAAAGTATATGATAGGTGAAAAAATCACTTTAAAAGTTAAACAAATAAAATAAACTTTTTTTTTTTATCTTACCAGGTAAAGCCCACTAAGCTATTAGTTTATTTTTCCAAAGTGGCCTGGCCACAAATGACAGCTCAACGAAGTGGCTTATCACGTGGCAATGTATAGTAGGCTCACTAACACCTGCTTGTGCACAGTGGTCACCCATCCAAGCACTCTCCCGGCTCAAACCTTGCTTAGTTTCTGAGATGTGATGAGATAGAGGCACGTCACAACAAGACAATTGCTGCCAATTTGCTGCTTGGGTGAATGGTGAATGGAAAACGCTTGAATGGCAGGGAGCTATTGCACGGCTAAAGTTCGGAGGCGAGGGGGGAAGCAGATGCTATTGTTTACTTACACTTGATGTGGTCCAGCAGAACACTGGTCCATTAGTTCATTTGTAAGGCTGCTAAGTTAAACCCACAGCCAGGAAGACCTCACTTCCTTTGAGACAATGTCTATAACAACAAGCGGGCAGAAGCAGGAAAGCGTATGTGGAAGGGGGGTGTCGTGCGTAAACTAAACTATTTAACATTTTTTTTTTAACCAGCTACCAACAATGTATATGGAACTCCTCTTAATTGCCGTGATACGGGCGACCAATATTGCGGATCCAATGATCCGTGATTGTATTCCTCTTAGGGGCATAGCATGGTGCCACGGTGGCAAGATGTTAATGACCTCGCTTGATATACAGGAGGTCGTGGGCTCGATCCCGACCCTGACACATGTCCATTTGGAGTTTGCATGTTCTCTCTCCGTGGTTTCGTGGATTTTCTCCGGGTGCTTCGGTTTTTCCGTCCACATTTATAAGCACGTGTTTAGAGTATCCGGCTGTTTTACATTTCCACGTGATTGGCCACTTTGTTGAGCTATCATTTGCGGGCAGGTTGCTTCTGAAAAAGAGCTATATAGCTCACTGGGCCTCACCGAATAAAATGTAAATAGTTAAATAGTTTATGTGTGGGGTGATACATCGTGGGTTGATGCGGATAATAGGACGAGTTTTACCACAGGACCCCTTATCCACAAAGACATCGCAGATGATAGGATGCCATTCCACAAAGACTTATGGGAAATGTTGCGGATAATCGTGCATAATAGGAAGATATAGAGTAGTGGATAATAGGATTCTTCACAGATCGTACAGCTGCTAGATATAATAGGAGTTGCGGATAATAGGGCCGTGGTTAAGAGGACTGTACATATATTATTGTGTTGAAAGTGTGCAGTGAGTGAATTCTATCATCAGTGAATATTATGGGCGAGCAACATAAACATTGACATATGATTAGACAAAATCTGAAAATTTTACAAAATAATGTAAACATGCTTGGAGTACAATGAGAGGCAGACAGAGACACTTAGATTGGAGAACATACGCGCGTAAAATATATTTTGACGACTTTGAAGAAATATATAATTATAATAAAAATAATCAGCCTGGACAGGGACAATGACCGGCGCAAGTGACAGCTAAGGGAGAGAAGGCGCTAAAAAAAAAGTCTACTCGCAGAGATGGAGCGCGAAATACATCAGCTTGTGTGCGGGTGCTCGTTGGCTAACAGCTTGTAGGCGGCCTGCATCAAGTAGTGCATAGATCATGGATGATAATGATACATAACTTCATCCATATCAATGTTTAAGGTCATGATATAGGCATGGAATCGCTTGATTTGAAGCGTTCGTGACTGCAGGAATCCATACTCTTTCAGCAGTTTTCTTGCTGTGGTTGTCTCACCTGATGACGATTGCTTGTTTTGCGATCGAAAGGTCGTGATCTATTCTATTTTCTACCTACGTGACTTTACCAAAAGAACCAAAGAGTATTGATGTGCTTGTTTAACCATCGGTCTTTTCTTATTGTACCCCTTTAGCAACTGGAGGTGCTATCATTCGCCGCAGTGTAAATCATATATATAATCATATATTCTTGCATCGAATTGCGATCCTGCACTCCAACAATTAATCGCACATCCAGGAGGGAATTTAAACCCTTTCACCCCTAAATATAGGGATATATTTTATGCCTGCCTATTCCTTTAAGTAACTTAAAATTAAAATCAAGGTCATGTTTCGTTCAAAATATCTTGCTAATAATAACACTTTGATATGTTGCGAACACCTAGCACATTGCGAAAGCCTTCAACTGAGAAAGGAAACGTCTGAGGACGCTGATGGGAAGGGTTTGTGGGGGTTCATGGGACACGAGATGCAGGAGGTCGTGGGTTCGTTCCCGACTCTGACGCTTGTGTACTTGGAGTTTGCGTGTTCTCCCCATGGCTGCGTGGATTCTTCTCCGCGTCCTGCGGTTTTCCCCTCCACGTTTAGAATTGACGTGCGTTTTAGAGGTTTTAGCTGCGACACATTTCCACACGATGTATAAACCACGTCGTCAGTTGGTGGCCAGGTGGCGTCTGAAAAAGAGCTACATAGCTCAGTGGGCCTTACCTGGTAAAATAACAAAACTAGTTTAGTTTATATTCCTGGTTCTTTCGGTAAAGTCACGTAGAAAGTAAATAATAAAATAATATAAATATAATCATCATCAGGTGTGAAATCCACAGCAA
>CM025632.2:2686496-2727255 GCA_014621495.2 Entosphenus tridentatus | reverse complement strand
AAACCTAACTGCTGCTGTCTAGCCAACTGGAGCGCCACCAGTGGCAGCCGAACCCCTGTGCGGCACGAGGTGTACGCATCACCGGCCCAGCACTCACTGAGTCACTCGAGGTCGTCGCCTCCTCATCGCCCACGTCACTGTTTCCGCGAACTCCACACATTGCTTCCTCCATACTGAGTACTCAGCATACCACAAGAGCACTTCTCCTTCTGCAATTCCCCTCGCACTGCTCGAGTTTATAATTCACCCCCCCCCCGCGCCCCAACGGCTCCTTTACAGCCACTTTTATGAAGTATAGACAGCGTATATATGTTTTCTCATTGTGTAGAATTTTTCTGTTTTCATGTTTATGAGTGTTAATGTGCGATGGCGCTTCGAGTGGCAGATTTGTGGCACCAAGGCGCCACGTGGTTAAGCAAGAATAAAATGCACTCGACTTTAACCGAGCTGGTATAATAACCGTGTTCAATTGAAGTATCGATGGTTATCCATTACAACTTCAGTATTGCTGTTTGCTGCCTGTGCTCAGCTAATGTGTAATGGAAACAAAAATACTTTGCTAAGAGTAAAAACACTCAACGCATCTGTCCTCCTGATGCTTAGATTTTTTGTTATTTGTGGTTGTACACCACTGTCAAGCAGCAGCAGCAGCAGCAACAGAAGAAACAAATAACGTGTTTAAAACCAAAAACAACAGTTCAAGGACGGGATAAGCTTGTCACCGAACTCCAGCAACACAGGGGGGCCTTGGTGAGGCCTTGTAAAATTCTCGGCGGGCCTCTCTCTGATGGGCGTGTTCATTTTACAGATTCCTGATGGGGCGTCTTTAGCGCTGAGCTTCAAGGACAAGAAAAACATCTGTCCGAACGAAGGTGCGCGTTGTTACACGGGCGCACACTATAACCCACGTTCTTGACAGAGCGCCCTATCGCACGGATGGACACCCACACGTACTCGAACACTCAGTCACACTGATGAAGGCACAGAGAGAGGGAGTTTCTTAAAACAGCACTTTAACTGGCAGCTGGGATTAACATCTCGGTCCCCCCCGTCCGCCCCGTTCTCCAGATTAAAGTTTAGGACTCACGGCTACACTGATTTTAACAACTACCAGGCATCTTGCTTGGTCAGTGTTTCACAGAAGGCCGTGCCTAGGAGTAATCACGCAAGGCTGCCTTGTCGTAATTTTTTTTCATGATTTAAGAGTTTTTTATTGTGTATTAAGATACATCTTCCTATTTCCATTGTCAATTTTTATCTTTCAGATAACGTTAAGGACAATGACAACTATTTCCACCTGGTAAGTTGATATTTTCACATTATATTTTATATGTTTTATCCAAATATATTTGTTCATGCCATTTGCGGGGAACTTGTCGAATGTTGCAGCACTGACTTCTTTGCCTTCCAGGTGACTCCAGCTGATGAGATGATGGAGGTTAAGAAGTCTAAATCTCAACAAGGAAAAAGGAAGAAAGTCCTGCCTGAGGTTTACCTCACAAGGCTTCTGTCGACGAAGGTATCCTGATGCACTGTGCTCGTTTATAGCATGAAAAGCCTCACCGATTTGGCGAACTAAAAATCATAATAATAATGCCATTATTGCAACAAGGCCTTAGTATATCTCAATACTCTTTTGCCGGACGGTCCTGGACAATTCAATTCGCGAGTGTTTGGTTTCATGCGGGAGTAAACGCGATAGCCAGAGAAAATACCCACGTGTATGAGAGGGCAACACACAGAAACCTTCAAGAAAGATTTCCGTATTGTTTTTCCCGAGGCCACCCTGTAAGCCCAAGTGTCTAGGGTCTTGTATTGCCAGACATATTCCCATCCAATGACTAGTCATGCTCAACACTGCTTAACTTCCGAAGATTTGGTAAGACCGGGTGCATTTAAGTTGAATTGGTTGTCGGCTTTGTGAGTAAACCATCCAGTTGCCACCATGCAATAGTGGCCTCCGAACTCTGTGATGTCGTCTGACTGCTTCCTTCTCTTCCACTGAGCCCCTCTGCTTGTCTTCCCTTCCCTCGGTCTCTGGATTTTTGCCTCTCATCTCTCGTCATTAGTTTTCATGACACGTGCTGCCCATGTCCACCTGAGTTATTTTGCTTTAGCAGCAGCAGCAGCAGCCTCAGTGACCCATCCATTGGCTACCCCTGTTTTTCCTTATTTCACTATTTCAGTAGCATGCAGTTAACATTCCCGATGTTTGACGGTCATGCGATCTTTACCGTCCACCGTGAAACGGATTGCACGCACCGCCGTAGTGTTAACCAGGGCGGCCGCTAGCCTCGAACCGCGATCCTCCATAGCCTAGTGGCAAACGCGCCACCCACCGCTGGATCATGTCACCGCAGGGCACGCTGCAGAAGTTTGTGACCGACCTCTTCCGGGCGATCCTCACGTACCCGACGGAGCAGCCGCCCATGGCCATCAAGTTCTTCTTCGACTTCCTCGAGGAGCAGGCGGAGAGTCGGGGAATTGTGGACCCGGAAACCGTGCACATCTGGAAGACCAACAGGTACCCGCGCAGGCTGCCCAACCGCCCGACCGATTAGATACTCGCACCTGTGAATCTCACGAATCACAGTTCCCTACGTGTGTCTCGTTGGTAACATACAAGGGATTCGTGATGTGTTTGTGATAAGAGTCGCCCGGCTTCATGCCGGTGGCGTCTCAGAGTGCTCTACACGCGACAAGCGACTTGCATCTCATCTCAGCGCATTGAAAGGGCACCCCCAGTGGCAGATGACCCGTTGTGGCATAGAACGACTCGGGTGGGTGTACCTACAAGCGGGCATGAGTCTTCCGGTAGTAGGCGATGACCCCTGCGATGCGTAATCCCGAATTGAGCAATGTGCGAGTATTTTTTTTCGAAATTGGCAAATCTGGACCATAATGCCGAGACACAACGGCCCACTCATTTAAGATCACATCATGGGATCTTTAACGTCCACTGTGATGCACACGGCACACGTGTTATGGTTAACACACCTGCAGCATTAACCAGGGCTGCCTGCCGGATTTGAACCGCGAACCTCTGCAACAAGCGTCGAACGAGCTACTGCAGGGCTGCGTCACCCTGGTCCGTTGAATTTTAGTGAATCTGTATTTTACTGTTGCTCAAGATCTGTTTGTAAACAGGGTACACGGATAATGCAACGGGCTGTTACATCTGGATTGACAAATTGCATCCTACACCAGGCGGCCAATGACATGCAAGACATGAAGATGCTCGGGCACATTCATATTTATTATTCTTTCGAATGAATGTTGGCAATGCAGCATGAGCATATGCCCCAAATGTACAAATAGAAAGATCCCCTGTATTATAGCCTTAACAGACTGTTGGGGCAAGTGCTGTTAGTGAGCACTTACGAAGGCCAGCACGGCACACACGAAGGAGTGGGTGGCCAGCACTACGCCTGGCCCCTCTCTCTCCCTAGTGGCAATATCTACATACTGCACTAGGTACTCATTTGAGGCTCAGTCGACCTAGGGGAGGCCCGAGACCGCTTCAGATAATTGTCACTGGTGTTGGCCATGAACGGGAATCGAAATCGGGTCGCCGGGTAACTAACCGCTACACTGCATAAATGAGAATGCAGCATGACCATTTGCCCCAAATGTACACACACACAAAATCACGTGTCTGAACCGAGTAGAAACTCAAGGCACCTTTGTGATCCTTAGGGTTCCGTGTTATTGCTCAGGGGTTCACGGTGTCAGACTAAGGCTTTTCAATCCTTCACGTTCAATCGCATTGCTCGGGACACGTTTAGAACTGCCCGCTGCTTTACATCAATGCCCCAATCTCAAGACAGCCCGGTATTAAGATCACAGTGATTAAACAAACGACACAGGTTTATCACTTTATTCATCCGCAGTTAACTTGCACAAGAAATAAAGAAACGGGACACGCACGTCCACCAGGTGTGCAGTTTTGTGCGCGACCGCAATACTCAAAAAAAATCTAAACAGCAGCAGCACCGATTACACGGCGGCGTGGGTGCCACGGCGCGACACTAACCCCGCTGAATTTGTTCACGGCTGACAGAGACCCTGAAGGCAATTACCCGTACGAGTTGTGGCAAATGAACGGTGGTGGGTGTAGTGGGGGGGGGGGGGGAGGTGGGGGGGGGGAGGGGGGACGCGTGCCATCCCCGCTCATCTCGATAATGCCCGTCAGCCGCTCAGCGCCGTGCCGCCGTGTCCCCACAGCCTGCCCCTGCGCTTCTGGGTGAACATCCTGAAGAACCCGCAGTTCGTGTTCGACTTGGAGAAGACCACGCACATGGACGCCTGCCTGAGCGTCATCGCGCAGGCCTTCATCGACGCCTGCTCCCTCTCGTCGCTCACCCTTGGCAAGGCAAGCGGCTGGGCGAACACATGGGCGGGCGGGCGGGCGGGTTGGCTTTTGAGTGCGGAGGAATGTTCATTCTGGTTCAAAAATATTAATAAAATACGATGTCCTTTATTGATGGCCCATTGCCAAGGATAATAACAAAGCGGCAGGCAGGGATTGGAACGTGTCAGGCAGGACGTCGACCGAGGAGATGGAGCGATGGAATCAGCTCATGTGCAGGTGTTGGGCGGATTTACCACACCGCAGGATTGTCAGGGATAGCGATGGCCTTAGGAGGCTCTCACCCAGCAGTGGAAATAGGCAGACAACTTGTCTTCTTCACACATCTGTCTCTCCACGTAACAAATAAAAGACTTCGACACATCCCATCAGCTGTGCGCCCTTCTGGGGTGCGTAATGTCAGCAGTGCTGATTGAAGACAAGCAAATTGGATCCAGAAGTGGAATGACCGTGGCTGATGATGATGATGATGGCGATAATGATACCTCCCCTTTAGCTTATAACAGAGCATCATAAAATCAAGGTCAGAGTGTGCCAACCGCTGTGCCACCATTCCTCCCCCTCTACGGCATGTGACATTTATGAAATTCTCTCCCAATTCACCGCACCGATTCCCAATTTTTACGCACATTGCAGCGACTTCATTCGTGTCTGTAAATCCACGCGCCGGGCAGTTTCATCTCGACCCAAGCGCGGCTGATACGTGGAAGTCACAAATCAGGCCTCGCGGGGGTGGTGGTGGTGGTGGTGGAACCACGGGGCTGCCGCGTCACGGCTCGCATCCCAGCGGGGCTCTGTGGAGCAACGGGCGCTGGAAGGAAGCGTGCGCTTGAATCACGGCCACAGGAAGTCTGGATTAATCAGCCGAGGGAAACGCGGACGGCCAGACGGACTTCTGTTTTGTTTTTGCTTTGTTTGTCCGGCGTCTTCGTGTGCCACTTTAGGCACGCGACGGGGGTCACATTTAGGCGTTTTGTTTTCGGTTTTTTTTCACTCACCTTGTGGCAGCAGCGGTGGCAGCGTGGGAATGTTTTCCAAGAAAATTCCTGCGGGGATCACTTTGGAATAAAATGAATGTTTTGTATATTTCCCCCCCCGCCCACCACGTTTTTTTCCCCTTCATCGTTAAATTGCAACAACAAAAAAGGCGATTTATAACAATTCTGGATCTGAAACACTACCCAATTGTTGGATTAGGTCAATGGAAATGGCTCTGCCGTCTGAGATAGCGTCCCTCCCCATGTGTGTGTGTCTGTGTCCATTGAGTTTGTGATTCTGCATCTATTAATAACCTGGAGTTGTGAAACACAGCATTAACACGGCGCATTTCCTAGAAATCTACTTGAAAGTGTAGCAGCCTCATTAGCACTCACATTGAACATGCTGCTCCCCCGTCGTTTATCTTACAACTTGTACAATATAATTTCAGTTGTTTACAGACATGCATTTCTACATTACGTTGCATTATAATCTATTACAATGAATGTGGATCGGAGCCAGTGCCTTAATGTCACAGCATCTCAAGATGCTGTGCAGATGCACAGGGAAGGAGGGACAGAGACATTTTTTTGAATTTATATTTTTTGGCGAGTGGTAGAATTTCACAGCACGGGAAGGGCTTATCGCAGGGTGCATCCATGGCGATTTGTTCATCGGAATTTCACTTGAGGGACTGGCCTCGTGGTCCAAAAAATGTTTCCACACACAAACAAAAAATAACTACTGAATTGGAATAACCGATGGCAACATCGCTCCCTGATAACGGACGACATTATTCGTATAACTCGATTGGTAATACGCGTGACCAATCCTCGCCCCCTCATGACAGACTCATGCCTATTGGCAGGCCAGTGTGAAATGGCATTGTGCTGCACAAAGACAGCTACAACTGGGGGTGCCCCCGGCTAAACTCGAGGATAAAAAAACACTCGAGTTGGCAATTGTAATGACGGGAATTAGATGCAAGGCGCTGCGGGATTTAAGCGCCCATTTAAGCGCCCATTTAAGCGTCCATTAAATTGCGCCAGATGTTAATTCCCTCGCCTGGTATGAAGAAGGTTGTGGGTTCGATCCCCACCCTGGTGTCTGTATATTTGGAGTTTTCATGGCTCTCTTCCCGTGGTCGCGTGGATTTTTCTCCGGGTCCTCAGTTTTTTTCTCCGCATTTAGAAACACGCGTTTAGAGTATTTGACTGCTATACATTTCCACAAGATAAGCCACTTCGTTGAGCTATCATTGTGTGGCCAGGTTGCTTCTGAAACAAACCAAAAAGCCACATAGCTCAGTGGGCCTTACCCGGTAAGATAAAAAAAAAATCATAGAGTTTTTTTAGTAAACACAAAACCTTAATCTTATCCCTCACGCTGAGAATGTGCCCGGGGCACGGAAGCAGGTGCGTCTGCGTTGTCTATCAGCGCGAGTGGACGCACGGTGCGACCGTCCTCAGCTGCAACTCAATAACGCGCGGGCATGGGAGGCCCCACCGGCGCTACGGCCCTGCCGCCCCCTCTGACGCCCCCTCTCCCACTCGTAATCTTTCGGTCACAGTTCCTATGACCAGTTTCATTGCTTTTATGGCTTTATTTTGGTGATTTTCGAAAAGTTTTTTTGGTTTGGCCATGTTTGTTTGTTGTAGTACAGAGTTAGACTGATGGCCTTAATCTAAGTTGTCTTGTGGTTGTTGTTGTTGTTGTTTGACTTGCATCCCACTGGGATTTTTGCACACAGTGTTGGTGTACGGTGCTTTTTCTGCAATATTTTTTCTTGGATTTTCTGTTTGCACATAGTCACTTTAAGATGTTTTCTTATTCATGTTTTTGTTTTCTGTTTGTTGCGGTTGCACTCGATTCAAGAGCCGAATGGCTCACAGGGCTATACCTAATAAATGAACTTGAAGCTTGAACTTGAAACTTCCTCACCTTATTCTTGCCGGTAAAGTACATCCTCGCTCGCTCTATTTATGACAACATAAATAGAGCGGTCTGCCGAGTGTTGAGTTGACGGAAAATTAATCGGTGCTCAATTTCGGTCGGACGAGTCCTACGTGACTTTACAGACCGTTCCGGCAATTATTTTGGGCAAGGCCACATCCGTCTCGCCTTCTTTTGCCCTCATTGTTATACCCTATACGCCTATCACACATGCACATAGGATTATAGGAATAGAGGCCACGAGCAATGTAGGTACATATTGTGGATGGACATACCTTGGACTGTACTCTAGTAGTTGTGCCTCGAAATCTCTACTCCAAGCCAGACTTGCAGCTTGGAAATTAAGCTCTGGAAATCTAAGGCAGTGTTTAAGCCTGGGACTTTTAATCTCGATGGGTGCATCCCGAGAGTCGTAGTTGTTCCTTCGCAGACACAAAAAAAGTCCGGCTGTAACATTCTCCCATAGGGAACAGCCCAAGCACGCCTGTGTGTGTTGTATTTGTGTGTTGTGTGTGTGTGTTGTTATGGGGAGCGGTGGAGCAGCGGTTAGCGCGCTGCGCTACCCACCTGGCGACCCGAGTTGGATTCCCACTCACAGTCAACACCGGTGACGATTATCTGTGCCAGTCCTGGGCCTTCCTTAGGTCGACTCGGCCTCAAATCAGAACCGGCCACCCACCCACTTTGTGTGCCGTGCCAGCCTGGTAAAACAAAAAAAATAGTTTAGTTTTTGTTTAGTTTAATAAGGGCACGCTAACAGCGCTTTCCCCAAAAGTCTGTGAAGGCTATACGGAGGAGCGGGGGGGTCGTCGTCTTTGTTTGTCTAGTTGTGTAATTGTGCCGCTGCTTTAGCAGGAACGCCCGTGCCCTTGTCATTCCCACGTGGCCGGCTTCATCTCACGGAACAAGCCGCTCCGTTGTGATGGGGCAGCGTTGGATCGCACAAGAGCCTGGTGTATTTAAAAAAGTAAAAACCTCGTCATCGGCGATGGCGGGGCGCGTCAGCCGAGCGGCGCGCACTCACAAGGCGCCCCTTTATGCGCCCGTCTCCCTTAACCGAAACCTCGTGCCTCTTGCCGTTTTGTTCCCACACGCCCAGGACTCTCCCACGAACAAGCTGCTCTACGCCAAGGAGATCCCCGAGTACAAGAGCCTGGTGTTCGAGTACTACAAAGACATCCAGGAGCTGCCCATGCTGAGCGAACAGGAAATGAACTCGTACATGGCCGAGGAGTCGATGGTGCGTGTTTCTGCGAGCGCACGCACGCACGCGCGGCTTAGCTCGATTCCCGCTCACGGCCAACGTCGGTGACGAATTTCTGAACTGGTCCTCAGCCGTGAATGAGTACCGAGTGCGGTGCGTAAACATCTCAACGTTGGCGGAGACGTGCAAAAGCGACAAGACGTAATGCTGGTCACACTACCCCCTGGTGTGCCGTGTCGGCCTTCATTGGTGCTCGCCAACATCACATGCCCCCACAGCCTGCGTAGGCTGTCGGGGGGGGACCTTTGGACACGCGCAATGAACACAGCGCAACCGCGCTGGATTTTGGACCACGGCTAAGTGGTGGTGAACTGATGACTGAACCCTTGGGCCACCCTGTCCAGATTGGCTCAGCCTTAAATGAGTACCCGGTGTGCCGTGTGCTCATTCCGCACTGTCGAGACAAAGGTGACCCGGCGTGCTGTTGGCCACAAACGACGCCCTCACGTGCCGTTTCCGGCCGTCAGAGACGCTCGCGAACAGCACTTGCCCCTACGACCTGCGTAGGCAACAACGGGGGGATCTCCGTTGGGTGCGTGTACACATGTCAAGCATTCCACTGCTGGATGAGGGCCTTCTCATCTATGCCGGTGCGACTCGTTGGGGGCGGGGGGGGGGCGTTTCGACCGGACTTCACCAAGCCGATCGCAGTGGCTTGGTGAAGGCAGGGAGCGTACGCCTTGGCACCATAGAAGCAAACAGTTCGCAACAACAATGGGTGTTTTTTTTTCTGCCTCGCCCCCTGCTGCCCACCGTGTAGCCCCAACAGCAGCCCACATCTCGCGTACTCTGTTTTACGGGCGGCGGTCACAGCATCCGTTGACCAGCCAGTCCAGGCGATGCTCGTTACCCGAGCCAGCAGCCAATAGTTGAGTAGACTTCTAGATTTGAAGCTTTCGTGACTGCAAGTATTCATATTCTTAGGTTTTTTCGGTAAAGTCACGTAGCTAAAGAATTAAAATTAATTAAAGTAAAATAAAAAATAATTTAAATTTTTTACCTTTGTGTAGACATAACGTGATCACAGTTCAGTCGCGGTCGACACCCGCTCGCCCGCAAAGAAGTTGCCGGCGAAGGAGGGGGGGTGTAGGCAGATTTCATGAGTCCTATCTGTAATCTAACCAACCAATAACCAGCGGGAACCATTCGCTAGTCAGGCACCCCTCCGACTTCCAAAGTGTGGCTGTGCCCCCTGGCTGCGAGGGAGTTAGGGAGGGGGGCCTTGGTACGCAGGCAGTGGGAGCTGTGGGTGGGGGGGGTGAAACCTCAAGAGACTCGGTTCACCCGATCCAGCCCAACCCTTCCTGCCCTTCCACCCCCCTCCATAACAATCCCCCCCACAACCCCATTCTCCCAACCCCGCACCCTCCCCCCCATCCTCCCAGCCGCCCAGGCAGAACATGTTTTTCGAGAGTGACATGGCCACAGGAAATTAACCGCCTTGTCAGCGAAGCCGTGCCGCCAAATTCGCGGCGGGCGTTTATTCGCTCGGCGGACGTGGCTCCAGCTGCGTGTCGGAGCATTGCCGAAGGCGCGGAAATGCAGCGCGCGGTGCACTGGCGTGATAAACTAAGCAAACAACTAAACCATCTTCTTGGTTCTTTCGGTAAAGTCGCGCTGTCTCCCCGACAGACCTGGTCTTCACCTGAGGACGGCTGCTTGCATTGTGGCCGAAACGTCGTGAGAATTATTTTATTATGTTTTATTTTTATTATTTTATTACTTCCCTTCTACGTGACTTTACCGAAAGAACCAAGAAGATGAATCCCTGCAGTCACGAGAGCTTTAAATCGAAATTTAAAAACTAAACTTTTATTATTTTTTACCAGGTAAGGCCCGCCGAGCTGTGGAGCTCTTTTTCAGAAGCGACCTGGCCACTAATGGTAGTTCAACAAAGTGGCTTATCACGTGGGAATATATAGCAGCCAAACGCTCTAAATGCACGTCGATTCTAAATGTGGGAGGGAAAAATCGGAGGACCTGGAGAAAAACCCACATGACCACGGGGAGAGAGACATGCAAACTGCAAATATACGAGCGTCATGGTTGGGATCGAATCCACGACCTCCTTTATACTTGGCGAGGTAGTTAACATCTTGTCAACCATAGCACCCGCAGCAGTGCCGAGCTTTTCCTTGCTGTGCCGCTGTACAGTCTATGCCATGTGTTTTACGGTTGTACCTCCTCCCGACGTTCCGCTCCACATGGCCCGGAGTTCCACTTCTGTTTTTTGCCGAATAGTCTCCTAGCTCAGGGAGCGAAACATCGGGATGTTGTGCAAAAACTTCGCCCGTGGCATAACCACGAAAAATCCCATCGGAGAGGAGTTAAACGAGGTCACCGATGTGTCATCGGAAACCCGCTCACTGGAAAAAATGCGCTTTACTACACGTCCTAAGAATGAGCAGCAATATAACAGCGGCAGCTTGCTCAGCCATCCTGGGTTTCGTTTTACGCTGTGAAATTTAATTGAAATGTTGTCTAGTTGTACACAGCTGTGACTCAGCCATCCAATTTACAGTAAGTGTTTTGTGGCACCATTGCATCACGTGCAGTCACTCAGACGAGTTCCTGCCTTTGACTACGAACAAGTAAAAACTGGTGAGAGGCAGACTCGACTCAGGATGAGGATAAGTTATGATTTGCACTGACAGGGCTATAAAACTCACCAGCATCTCAAAGTGCCTCCCATCACATCTCATCTTAACCGTTCCATTGCCCTCCAGCTGTCTAGCATAATGAGACTCCCAGTAGCAATGATCGAAGTTGTTTCATCCAATTAATTAATCCAGTCGGTGTTTTATAACGATCAATTATAATGATTATTACCTATTTACCCCAGAATGCCACAGTGGCTCCAAATTTCTCAGGAAGGCCCTGCTGCATTGGGATGTTTGGCCAAGACCAACGACATTGTGTGTGTGTGTGTTTTATATGGAAGAAAACCATTGATACCAGAAGAAACCCATGCAGAACAGGGCAAGAACATACGTACGCCACATAGAAAAGGCTTCAGAGTCCGGAATCGAACCCCCTGCCACCCGGCCGCTTTGACAATGTGGTTATTTATATTATACTCTTTGGTTCTTTCGGTAAACTCAAGTAGGTAGAAAGAAATAAATAAAAATATTTTATTTTATACCTACGTGACATTACCGAAAGAACCAAACAGTATGGGTTCCTGCAGTCACGAAAGCTTAAAATCAAGATATTTATATGATGTCGAATGAATTTGTTTCTCAATGTTTTTTTTGTCTTTTACTGATGGTAATGAACAATTCTGCGTTTTCAGTTCCCGAGATTGATTACATGTTTTATTTTTTTGTCACCAGAGGTACACCAATGAGTTCAACACCAACTACGCCATGTCAGAAATATACAAGTACGCAAAGAGGTATCGACACGAGGTAAGTGATGCTTCCTGGGAAATAACTTTTTGCTTTAAAAAACCATCGCCACTTAGGCAGCACGGCTAAAATACTGTATCCACTCGCGTAAAAGATTGCTCAGTGGTGTAAACTCGGCTTTGACACAATAAAATCACTCGTCAGAATATGCCGTCATTATTATTAGTATCATCAAGTGCCAGCTGCACTAGAGCGTGCGATACAGTTTTGACGTTATCCGCAATTTTTTTTGTTGTGGCTGCAAATCCACGTAAAATAAATTTTGCACATTACGCAAAATCCAGCCGCGCGGCTGAGCAGTTGAGCACGCGGCTGCGGGGGGTTGACTCAGCCCACCACGTGGAGGGAAGTCACCCATAGTTGTCCTATGCAGAGACTTGCCCCTGCCATAAGAACGTGGAATTTCCACCACTGGCTGAGGACTCTAAACGGTTGTGAGCCACCAAACCCCCATTCCCATCCAGGCGTCACTTGTCCAGCGTGCGCTTGAATCAGGAATTGCTGAAGTCTTTTCACATTACGTTCAACGTTTCCCAATCATTCAGTTGATATTATTTCGGGTTTAGTGTTTTTACACTCAAATCCAAATGCAATTATTCAGCCATGATCTATCAGCTGCTGGATGAAGACCTCCCTAACTGCAGCAATGCTAATTTAAGCAGATGATCACTTTTGACTTTTTGACGTGAAATTTAAATAATTTTCGGTTATGTGGTTCGGGTTGTTCGGTTGCTGGGTGAAGCAGCGTGCCGCGTGTGCGTGTGTTCTGTGCGTGTGTGTATGATGTGTGTGTGTATGTGTGTGTGCATGTGTATGGCAGAGCGGTAGTGTAGCGGTTAGCGCACTGCGCTACGAACCTGGCGACCCGAGTTCGATTCCCGCTCACGGCCAACACCAGTGACGATTATCTGAACCAGTCTTGGGCCTCCCCCTCGGTTGACTCAGCCTCATATGAGTACCTGGTGTGGTGTGTGAACATCACCACTGGGGAGACAAAGGCCGTCAGGCGTGGTGTTGGCCACTTACCCCTTTGTGTACCATTCCGGCCTTCATTGGTGCTTGCTAACAGCACTTGCCCCAAACGGCTATTAAGGCTACGCAGCGGATCTTTGTCTTTCTTCATCTTTGTGTGTGTGTGTGTGCGCGTGGCATTTCCACGACAGATAGTCGACTCACTGGAAGAGAATCTGACGACGCGCAAGATGCAGCTGTCCCACAAGTTTGAGCAGGTCATCGTCCTCATGGAAGACAACATCTATGAAACCTGCAGCGAAGTGTGACCCCCTTCGCCAAGCAGCGCCGGGCCCAGAGCATCAGGTGGACCGACTGTGTGACCAAATCTCTCTCAATCTTTCATTGGTTCTTGGAAATAATGCAAAGAAGCGTGACTTATTTTTCCAAGACCGCCTCTCCGGAAACACTGGGTGGACCGACCTACATTGGGTGAACGAGCTACCGCCAATTCATGCCGAATGCTCCTGATCTCATCGGATCTCGGAAGCTAAGCAGTGCTTTGACGTTGCTTAGCGCTTAGATGGGTGACGACCGGGGCTTGCCAGGCGTTGTAGTCGTGGAGTTGCACGGCGTCGTCAGGAGATGGCATTGTTGAGTGCTATCCCCCGTGTCTAATGCGTGGTGGGTTTTCTCTGCGCACTCAGGTTTTCCTCCAAAGATGAAGCTAAACACCCAATGTAGCAGGAGCCTGCTGAAAAATATATATTTGCATTAGTATTGCTATTTTATTTTACAGGTTGCGCTTTCATCATAATAACGTTTCGTTTTTGCAAAGCGTCGTTCAATCAAATTGCATCTCACGATCGGTGGAGAACGGCAGACAAGCTGTGGAGGGAAGCTTCTGAATCGTTCGATTGAAAGAGCACATTTCACAGCTGATACATTGCCCCATTCTGTGGTTGAATCGAAGCGTTCGTGTAACCGAGTTACGCCCGGCGTCGATAAATAATGGGCAGCTCGCTATTTACATTTGCACGACAGACCACTTCAACTGTGAAACGAAGGATTTCACCCAATGACGTGGCAAGGCAGTGCCGGGGAAGTGATGAGAGAAGAGCGATAGTTTTCTGTTGGGTAAGTGAATTTACTCCACCGTGGAATTTCTGCAATTTGCATTCAGCCAAAAAAGGGTGATGACTCCCCGTCCAATGTGCTGGGTCTGGTTTGTCGAGTGGTGTGGAGTGCGCAAAACCTGTAAGTCAATTTTTGCTGCGCAAAAAAAAATGTATACACGAACGATGCAGTCTGCGGAGATTGCACTTTAGCCATGCAATTGCCTTGTATTGCTTCCTGTTTAAAAATGCAGTGTTTATTGGTGACAGAATGATCAGTTTGGGAGGTGGAGCTGTGCCCTAGGTTAATGTGAAGTGCGGAAGTCTGCCCGTCGAATGGTTCGTAGGCATGTAACGAACCATAATTTCACGGATTGAAATTGATTCTCGCAGCATCGGATCGTGCACGGAAGGATAATTTATTGGTAATTCACGCACGATACATATGCGAGTGATATGTAAAAAGCACACGGTCTTTGTTTACGTGCAAAAAAACCATCAGAATTTACTGAAGTCGAAATTGTCTTAGATCACCATCAAAATAAATATAAGCAGAGGATGAGCACAATGCAATTATGCAGGAAATGCTAAAGATGTTATTGCATATGCACAAAGGCTGTGTACTTTTGACACATTTTACGACCTTGATTGAAGCTCGGGGTGTTTCAGCCTGCACCATGATTCTCTTGTGATTGGGGTTTTCTCGTCATTACAGTTTTGATCACCTAAT
Organism: Entosphenus tridentatus; assembly: GCA_014621495.2. NCBI lineage: Eukaryota > Metazoa > Chordata > Hyperoartia > Petromyzontiformes > Petromyzontidae > Entosphenus > Entosphenus tridentatus. The sequence goes on along the minus strand of CM025632.2, from coordinate 2,712,488 downwards.
CGAAAAAGAAAACAAAATTCTGGACAAATTAGACCAATAAAAGAAACCACGCAAACGCCATACGATGAAGAAGTTTAAGTAAACATTTTTTTACAAAGAATCGTGACAATTCATCGAATTGCTGGGGTCATCTATTGTTATACGCCCTGTGATAAACAATCTGTAAAAATACTCTTAACCCGAGGCACCTGCTTTGTCTACAACCACACAGGCTGAAGCACGTAAACATTACAAACCGGTGCCCTCATAATGTCCAGATGTGGTGGCAGAGTCGTGTCCATCAAAGGCGTAACGAAGCATCGATTCAGTCAGTAATGTCCATGATCGAGCACGGGATACGTGCGACGAGTCGCGCGTTTAAGAGTCAATGTTTGTTGGTTCGTATATATGGGGCCGTCCATAAATGACGTCACGCACCTTTGGACGACCCCTATGTCCTAAGCAATGGGCTCACCGAACATGTGAAACACTTGATTCATTACACATGAATCAACTTGTGACCCTGAATGAAGACAAATTATTGAGTGTCCAGACAAATGTTGAATATTGGGTGAATTCGTCATGCCCCTACGACATCGGATGGCACGTGCTTATAATCCAGCAGAGTTGTGGTGGTTGAGTTGTACTCGGATTAGGGTTCGTAGTCTAGTGTAGGGTTCTTCACCTGGCAGCCCACCGGACACATCTGGCCACCAATGGCTTACCAAACTATTGCCTGCCGAGACACACATGTAATGCAGATTAGTGAGATACGAGATAGCCCAGAGAAAGAGAGAGATGAAAGAGCTGGAGACGAGAGCTTCAACATAAGTGGTCACGTACAGACGCTACGACGTCACGACACCGCGTGACGTCATGACGTCTGTGCACATGACACTATGACGGGGTCCTACGTCACGTCGCCTGCAGCACGTGCTCATTTTGTCACGTGGGCCGTCGAAAAATCGAGCTGAAGAACCCTGATGTCGAGAGTTATGCCCTGTGCGAGACTCCAACGTGCGGCACAGCAAATAGCCCCATGACTTGTATCGCAGCGTGTGAGGGCCCTTTCCTCATGTGTGAGGATTTTCCCCGGTCGCTCCGGTTTCTTCCGATACGCGGAAATGTTTGACAGAGGAACTGGGCAGACATCCCAAAGCAGGATGTTCCTGGTGAAAAAAAAAGAGTATTGATGACTACTACCTTTTTCAGCAGCACCCTATTGCACTCCCAACGCAGTCTTTTTTTTATATAAACATTTCTCTACACGTGTAGAATTTTCCAACAAATTTGTTTCGCGCAATGATTTTTGAGACGAGTACACGCAGCCACTGACACTGCTCTCAGATGTGTTTGTGGGGATCATGCCGCTGTGTTTGTTCGGCATGATGACCTGACGTTTCGCTCCACGTACCGGGCGCTTCTTCGATTGAGAAAAACGACGGGCAACGTGCCAAACAACAACAACGCGACCCGGAAACGCGCCAGAGAGCTTGACGTCCACAACTGTAAAAACAAAAACCTACGCAGTGATAGTTGCTAGCATTGGTGTAAAAAAAGTAAATGTGGAAACGAGGGTTTGATAAGGAATGGTGCCCACAGACTCGAGAGTAGAAATGTCGTATTTTTTTGTGTTTCTGTTTGGGGCAAACCTGAAATCGTGAGAATGTACCCGAGTTAAGAGTTTACACCTGCTCACACTTTAGCAGTGCTGCAGCTGAAACAGATGTTTTCTTATTGATGCCCGGCAGATATTGCCTTGTACATTACCTCAGTGTTAGAAAGTTACAATCATCAAACCTCTTATCACTTCAGGGGCGCGTGCTTTTATATATATAGATATAAAATAGGAGAAAATTAAACTACTGATTTTAAAAGATGATTGGAGATATTGTATTGTAACTTGAAGTCGCGAAATCACATTATAACTGAATAATAAATAACATAAGGGCTTTTTTTCCTATACAGACTGGCTCTGTGAAGTAACATTTCAATCATGCTTAGCACAATATAATGCAAGAAGACAAAAAATAAAAAAAATCAATGTATTTAAAATTTGCACAAATTATTTTTTTGTGGGCTGACGTGAGAAAGCTTAAATTTTTTTATGAATGTCTAAAGTGATTAAATCAACCGATCTGTGCTTAAGAACTGCGAACTAATGCTTACATATTCATATTTCACGTTTGATTTATTATTATTATTATTATTTTATCTCTGTTAAGCGTGGGGACTACGCTAATGTTGAAGTTACACGTTGTTGCCTTTTTTTTCTAAGTAGATGCTCATCTGTGCTCATAATTGTGAATCCACTGCTGGATGAAGGCCTCCCCCACACTGTGTCAGTCCTGCGGGGTTTTCTGTCATACCAAGGCTCAACGGGCCTCCGTTGTGATTCACGGCAGAAGAAATACCAGAGGCGGAGTTCAGAGTCCTCGCAGCACAAACTCGACAGGGACGGCTCCACTTGGGGCTTAACTTTCTCACCAAATTATTTCTGGGTCGTTGGTCGACTGAAGCAGGTGGCACGTGACTTAGCAGCCACGGCACATAGCAGGAGGCATACTGGATGTGGTATGCTGAGTGCATTTATTTTTTTGCCGGTCACCGATCCAGACCAACTCAGATGAAATTAAATTAAAACTCTGGCTTTTACCGAACGTACGCACGCGTGCCACAGGATGGCCACAGTGTGAAAATTTGGTGTATTTACAATTTTTGTGTGGGCGCTTATTTAAGTTTTGTTCGTTTGGTAGGAGAAACTTTCGGGTTGGCAGCCTGTTGTTGATGACTGTCGAATTGTAATTTAAATCGTAACAAGTGGAGTATATTCTGGAGGATATTATCATTTTTGGTGACTTGAATTTTGGAATTAATGCCAGGTGAGGTAAAGCTCACTGAAAACAAAAATACTTTCCAGCCAACGCTGTTCGGTATAACTCCTATTATCCGTGACCCTATTACCAGCGACTCCTACTATCTGCTATAGGCAGTAGGGTGTACCAAAAACGTATATTTATCTGCTCCCATATTTTTCCAAAAATCCGCGATTATCCATGATATTTTTTGCAGATAAGTGGAGTACAATTGCGGATAATAGGGATTTTCGATGTTTGTTCCCCACATCACCACGGATAAGAGGAGGTCTACTGTGTGTGCATGTACATGCTCTCTTTTAAATGTGCGGACGTTTGATTTTTAATGAGCACTCACTTATTGAAAGTCTCCAGCTAGCTATTATACGCCAAAATGCCGAATATTTTATACGGTTTGTTTCATGTGTGAAATTCTTCAAATGTCTTTTTTTATGGCATTTAAAAAAACAATGTAACTTTCATGACCAAACGGCCACAACCCATTCCAGTATTATTAAGCATGTGTTAATGTTATGTCATACACTGAATTTTGTTGTCCATTCCTTATTAATACCATTAACATTTTGCCAATTTGTACTGTATGTTTTCATATAATAAAAAAAATATTATTTACAGACCTTTGTCGAACTAGTGCTTGATTAAGACTTCTGTATGGTATGTCGCACTTTTACTCTTCGTTGCAGTCAATATGTTGCGTTTAACCTGCATACATTATTTAATCTAAGTGTCCCTCTGAATATAATTACAAGGATGCGTCTCGCTATGCAACTTGCACACTTTGAAAAACATTCTGAAAACGGGCCGGTTGCTCGCTCTGCTCGCAGTCAACTTGCCACCAGTGGCAGGAAGGGATGGCGCAGATTGATAAGTCCAGCTCGTTGAAGCCAGGAAAGGGAAGCATTTTAAGGGTCTGCTTTGTTATCTGCGGAGTCAAGACGGTGGGAAAGGGCAGGAAGCAAGCTAAGCAAATTTAAGTGCTCTTCCTTCTGCCGTTTGAAACGGGAAGGCAGTCAGGTCGTCCCCCTGTCAAAGCATTTGAAGACGCCGAATGGTGGCAAGCGTTCTGCGCCGACGAGTGATTCTGGTTTCAGCAAGTAGGGCGAACAGTGAACTGCCATTTGCTAACGGCGTCGAGATCAATGCAAGGCAGGGCTTGCCAGTGACCGTGCAGAGCCACGTCTCAATACGACACAGTTTGGATGCCCGTAGCGTTTAAATGCGCACGCGTATTAGGACGCTGCATAAGCAGTGGGGGATGGTGTTTATTTCATTGAGAGAGGAAAAGAAGAATGTATTGTGCTTTGGGTTGGACAGTTACAGGGAGCCGACAGCACAGATGGATGGTAGAAGGGAGTTCCAGACAGCAGGGGCAGCAGAGGTGAATGAGAACGAGCAAACCACCCCTTAGACCACCCATACAGTAGGGAAAGCTCTGCTTGTAAACATGCTGCAAGAAAGCAACTCTTCCCGAAGCTTATAATATTATAATTTTTAATTCACAGCCCTTCATCAATACACTGCTGGGTGAATACCTCGCCATGCAATGTCGTTTATGGGGATTGTTTGAACATACTTCACCAGACTGTTCGATGCGGTTTGGTGAAGTTAGGGCACAGGACTGGGTCAGATATCACTTGCCGCTGATGTTAGCCATGGCTGCGGAAATCCCGAGTCCAGTTTGCCAGGTTTGTGGCGCGGTGTGCTAATCACTGTGTCATCACACCCCCCGTAATTGTCTTCTTTACACTACAAATCTAATATATGGTAGAGCCAGATTGGCTTTGAGAGATGGGGTTTATAGTTCTGAAAATAGATGTATTGTCATCCTCATCACTAACGGCTGATGTCCAAGATAGACACGTTCTACCTTGCGTGATCTTCAGTGTTTGTCATGGAGAGCTCCGTCCAGTTGCCCACCAGCCGTTGCGTTTCTTCCCTCTTCCACTCTCTTCTCTTCCATTTTCACCTTCATCGTCACATCTCCAGCCGTGACCAACTTTAGTATGTGTCCCGCATTCGCCACCTTCATTCTGAATATATATACACCGTATAGTATATTATATTTCTGTAGGTAGGTGTGTGTGTGAGTGTGGCTATATTTGCTTAACTTTATTGACAGCGGCTACAATTTCGGGGTTCGTCCCATAATCCAGAAAATAAAAAAAAGTGTTTGATTTGAGAAACCAAAATCTGAAACCCCTAGATTAATCAAGGAGTTCCATATGAAGAGAACTGAACTGTAGAACATCTAGCAAGAATGCATTTTCGGATGGCCGTTGTCAGATTTATATTTCCCCTAAATCGACTTGCTTTCCCGATCGAACAATTCAACATAAATTCACAATCGTTGGCATAGCTAAGTGTCTTAACAAAGTAACCACTGTGCCGTAACTGGATGGCAATGCCAACGCCAGGCTTATCAGGATACTTAACGTGTTCGCAAAGTGCAGCTTGGAATTACTGTACGATTTAAGGACATTATTTGGTGATCCTGCGTTGGCAGTGGTGCACAAGCATGAACTAAAAAATATATAAAACTGGCATAATTGCCTATTATATATATTTAACAAGAGTTTATTGCCTATTACACACGGTATATATTTTCTTTAAAAACGGTGTTATGGACAAATGTGTTGAGTGTTCATGTACGGTTGAATGCTTACACGAGCTCTGAACTTGGAAAGTTATAGGCCTTTCCTGCCTTAAATTGAATGTGTCGCCTGGCTTTTTAAAAAAGTCACTGCTATCATGTCTGGGCGATTAATAATGTAACAACTACGGCTGACTGTGCCAGCATTCATAGAGTCGACTCAGAGGTCATTTTTAATGTGTTGTTGCTCAGCCGCCAAAAGGAGTCTTAGTGCGCTCTCTTGTGGACCAGATCAGAAGTGTAAGTCCCGAAACATCGACATGGGCTACATGTTGATTTGAAGCTTTCGTTACTGCAAGAATCCATACTCTTTGGTTCTTTCGGTAAAGTCACGTAGTTAGAAATAAAATTAAACAAATCACGACGTTTCGATCGCAACACAATCGGTCGTCATCAGGAAAAAACAGTTAGAATTAAAATAAAACAAATCACGACGTTTCGATCGCAACACAAGCGGTCGTCATCAGACAACTGTTATTGATTTTTTTCTATCTCCGTGACTTTACCGAAAGAAACAAAGGGTATATGAGCTTAATTCACAAACTATGGCACACCTGAGTGCTTTTAGTATGAAACTCATTATCATCATCTGCCATGATCTATCCACTGGCGGATGAAGGCCTCATCAATACACGCCTATTACGCAATATACACACATGTACTGTAGGTTGAACTTCTTTCGCACCGTACGTGGCGGGGGCAAGGACGACAAAATAAGCACAAAAAATCAGTTCTAAAGAAACGAGTTTTCAATCTAGATTTAAAATAAATTTAACACGGAGATGTAAATACATTTTATATACACTACACTCTAATATATTCAAATTAGTGTGGGAATTCAAACAAGGTTCCCCTATGTGTGAACTAGCCCTCGTCAGAGGAATATGTAATGTTAACCACAGGGTCAGGGCTGCTCGTGTAAATGACGTCGAGCTGATTGCGCATTTAAAATCCATTAAAGCCATCAGTGTGACTGTGAGGAAGCAATTGCGCCGATTGACCGACACCACATTGGCGGTCGTAGGAGATGGAACGATGAAATCTGCTCGTGTGCAGGTGCTTGGTGGATGTTGGGTGGATTGTGACTTTGCACGACCGTGATAAAATGCAACGGCTTTTTTTTAATCAGTGACGAATGTCTCCCAAACAACTGTCTGACTGTGATGAATTCCTGAGTCAAATGTCCTGAGACAAGTGTATCTCAAAGGGCCAGTCACGCTTTCCCTGCCAAATACAGACTCTCCCGTTTGTTTCAAAATGTAAATCAGCAGGTGATCAATCACGCAGTGGATTATGCTAATACAGTACTATTCTGTTATCTATCAGAATCAGAATCTTTATTTATAATTGAGGAATCCGATGACCTATAAAGCTGTTTTCACAGATTACACTGCCCTCACTAAAACAGGTCCACTCAGAATGCAATGTACCAGAAAACATTGGATAGCTTTTCATACAAATTCGTTTTATTGAGAAACACTATTAGTTTATTGACGTTTGTCAAACTCAATAGCCTCTAATAAAAAAAAAGTTTAATCACGGAATGTGGTTTAAATGTAATTCTTATAAGGCCCCATGGTTTAAAGTTTCCTACATCTTATATCTCTCAGGCCTCTATATATATGAAACAGGGATATTGCTCGAAACGTCTAAAGCCTTCTCTCACCAGTGTTAGACCAGAGAACGATAAAAGACCGACAGTACAAATATTTATAGCTCATGGGATTCCTCCTCCAGTATAAATAAATCAGATTTTCAACATTAGGTTTTACCCTTTCTGGAATTAAACTAATGTTTGCATGTCCAACACAAATAAATTCAGACTTGATTCCTTGAAAAGGGTTTCTATTTTGGTGTTTGAACATCTTAACACCCGTTTAATTGCCAGAAAGGGAACACAAAAAACCCTTATTTTTCGTACTTTGACACTGGCAAAAAGTGTCCTATGGATAAATCGGATTCTGATTATTCTGAAACGTAGAGCGAGCACGTGGCCTCGCCCCCCCCCAAAAAGACAAAGATCCCCCGTATAGCCTGTAACAGACTGTTAGCGAGTAGCACCTATGAAGGCCGGCACTGTAGACGAGGTGGTGGGTGGCCATCAACGTGCCCGGCCGCCTTTGTCTCCCCGGTGGCGATGTTTACTACACCACCGCACCGGGTACTAATTTGATGCTGAGTCGACCTAGGGGAGGCCCAGGGATCGGTTCAGATAATTGTCACCGGTGTTGGTGGCCGGGACGCCGCCGGGGTTTTGTTGGCGCAGCGTAGTGCGCTAACCGCAGCACCACCGCTCCCCACCCGTCCCACCACGCCCCCACCCACCCCCCATCCCCCCACCCACACCCCATCCCCCCATCGACCCCCCCATCCCCCACCACTGCCCCCACCCACCCATCGGTGACGTCACACGCGCGGTGCGTCCTGGGAAGCCCAAAGGCGGCAACTTGAATCGCGTTCCCTCAACGTAAAACGCGCGCGTAGACGAATCCATCTCTCGCGTCTCTCTCCACTTTATCTCGTCGAACAAACACAGCGCAGTCGACGCGCAATTGCCGTGCGTGCTGTGGGACGCTGCCCTCTGTCACAAATCGGCGAGCGCGGCGGTCGTGTTAAAGAGTTGCCTGTGGTGTGGCGGCGCTAGGCGAGGTGCAGGCCTCGCGTGTGATTTTGTCGAACGAACGCGTTCGCAGTGGGTGCTAGACTTACTGAAAGGGTAACGACTGTACCCCTGCTGCTGCTGCTACTGCTTCTGCTGCTGCTGCAACGTTGCGGTTCGTCTTAAATTGGTGAGCGAGGTGGTTTTAAGAGTTGACTGCGGTGTTGCGAGGTGCAGGCCTCGCTGAGCTCCGAAGCCTTGGGGTGCCATCGCTGCTCTCTCTCTTTATTCACCACTCTTTGTTACTTTAGCAGATAAGGCTCACTTTTTTAAGTTACGTAGACTTATTTGTTTTAAAGGAGCGAGCTGACAGCTCGCCGAAGTGGCTTGTCATCGCGTGGACACGTACAGCGGCAAACAGCCTCTGGCACATTCTGCACTGAGATCTTGCCGCCCCACGGGCAACTTCCAACGAAATACATCGCCGTTCTTTTTATATATAAAGTATATGAATTACCATAATGCACTGCTTTATGGCAGTGACATGGCCTAGCAGTAGCGCCTTCGCCACTTGTTGCAGACGTTCACGGTTTGAAGCAAGCGGCCGCCCTGTGTATTACAGGTGGTATGTATTCTCCATATATAAAAGGCAACGTTGTGAATATGTGTGTCTGTTCAAAATGTTTAGCGTACTTCCCGACATGCAACTAACTGGAAATGTGTCATGTGGATACTTTTCAGACTGTACACCATGCAAAAATGATTAAAATACACTTTTGTGTTTGGTGGGGGGGGAGCTCAATAATGCATAGATTTTTTGCACGGCAAGTGAGCTGTGACGTCAAATCTGTCACGTGACCCGCGCACGTGTAAGCGTAACGCATTGTAGTGTGGTTAACGCGCTGTGCTACGAACCCGGCGACCCGAGTTCGATTCCCGCTCACGGCCACCACCGGTGACGATTGAACCGGTCCTGGGCCTCCCCTAGGTCGATTCAGCCTCAAACGAGTAACTGGTGTGGTGTGTGAACATCACCACTGGGGAGACAAAGGCGGCCGGGCGTCGTGAGTCCAAGTCCCGGGTGAAGCTGGGTAGTAAAGCTCGTATTAATATATGTATAGAACAGTATTATTGTCTTATGACTGGCGCCTTGAGACATTGTGAATGGCGCCTAATAGGTGCAAATCATAATGTAGAACTACTGTCGCTTAAGGATGCATCCTTGTCACGACTGTCTCATCATTGAAACGGGTTTTTAGACAGAACGATTCTTTGTTAGTATAAATATTTTTTATGAGTGTTTTATTCGAGTCAACTTGTGTTACTGGAAATGTAGTTTATTTTAAATTGATTGTGCACTGCCACTCTCCTCTTTGCGAACGCGTTTTTTTTGTTGCTCTGAGTATGTTTACCTGATTTAAATGTTTCGAGTGGGGGAACAAACTAGCGCCCAAAGAAAATCTACGTATTTTGACACAAAAATCCATGCAAGTTAGTCATGAACCAACTTTTGCTATCTGTTGATTTCCCATGGCAACTGCAGATATTTTGAGTTTCGCATCACGTGATCGTCTCCACGTGGTTCACCAACTTGGATTATCACGCATTCAACCCAACCCACAACGGGCTATACAAGTACACTGTTGTAATAACAGAGCCTCCCCTTGGCCGTGTAACAACAGGGTTGGACCACACTTTGAATAACGAGTGTGGGAACTGAACTCTGCCGACAACAATGGACAGCCTTGATGAAGAAATGGTTGGAGACATTTCAAAGGAAACAAATGGAGTTTCTGCACTGCAGCAGATACAAAATCGGCAAAAGAAACTCCTGAATGAGGTACGTGGTCTGTAACAACTATTACTGCTGGACCAAACATCCAGTGTGCCGGTAGTGATGCATCTCCAAGAGTACATATGCTTCAGTGAGTGGGGAGTTGTATTGTAGTGGTTATCGCACTGCGCTACAGACTATGCGACCCAAGTTCGATTTCCACTCGTGGCGATTACCAGGGATAGCCATACCACCTTGTGCGCCACACCTGCCTTAATATGTTCTCAAACAGCACTTTCCACAACAGTGTATGGCTATACAGGGAATCTAGGCAGCACTCATCTCCAATTAGCACGGTTGCCTGTGTACGGTGCGAAAGAAGTTCAACATACTCTACACTGTCGTGTGGTTGCAGGTGCAGATGCTGGCCAAGCGCTCCCAGGTATTCCAGGAGTTCCTGGCACCAGATGTACCAAAGGAGACGACAGATAACAAGGACGTTCGTGAGAAGATAATTATGGATTGTGAATCCGTCTGGAGGGAGGTGAATGAAGTGAGTATTTCAATGCACGCAGAGGCATCACGGTGCTTTGAAATCCATCCTCTTAACAGACATCTTGACAGCTTTTATTTGTAGTGTGGTCTTGAAATGACTGCAAATCAAGGCACAGCTTGTTAGCTGTCTTCATGCTGTGCAGAAATGTCACATGCCAGGGTAGTACTGCTCCACCAACACCTCCAGGACAATCACGTGTTTAAGCTAAATTTAACCTTGTATACTTATTATGCTTTGATATATTTTGCTTTGTTATGCGCTCAAGCATAAAAGAAATGGGATGCATTTGGTCTTCATGGGAATAACGGGGTTTAACAAATACAATTGACGTGGCAAGGAACCCTCTATTCTAAACGATCCCAGTATTTTGAGGACACTGTCGATGAGTTTGCAATTTGGTTCCCATAGTTACCCATTTTGATCACAAATCTGAATAATACAACTAATAATGGCTTCTTTTTTGTCATTGAGAAGAAAGAAAGGCCTCAATGTTGTGGAGTATTGCTTTCTTCTGGAAAGATCTCTGATTCTGCTAACCGTGTGCCTTTTGATTTTTCCTTTTTTCTGCGTGATAGTAACAAACCCTTTTTTGTTAATTACCCTGTAATTCATTACATGAGTTCACTGAAGAAGCTTTTGTATATTAAATGAACACAATTTATGTTTTTTTTACAAAAAAGTAGCAATATACGTAGATCTTTAACGTAAAATAACATTCAATATAGCGATTTTAATTGTGAAAATTGTCCTTGTCTCTTGCAGATGCAAGCAAGAATTTGTATGCAAGAAGCCACTCCTGTGTCTCCTGAGAATCCGGTAAGATTTGAAATCATTACATTTCATTGCCGCATCTGAGATAAAACCTGAAAGTTCTAACAGTTCAGCTACAATTGATAATGCGGTCATCCCCACTGATTTAAAATATAATACATGCTTTAACACATCCCTGCGGAGGGAGCTGGTAGGAACGTTGGGTTGCTCGGTCAATGGCCAGGGTCAACGGCGGCGTGGTGTATTCCGCAAATATGGCCAACTGTGAGGGCCGGGCACAAGCCGGTTTGAGTAGGTTAAACGTTGAGTTTTATAAGGGCACCACGGGGTGACCAGCCCCTCCCTACCCAGCCCCATCCAGCCCCTCCCCATCCTCCCCATCCTCCCCACCCAGCCCCTCCCCACCCTCCCCACCCAGTCCCTCCCCACCCTCCCCTCTCCACCAAGCCCGACCCCTCCTATTTTTTGATGCACGACGGACGGACACAATAATCCCCTGTGGGCTGGTGGAACCAGGTGGTTCCTACCAGTATAAAATGTCTATACCCATTGATGTTGAGAATCTGTGCATAATGGAAGTACCACTGCAGTTCCAGGTTGTGTCAAACAGCTGTGCCTAGTTCATGGAATTGAATTCACCTCTTAGCACAGGAAAATGAAGGTTACATTCATAGTAATAACTTATACTAGATGTACGTGTGTGTTTCTATCAGATTTTGGATATACTTTTGGCAAAGAAATGGTTGCTGAATGCTGAAGTTGAAATTTCAACGGAAACAAAACAGCTGAGTAAGACATGTTTTTTTGTAATATTCCAAAAGTGACCTTGCCACAAGACATTTAAATGCTTGAAATATTGTTTTTGTATTTTAAACAATTATTTTCCCTGTATTCTAGTGCCTCTTAAGTATCCTGAATGCGCACTTGTGGCGGCAGAAGAGAAGGTAAGATATTAATTTATGTTCTAGATTTGAAGCTTTCGTGACTGCAAGGATTCATACTCTTAGGTTTTTTCGGTAAAGTCACGTAGGAAAAATAATAATAAAAATAATACAATTTCCTTTTTTTCTATTATTTCTATTTTTACTTTTTACCTACGTGACTTTACCGAAAAAACCTAAGAGTATTAATTAATGTATTTTTTATTGTTGATTCCTGAGATGTCCAATAATTCTCGCATGTGGATGACTTTGCAAGTGGTGATTTTATTTTTTGTATTATGCACCAACAGCTTAAACAAGTTATCGGTCAACTGGAGGAAACATTGTCATTTTATAGAACCACAACAAAAGCCCTCGAGTCCGAACTTGAAAGGTACAAGACCTGAAAGCGTATTTTCCTGTTTGCTGGTGGTGTTTTTTTTTATCCGGATGAATCTGTGAAGTATATCGATCGTGTCTCACAATGAGTGTTGTTGCAGAGAGAGGGCCTATCTGGAAGATCAAAAGAAAATTCAACAAGCACTTAAAGAGAAACTGGCTCAGCTGGCTACGGATACCACCAACACGTCATCAAGCCAAGAGTATGCTGAAACACATGTTTAATCGCCCACATTTATGTAAAGTCGGCACACTAATAATTTTAAAGACCATTCTTAACATTCTCACTTGGTTTCAGACTGTTTCTAACCATCATTTCACTTTTGAAACGTTATAATTTAATTTCTATGTTTCGTTAGTGTTTCAATAGTAAAGTTAGAATACTTTAAGATATTACAGAGCTAAATGCACGTGGTTACCCCTTGACAGTAATAAACAGAGGTTATCTACTGCAGAAATTGCAAAATGTTTTACTAAATTAACAACATTATTAACTCTTTCATAAAACTAATACGGTTTTGAGAAATGTATACCTTCAGTTCCAGCTCAATGTTCATAAAACCCCTGCATGTAGGGGAGGCTTAATGTTAGCAATGAGTGGCTTTATCTTTTGCCAACAGTAAGTAATGGTTGTACTGCCCCCTGCCTTTCAGCCTCCCCAGAGAAATGCAGGAGCGACTGCGCAAGGCTATGCTGCATTACAAAAAGCTGAATAAGGCTCTCTTGGAGTTTTCAAATGAATTTTTCCCGCTGCCAACGGAAAATGGTGTTCACGGCAAGAGGAAGAAGGTAAGTTCAGCTTTTCTCGGCTGCCTGGATGGTGAGAGTAATACAAGATTGTGAAATGAACGTATTGGCGGTCCATGGTGCGCGGTATTAAAAAAAAAAGCTAATTTTTTTTGCAATAATTCTTTATTCTGCCACAATTCGGAACCCCATTCAAAAAATCTTGCAGTGCGCATCAAAATCAGTTCTCGTTATGTCGAAGCAGTCGGAAGACAAATGTCAGTTAAAACTTATATTTTCGACTGTTTTTAGGAAGTCCGGTGTGTTATGCTGCAACGCTGTACCGCCAGTACGTCCAAATGAAAAATGCATCGTCATCACGTTGCCCCAGTGTAATAGTTGACACGCTGCACTTGCCATCTAGAGTTCGCTGATCCGATCTCTCTGCGAGCCAGTTGAAACGATGGTTAGGTTTCCCCCCCCATGCACGGTTCACCCAGCAGTATAAGTGTGTACACCACAGTTAAACCGACAGGTCACATGTGATTGTGCGGTAAGATGCATTCAATTTTACTACGTTCAGTTATTTTAATGGTTTTAAGATACATTCAATATATGGTAATTACATCTAAACCATTATTGTGAATGGCTTAACGCCAAATGCTAAGCTTTTACATAGCTGTGTTAAGGTGTTTGTTGGTGAATGCTGTTAACACATAAATAGCACGTTTAAACAAACTTCCAATTTGTTAACAGGATATAAGCAATCACAGCATGTTGAGTGTCTATTATATACCTGTGTAAGGACAGTACGTGGTGATGTAAGGACAGTACGGCTCCCCGTGGCCATGGTTACTAATTAACGTAACGGGAACAGACAGGGTCAGGTTCGGGTAATGCGGGACCTAAGTGGTCGCTAATAATGATTAATGATTAATGCGACAAGCTTTGACAGGGTCGCGTGAGGGGAAGCATGGGACCTAACGGTCGTAAATTGTAATAAGGGCAGAGACAGACAGGGCCAGGTGCGGTGAGAGATGGTTCGGGGAATAGGGGCGTGGCCGGGTCGTGAGGGGGATAAAAGCCGGTGCGAACCGGGGCTCTGGGCTGCTGTTGTGGGGGGAACTGCCGTTACCGTCGTCACCTGGGAGCGGGTCATCTTCATCATCCTGGAGTGGGCACCTTGTAGTCATGGAAGGCGAGAGTTATGTTGTCTCAGAATAGAGCTATCTAAGTTACCCAAGTATATATAGTCACTCGCAGTTACTCGTTAAGTTATTAGTGAGTTGGCGGACTTTATAATAAATATACATATAACTGAACAAGACGGTGTCTCTGAGAGCTACATTACACTTGGATACACATTAACAGTGTTCTAACATATAAATGTAACATATAAATGTAATTACTTTTTATTTGTGTGTTTTCCTATGGCAGAAATCTACAAATGTGAACAGCACCAAAAACATAGACTACATTGCTATCCACGAAATACTGGAGGCAAGTGAATTCGTTACTGCAATCACTTCCTACCAACTCCGTAAAGGAATTTTGGAAGTGTTCTGCAGATGTTGTAACTTATGATTCATATGTTTTTGCATGTGGTGTCGTGTTTGTGTGCACGTGTAACAGCAACATTTGAAGGTTTATTGTCAAGACAAGTGCCACAACTGAACATCTGAATACTTTATGGATCTGTAGCTGGTTGCATAATATACCTTGAGTAATTTCCCCCACCCCCTACATTGCTTCAGATGACATTTAACCAGCCAAGTGGCTCAGCAGTAGAGTGGTTCACCTTAACAAGGTTACGAATTCAAATCTTTGTTGGGGGGTTGACCAAGCCGATCATCCCTCCCAGGGTCAATAAATGGGGGGTCCCACTTTGTGGAGAAGTCAGGCGGGTGCCATATCGATTAAGACTGGTGCCCGCTGTAGGAATGTCAAGTTTACACCACTGTCTGGGCTGTTAACAAGAGATGATCGCAGCCTCATTGCTCATTTAGAGCAGGGAATCATTTCCAACAAAATGACTACGCTTTCTCCGTTCCACTGCTGGATGGAATGAGTAATGAGGGTTGTTTTTACCAAACTTCACCATGCTGGTCGGTGCGGATTAGTGTGTCCAGTACCGGTTTGGATAGCACTTGCCACTGATGTTAGCCATGGTTAGGACTCAAATTCAGGTTGGCAGCTTCTAAGTGCAGCACGCTAACCACTGTAAAACCGTTTATATCCCTGACGTGGCATTCTAGGCAAAAGTTGAACTAACCCTGATATTAGACTGGAAGAGAATGTGGTGTATAAACCATGAGCCCCACTCACCGACTTTTTTCACCTTCCCTTGCCACAGTTGCTGATGAACCAGATGACAAGTTCTCCGCACGACCCGTACATCACTGTGCAGGACAACTTCTGGCCTCCGTTTGTGGAGAAACTTCTCCGCTTCGACATGGCGGTCACGCATCCGGAGGATCACAACAAGATCCGCATTCAGTTCTACCACGAGTAGCATGGAGCAATACTGATGAGGGCATTAAGACTGCAGGCATTGAAGTTTCCATGCAACTGATCGCTCAGGTCTGGATGTTTCTGCAACCAGTTGCGAGCAGTTGCACCAATCATTTGCTTGCAGTAGAGACGGTCTACTTTCAAGCGAATCCACTCAGATTTGTAGTAACGCACTTCATCACTTATATATGTGCCAACAAATGATGAGTTATTCTTGGTTCTTTCGGTAAAGTCACGTAGAAGGGATACAATAAAATAATAAAATAATAAAATTTTGTATTGTTTTATAAATTTTTATTTTATTAAACAATTTTATTGTTTTATAATTTTTTTATTTCCCTTCTACGTGACTTTACCAAAAGAACCAAGAATATCAATCCCTGCAGTCACGAAAGCTTTAAATAAAAATTATGAGTTGTTACAATCCTAAATATGCTGTTTTTATTAAGGGTTGGTAAATTCACAATAATATGACCAATGGTAACTTTTTTTATTTTAACAGGTCAGGCCCACTGAGCTGTATAGCTCTTTTTCAGAAGTGACCTGGCCACAAAGAATAGCTCATTTGTGGCTAGACCACATGTGGATTTTAAATGCGGAGGAAAAAACGGAGGACCCGGAGAAAAATCAATGACCACAGGGAGAATATGCAAACTGCAAATTTCCATGTGTCAGAGCTGAGATCGAACCCGTGTGACCTGTATACCAGGCAAGGTAGCTAATATCTCGCTGCAGCGATGCCCATTAGATAAGATTTTGCAATCGGGATTCTTGCACATTTCCATTCAGTCGTTAATTTATGAAAACCCTTGATTAAAAATAACTGACCGCACCAAAATATCATTGCTGTGATTAGCAGAAAATAGAACTCCACACTTCGAAATGTGGAAAGTTAGTTGACCAACTAATGGCTCCGATGTGGACGAAGCGGTTGTAGGTGATCTCGTTGCGCAATTGCGAGAGGGATTTGCTCGTTTGACTGATCAGCATCAGAATATTTATTTATATTGGAAGAATCCGATTAACTCTTTTTCACAGATGGTCCACGATAGGAGTGCACAGTATAGGAAAGGTAAGCAAATTACTTTTAAAAAATGTAAACTAAACTTTTTTTTTTATCTTACCAAGTAAAGCCCATTGAGCGATATAGCTATTTTACTGGTAGGAACCTCCTGGTTACACCAGCCCACAGGGGATTATTGTGTCCGTCGTGCAGGGAGGAGCTGGGTGGGGAGGGAGGGACTGAGTGGGGAGGGTGGGGCTGGGGGGGGGGGGTGGGGAGGGAGGGACTGGGTGGGGAGGGAGGGGAGCTGGGTGGGGTGGGTGGGGCTCGGTGGGGGGTGGGAGGGGTGGGGCTGGGTGGGGAGGGGCTGGTCACCCCGTGGTGCCCTTATAAAACTCAACGTTTTACCTACTCACGCCGGCTTGTGCCCACCCTTAGTCGGGCATATTTGCGGAATGACCCTGGCCATTGACCAAGCAACCCAACGTGTTCCTACCAGCTCCCTCCGCAGGAATGTGTTATTCATAAGTGATCTTGCCACAAATGATAGCTCAACTAATTGGGTTGCCATGTGTGAATCTGCCTTTGGGATTGACCCTCATGGTTGGGGCATATACAGTTGGCATGCTCTGTGCAAGCATTCAGTTTTACATAGACGGTACCTTAGTCACTCCACTGCTAGATGTGGACCTCGTCATGCCTCATCGGTCGCGGGCCTTATGCTACTTTTACCATGCTGGTCACTGGGTTTGTTGAAGGCAGGGAGCATAGACATCGAAGCTTAGTACAGGACAGTAGTGGCTTTATCGCCACAGCTTCCAACGCCTGTCTTATACATGGTGGTCACCTATACAATAAATATCCAGGCTCAACACTGCTTAGCTTCTGAGATGAATTTATAAATATAATCGGATACATTTCCATTAAGTACATCGCATTGGAATGCGTCCAATATTGAAGCAATACATTAGTTGTATGCATATTAATTACTCCCATAACCACAGTAGTGGCCCCATTTGTGTTGGTGCTTGCCTGGGGTGTTTC
Source organism: Entosphenus tridentatus (assembly GCA_014621495.2). Classification (NCBI taxonomy): domain Eukaryota; kingdom Metazoa; phylum Chordata; class Hyperoartia; order Petromyzontiformes; family Petromyzontidae; genus Entosphenus; species Entosphenus tridentatus. The sequence continues at coordinate 2,694,680 of CM025632.2, read as the reverse complement.
TTATGGAATAATTAATTTCCACTTTGATATGTATATTTTCTTCAGATACCGATGATCGTGTCACCCGAAATTCGCCCAGTCTCGTTGAACCTTTGAAGTTATGCAGTGTTGAGCCTGTGTCGTGCTTAGGTGGGGTAACTGGCATGCATGAAACGGGTGTTGTAGGCTACTTCGCGACTATATTGTGGATTGCAGAGGGCAGTGCATGAACATGCATTGTGCTGCACATCAATGCCGCATGTCGATGCTCTCCATCTTCAACTTGCATTGACTGGCGTGGTGAAATATGGTCAACGCCCACGATGCTGTGAGGAGGCCCTCATCCAGCAGTGGATTGGCAAATTGCTGTACTAGCACATTAACCTCTACAATTCCACAAAGCCTCCTAATGTGTTGCAGGCGCATTGGGTTAGGTGTTGCAATACACCAATTAGGCAGCTGAGAAAGCTCTTTTAAAGTATCCCATAAAACCTGTGCTCAAGCGTTCACAGATGCCAGCCATTCTCCATTCTCTTTTCGCATGGTCAGTGGTGGCCCTTTGGCACGGTGGGTGTAATTAAGAGATGAAAACACCCGAAAATTGCCATTTTTGGCATTGATCAGCGCAGCCTTGCGCGAGGCCAGCTGCAATGCAGTGCTATCAGGATCAGCATAGCATTACGGTATTGGTGGGTCAAGCACCTGTTTGTTAATTCCTCACATACCTTAGAGTAATTGGACAATCACAACCGTTGTTCGTACAGTGAATGGAGTGGAGGACTAAATGTTGCCCTGAGAAAGAGAAGTCGGGATGGGATATAGTATACGATAATTTCTGCTCTAGGGAACTTAAAACGTGCAAAGCACATTCGGTTGAACACTGCTTTCTCAGTGCCAATATTACAGTTTGTTTGCAATAATTGAAACTCAGATAAATTGTGGTGCAATTCACTTAATTTTCTTTTGGATTATCCTAGGCAGATACAATGTTGCCAAAAGCTATTGGGGTTTGGCAGCAGAACTTGTGCAATTTCGCCTGTTACATTGTTTTTGGTCAATTATTGCCAGTTGCCTACGACCACCCAGAATGCTCCCAATCTCGTCAAATCTTAGAAGCTTGGCATTGATTTGCCTCCATAGTGCGTGGACGTGTGACCACCATGAACGAAACATGCCGGCTGCATGTTGTCAGCGGAGGGGTAGCAATGCAGACAACTCGGTTGTACTGGAGTCCAAAATATCTATGCTCTTCACCTCCACAAACATGCACTGTGACCAACGTGGTGAGATATCCCCCCCCCCCCACCACGACCTGCAGAGTGGACGAACCCCCTCATCATCCATCCCGTGCATTGGCAAAAAGGGCTGCTCGTTGATTACCGGTCGGGTGCACATGTATTGTTTCAGAAGCCTCTGTTGTATTATAGTAATTTTAGGAATGTACAGCACTGATGTATGCAGAAGTCACACATAATTTTTTTACACTTTTATACAGAGTTCAATACAGTGTAATGACGTAAATAATGCTTGCGTTGCAAAACGTTGAATACCATTCGAAAGTGGTTCACAGCCAAAACTGTAACCTGTTGTAAACTAACATGCGATGATATGTCATTTTCTATAGTATAACATAAGTAGACGTCTGTACAACGTTTCCGAAGCTTATGCAGACAAAATAACATAGCTTATAATTATTAGCCTTATAGAGAGTGTAATTATTAAACACTTGTGGAATCGAGATCGTGGTTATGCCAACCGGTTTTTGCACCTTCCAGTCTGAATATTCCTGGCCACAAGACTTCCAACAGAATAAATTCATTATGAACATTCTCTTAAGCAAGCTAGTGCCCACAACCAAGACGGATAATTCGTGTCAAGACAGCCCTAAATCGCGCTACACAGGTGTGCACAAACAAAGCAATCCAGCTCGTCAACAAGCAACGTCCCCCTGGGGCTTGTAATGAATGCCGCCACCAACAGAGGCAAGTGCAGACCCATGTTTGGATCGGGTGCTAGTTGCGATAACACTCGATGTCTTGTGAGCAGGGCATTGCTTGGTGGTGGGCAGTGCTCCAATAATACCTCCAAGCCTGTCTTGGCCACGAGTTCCGTGTTTTTTAGCACAAGCAGCCATTTAGCACTTCAAAGAAACCGCAGTTCCAGAAAGGTCCAACTGCACTTGGTTTCGTTACAATTCCATCGGAATTGTAGAGTTAATTGGAGTCACTCGTTACTCAACTAATTTGCCATTACAAGTGGTAATGGATTTTTAAGTATGGATAAAATCGTCTTGCTTATGTCATACATGCATTTGTTCCAACATTAAAGACCTGTGAATATGCATCGAGGTGAGGTTAATTATTTGAAGGTCGTTTATATATTGTTAAAGGATCCTATCAAATCGCGCTGGGTGGCCCAATCTCATCGGATTTGAGTTCCTGCTTGCGTGGCCACCAATGCACAATAAAGTTGTATAGGCATGCGACTTGAGAGATGCAAGGTGCCAGGAGATGGCACTAGTGGTTAGTGCGTTTTGCAGATTTCCACTTACTGGTCCGATTCTGAATTGAAGATAACCTGCAGAGATTGGAGTGTTATCCCCTGACGTGTGGGTTTTCTCTGGTTTCTAAAGGCCCGAAATTGGCACATCACCCCAATGTACTAACCATCCTGAAAAAATAATCCCAAGACTCGAGGTTTGCTGGAAAATGTGATGAATTTATAGTGGGAACCCAGCAACTAGCTTTCTAACTGGTGTTTGAATTTGTTTCGTATGAAAATTATCCACTGCTACATGAAAGCCTGCCTGCGTGTCTGCCATCTCACGGTCTTGCAAAGTACCAATCCATGAAGCACCTGCACACGTTCTGATTTTCATTTCTCAATCTCTTCGGTGGATGTCTTCTCGGGCAGTGTTTCCATCTGTCGTTTGTCAACCACCGGCCATCAATTTCTCACGACATCTCCTACCCAAGCCCAATTTTATTGACATTCAGTATAATGCGGTGAGTTTTCCAATGCATGTGTTTACGTAAATGTCATTTCAAGCGTTCTCCCGCTCCTCTTTTTGTTTAAGCCGTTCCATTTTCATATTAAGTGATGCACGTATTCTGAGCCATGTGGGAAAGCAGGTAACGTTCACTCAAGCGTTCTTTGGGGACAGAGGTACTCTCCTTTTCATTATCGAGCTTCTCTTTCCAAAAGTACCCCAATTTTGTTGCCACAATTTTGTATTAGTCGGGGCTTGTTTTCATCCGAATATGTTCAGGGCTGAGCTCCAGAAAATGCTGTCGATCATCGATTATTCGTCTGCTTCCAACATTGTACAGCGGTCCCGGGGCTGATGCGGCGAAACCGACAAAACCACTCCACAGGCTGGAACTAATCCGGCGATCGTCAAACACCTGGTCTTGTTGAAACAAGTGCGTAAGTACTACGTACATCACCCCATGCCGATTCTTTGAGATTAGAGTGGTAAGTACGGTACAGTAAATATACTAACTTTTGTTTACAGTAGGATATTGTCTATTTGGATGAGAATAGGTTTTCCCCTTTTTTCTGGCAACAAAACAGGTGTTAAAACACCAAACTGAAACCTTTTACAAGGAATCGTGTCTGCATTAACCACAATACTTGTGGTGAGAATGCAAACAAAAAACATACTCTGATAATATATGCATTGTCTTTGAAATTGATCGGTCCGCACCAGAGACAGCTTTCTTTGGAGCCTCGTCTCAAAAGCGCCATCTGGTCTAACACCTTTTGACAACATAGACACACAAAGACAGCTGTGTGTCTCTGTGTTGTCTCTCTCTGCCTGTGTGTCTGTGTGTACCTAATGACGATTGCTTGTGTTGCAATCGAAACGTATTCTATTTCATTTATTTTCTTTCTACGTGACTTTACCGAAATAACCAAAGAGCAGTTCTGAAATTGCCGTGCACAAGCATTCCACTTTGAACCAGCAGATGGCGGTAGATACACGCCATGTTATTCACGTTATTGGCAACCACAATAAATGCATTTAATATTTCCAAAGGTGATAATGAAATTTCATTATCAGAACAACCGCGTAGGGACTCTGTTATCCATTCATAAGCTAACACGCCATGCATATCGATGTTATCAGTTGAGAAACTGCCCGATATACTTCATGTGTTGCTCAACTTTGCTGATATCCGCCACGACTGTTTGAAGAGAGCAAGAGTTTCCAATTGTAATTCAGTCGAGCAACTGTGTTCTTTTAATAGTTTAGTGATGCGGTCGTACAATATCACGATGCAATGTGAATTCACGTGCCGTCTGAATGCATGGAAACTGGCCATATTTGTGTGTAGAGAGGCAGTCAGGACGCAAAGTGCCAAAATAAGGTAGGTCTTCAGGCTGGATTATTCATATTTTATTTGTATTCACTTTTTGTATGTTTCTATCTACGTGACTTTACCGAAAGAACCAAAGAATATGTATTAGAACAGTCACTCGGATTGTCAATGTGGGTTTGCTCTCCAACACACTGGTGCGCTGTACTAGTAACGAATCGGCGTGTTCTGTTTACGTAACAAACCCCTTACTAATTGGCTGTCTCGAGTGGTGGCGGGTTTAACGACACATATATACGCGATCTAACCAATAAAACATTTATTGTGGATGATGTTAGCCGCGAAAGCCTGCTACGTGTTAACAGCACCGATTCCTGGCGAAGGGGATTCTGGGTCACGTGAAAGCGGCCATCACAGATGCATCAGATCGCACGGGCTGGTCGAGACGTCTTGCTACTTTAATTTTCTAAAACCTCAACATGTTTTGCATACCAATGGGTGTCAGAACAGAAATGAATAAGCAAAGGGACAAAAAACATGTTTAGGGGTCAATTCATTGGCGGTCACAAGACAGCTGGACCTCCCTGTTACAGTGTATAACAAATGCGCTGTGGTATTCCAATGAGATTCGTCTTACGTACTCGTTAAAGGTCTGGTTACAATTTTTTTAAAATCAATACTTGCACGATATATTGTTTATAAACAGTATGCAGTACACGGCAAACGTGATAAATGCGTTGCTATTCAATTCGACTAAAGTGAAAGCATTGCAACACCTGGTGATAGCTCGTAATCTGCGGTCATTAATACATTCATACTGAACGAGTGATGGTAATTGGAGGCTGAGTCACATTGCAACCACCGGCCTGGAATGATACTTTCGGCGTATGCATACACGCGCATATGCTGATGCAATCTCTAACGCAGATCTCTGTCAACACACGGCTGGACGTGTCGGGCGAGGGTATTGTTTGACCATACTTCCTCACTCTGCTCAATGCGGGTTTGGGGAGCGGGTGGTCACGCCTCGTGCAGGTGTCTATCACTCGCAACTTGCTGAGTTGCATGTGGACTGTACGTGCGTTGAACTTCTTTCGCACCGCACGTCGCCAACCGTGCTAATCGGAGGTGCGGGGGAATGAGAGCAAACTGAACACAAAACGTGTCAATATGTCGAACGACACTTTACAAACGCTTCATGATTTATGAATACTTCCCAGAATTAGTTCAAAGTTCCAGTGAAATTTGCCGAAAATTCGATAACTGAACGATTTTAAAACGACTACATTACCATGTGTTTCTTACCAAAGTCGATAACACACGTGCCCTTGACTTGTGTGTGTGTGTGTACGTACGCTTAAGACGCAATGGATAAGCAACATAATTACATCTTTGCATTCGTTTATGAGGAATGTCGACTACTTGTTGAAAACCAGGGTGGCGAACTGTGGTCTAACTATCTCTCACGGCCCCAACAACGGCGTTAAGAGCTCTATACATCCAGGAGGGGAGTCACCAACACACACACACTGTGTCTGTACATGCATGCGCATTGCAAACCCAGCCGTCGATCCAAATGCAGCGTGACTCATCAGAGCCACTGTGATATATCTGACTACACCGCGATCATGCGAGTATCCATGCATCCTTTATATCTGAACACAGTGTGGTTAAGTTGTGAACACTGAATGATTGGGAACCCAGCAATAATGATCATTTCATTCATTGCGTGACTTGACCGCGGTAAAATCCTCATCAAAATCAATTCACGCAAACACATTCAGAATGATATTTTCTACATATGGGCTTTTCTTCATGAAGCGGGTGGAATTCATTCTGTCGTGTTTTCTAATTGGCCAAATCGCCCTGTGAAATGCACACGCGCACACACACGTGCTGGGTCTTGATAAAGTAATGTTATTAAGGAAATGTGAGAGACGTTGTCCGTCTCTCCCCCCACTTCTCTGCACAGCCACTCCACGCCACTGCGTTGCATCTCGCACAATACAATTAACCCTGAAGTGTGATACATTTCATCCTAATCGTGTTGTAAATTACATGGAATGATACAATGTTGTTGTTTAGATTCACCTCTTCACGAAAGAGCCGGAATATACCAAATAAAAAAAAGCAAATTGGCAAGATTGTTAATGTATACGAAAGATGAAAACGAACGTCAGTGAACCCGTGAATTGGGGCACAGATTTACGTGTATATGCTTAAAATCACGAACGTTAAGTTGCATATGTCATCCAACTTACATGCATGGCGTTATTTCTTCATCTTGTTCGTTGAATTGTTATTTTTTTCAAGAGGCGTAATCAACAATATGTGCAAGATCTTATCAAACGTAATTCGTTCGTCTAACAGATTTCTCAAAACTTGTTTTTATCCCCCCTTTCAGCGTTTGTGTCCTTGGTGCGGCGGTGTGTAGTAAACATCGCCGCGAAGGAGACAAAGGCGGACGGGCGTGGTGCTGGCCACCCACCCCCTCGTGTGCCGTGTCGACCTTCATAGGTGCTCGCTAACAGCACTTGCCCCCAACAGTATGTTAAGGCTTTAAGGGGAATCTTTGTTGTTGTTTTTTTTGCCGCCGCATATCTCTGATGTGTTGTTATTGTTGTTGTTATTATTGTGCCGCGTGTTGTATCGGCACGATGTCCGGACGTTCCACGTGTAGGGATCTTCGTCACTAAGCGGCGAAACATCTCGTGCTCAATCTCACCGGCAAACATTGGGATCGTGCAGAATCTGCCCACGCAGCATCAAATCGTAACATCAATCTTACCGAACAAAACACATTTGCAGCACAACCCAAAAACCACAACGCAGAGTTTGCTACTAAAAAAAACACGGAACATCGCGTATTCTTGCGAAACAATAAAGGCTTACGTTGTAGTCTTAGAGTTAGACTGCGACCTATACTGCGCGCTCGGGCAATTATTGTGTTCACCGTATGGGACAAAGTAAAACGCAATTCAATCACTGCCCCGATATCTTGCGGCAACGTTTCTGGGTCAGTCAGCCGCGCGCTTGTTGTTTTTTTTGTTTTCTCCCGCACCGTAACGCGATCCTGTCGAGCAGTGGCCGGCCTCGGTGAGACGCGGACGTCGTCTTCCCAACCAACACACGCGCCTGGATTCGCGTTTTCAAACTAACAAACATATAAAAACATATATCTCCCGTTAAGGCCCACTGAAGATATATATAGCTGTTTTTCAGAAGCGATCTGGCTCATGTGAAAATGTATAGCAGCCAAATACTCTAAACGCATGTTGCTAAATGTGGAGGAAAAAAAAAAACAGAGGACCCGGAGAAAAATCCACGCGACCACGGGGGAGAACACGCAAACTGCAAATCTACAGCAGCAGGCGTCAGGGTCGGGATCGAACCGACGACCTCCTGTAGACCAGGCGAGGTAGTTCACATCTCCTAGCCACCGTGATGACGATGACAGAGACACGCACATTCAAAATAAACAGCAGGTGTCAGGGTCGCGATCGAACTGACGACATCCTGTATACCAGGCGAGGTCGTTCACATCTAGCCACCGTGATGATGACGACAGAGACATGCACACTCCAAATAAACAGCAGGTGTCAGGGTCGCGATCGATCCGACGACCTCCAGTAGACCAGGCGAGGTAGTAAACATCCCCGCCACCGCGGGCCCATCGCGGCGATGCCCTCCTGCCGTGCACGGCAGCGCCGCTCATCCACGCTCGCTCGGCAGCTGTTGCGACATCATGGGAACGACTCCTATCGGGAAATGTCATCGCTTCACGCGACACTTGCGGTCGCTTATTCCCTCCGGCGAGAGCGCGCGAGGGGTCGGCAGGGTTGGTTTCCCTCCTTTTGTGTGTCTCGCACAATTCTATCGCGGTTGC
>CM025632.2:2675965-2686486 GCA_014621495.2 Entosphenus tridentatus | reverse complement strand
ACCACCACTGTTATCACCATGGGGCAGCGTGGCGCAGTGATGGTAACACTTTTGCCTCACCGTCAAGACGGGCCCTGGATTCGATTCCCGACTGGGGCACCTTGCTTCGTGCAGTTTGTATGTTCTCCCACTATTCCTCATTGGGGTTTCTCAGCGTTCTCCGGTGTATATAAATATTGTATGTGTAAAACACGCAATGAAACTGGGATTGGCCAAACATCGCAATGATGAAAACATATTCTACAAATTACGCAACTAGGATTGAGAAAGTGTCGCAAGACTCAGTGAGGCTTTCCTGGATAACAAGCATGAAACACAATAATACTATGTTGTGTCTCTCTCTGCGTGTCGATGTGTTGTCTCTCTCTGCTTGTGTGTCCGTCTGTGTGTCTCCGTGTCTGTGTTTTGTCTCTCTCTCAAATGTAGTTCTACCTGATGACGACTGTTTGTGTTGCAATCGAAACGTCGTATTCTATGATTTAATTTATTTTCTTTTTACGTGACTTTACCGAAAGAACCAAAATGAACAATAATACTACGACAGCTTTCTGCGTTGATCAATTTACTCCCTTTTCAAATAGCTATTCAGTTGTTCCACGCTGCACACGCCCGATGATGGTTAAACACATCCCACGTGACGCGCTCAGCAGTTAATTGTAATAATTTGCACTAATTAGGCGCCATTCACGCTGTGTTTCACGTGACGTTGGACCGGAGTTTGGGTTGCTCTGCTGTCAGAGAACGGCCTGCGGAAGGAGATACCAAGGAACTATTCCTGAAAATGTATCGACTTCTCTGTTTTCCTTCCAAACAACACTAGGGAGCGCACTTTCCCACACTCTGTGCTACAGAAGAAAAAAATCGTTCGTGTCAGCGACAGTGATTCTCTGTAACTCTCGCCGCTGGAATGATGCGTTACAAAATTAAACAATTGGAACCAATTGAGCAACGATAACAAAACACTCGATTCGCGTTATCTTTATTGCTGTTTGCACGGTCATCAGTGACCGGATTGAGGCCACGACTTCGCTACATTCGAGTACCCGGATTCAAGACGAATGCCGTGAAACTCGGGTTCGAATCCAGGTTCGCAGCGGCGTGGGTTCAGCGCCCCGACCTGCTCGGCCATCCGGCCACCTCCTTTGCAGCGAAAGCTTTCGCGGACTTCAGAAGCTCGCCTGTGGACTTATTGACTGAGCAGTGCGTCGCGTTCACCAAGGTGCGCGCCGAGAAAAACAAACGACAAGTCTGAACTCATATTCTTTTGTTCTTTCGGTAAAGTCACGTAGATAGAAAATAAAAATGAATAATTTGAGTTTTTTGTTTTTTAATTTTAAATTTGTATATATATTTTTTACATTTTTATTTTATTTTCCATCTACGTGACTTTAACGAAAGAACCAAAGAATATGAATTCCTCCAGTCGCGAAAGTTTGAAGTCAAAATTCAAGCCTGAACTGTCTTTTTCTTTCCCCCACCAACCAACCCCCTCCAATGATATTCCAATACATTTCAAATTGTCCTTGTCAGCCAAATCGTCACATTCTCTCTCTTTCTCACACACACACGAACTCTCTCCCCTTTCAAACACGTTCGTCTCCACGGCAGTCAAACGGACCTGGCCAGGTCAGATTAGAAGTGAACACCAAAATGTCACGTGATGTTTTTGTGCAGTCATCGGTGACAGAGTCTGTGACCGTCAACCCCTCCAGCCATGGTTCAGTCTAGAAATGCGTACATTCGTCAACGTCAGATTGAATTTCCAGTGCGCGGTGTGACTCCAAATCAGAACAACCCCCGACACTTATTCTCTCCATCTCGCCTACACAATTACAGCACGCCCGGACTGCGCAGTTAATTTAAGCTTCCGATTAAATGAATTGCCACGTATGGCATGGGCACAGCGCATGCGATCATGCACGGTGGCCATGCCATGAGGGGTGAGTGGATCACGGACATTTGTGAAACTCTCGTGTTGATGAGACGAAGTTGTGCATTTCTCTCGCAGAGCAGTGCACAGAATGGTCCGCGGAAGACGGTGTCACAGAATTACTTCTGAGAGCTCTTGAAATTACCGCGAGGTGGCCAGGAGATGGCAGTACAGCGAGTCGATTGAAGCAAGTGGGTTTCATCGCAGTGTCATGCCCTCGTGTGAGCTGGTGGAGGGTTTTTTCCTCTCTCGGAATTCCCATTTCCTCCCATTTGCAGCCAAACATTCATCAACGGCATTGGCCAAACATCCCCATGTAGCAGCATCCTCGTGAAAAGGAGTTTTGAGATTCTGCGAGACTTTCCTAAGGGAAAAATAAATACATATCCAACAAAGGAATGGTTGTCGTAATTACGCGCGCGCACACTGATGGGGTCCATGGAAATGAACAGATCCCTCTGCGAAACTCAGATGGTGCAATGTAGAATCAACTCTTATTTTTTGTGGGATGGTTGAAGTGTCTCCGTCTACAACTCCTTTGTCGATCCACCGCTGGATGAAGGCCCTCACCTCTCGCCCGTGTTTTAAAATGCGCTGTACGCAGTGTTTACATTGCGGACGAGATAAACTGCGGTCGTTTTTCACGTGAGCAGGATTTACGTCGACTTAAGCGAATCGACTCGAGTTGCGTCGACTCAACTGAGCCGTGTGAGCACAGAGAGCTTGGTGAAGTGGGGGGGGGGGGAAGCCCCACGGCTCATTGGGCTATCAGTTCCACACTGGGTGTTAACCATGACCGGGACTCTAACTCAGGTGGCCGGGTTTCATTGCACAGCGCGCTTAACCATCGCACCACAATCTCGCCATGACGACGGTCCATTGCCCCAAACGCCGTTCTATCATATTTGTGGCCGTTTTCTCTTTGTTTCAAGGCGGTCTTCTTGACGAGGTGCGTTGAGTCTCGTGCGTGTGCGCCCTCTGCCAACGCACCAGCCGCAGCAGCATCGCCGACTTATAATTCGAGACAACTGTGGCCATGAGGCTTAGGCGGGTGTCATTAGAGGCACACTAATTTGCGGTGAGATATTGACGTTATTAGACAAATAGCTGCTTTGGGTCGTAATTACGCATTTGGCCATTAAAATAATTGCATAGCATTCAATCGCGCGCGTCATGATTGGCCACGAAGCTCCAGTGGATATATGCATACTGCATGCGCACGTACACAATTATTATTTATGTTTGTGTGATAATAATTTGAATTTTACAGTCCTTTGTCATCTTCGGTAAAGTCACGTAGAAGGGAAGTAATAAAATAATAAAAATATAATGTTTTATTTTTATTATTGTATTACTTCCCTTCAACATGACTTTACCGAAAGAACCAAGAAGATGAATCCCTGCAGTCACGAAAGCTTTAAATCGAAAGTCCTTTGTCAATCAACTGCTGGATGAAGGCCTCCGCGCGCCGGGTCAAACATGGGTGTTGTTCGACCATACTTCACCGCTCTGGTCACTGCGAGTTGGTGAACGTGGAGCCTTCGGACCAGTTCAGACATCGCTCGCCACCGATGCTAAAGCCATGGTCTGGAATCGAACTCGGGTGGGTCTGGGCTCATAGCGCATCGCACGAAGCACTGGGCCCACTCCCTCCCCCACACAATGTACAACATGCGAATACGCATCCGAGGTGAGCAAAGCGAGCGTATATACGAAGAGCGCATTCGGACCAAGCGAAGAACAAAACAAAATCAAAACAAAATCACGGATCGGCAGATTGTTCCGCGGTGGTGAGCACTGAGCAGCAGGCCGTGCTCGATCGCTGTGAGCCAGAACACAGACCGCGCCGAGTCTCAAGACCGGTTTCCAGGAGGGGTTCCGCAATTAGCGTGTTTGTATAATTCACGATGAGTTTATTTGCAGTTTTTGCGAATTAGAAAAGGAACCCGGAGAAGCCTCATGCTTTCAAGCCAAGGGAACGTGCACAACTCCGTACAGATGGCGGCCGTGCGCTTCTCTCCCGGACCATTCGGTCGAGGCTTAGTCGACCACGAGAGACGCGTACGTTTCATCCTCGGAGAAGGAGCACGAGTAGTACACGGGACGGCTCGTGAGACGCGTCCTGTACTGCGGTCAGCGCTTTTGCGCTGATACTGAATTCCCCCACCCTTTCGCTCGATCGCTCGCTCGCTCGCTCACTCACGCACCCACCCCTCCACTCTCGACTCTGACAGGTGGTTTGGCTGCGGTGGGGAGGGGAAGGTAGGGGAAGAGGAGAGAGAGAGCGAGGGAGGGAGTTGACGGGAGCAACTGTCGAGGTGCACGCCCAGACACACCGCGCGCACACAGCCAGCGATGATGATGATGATATAGTCGCTCTCGCTCGCTCGCTCGCTTTCCTGCGCACCCCCCAACACGCGGACACGCGCGCATTAACCTGGCCACGTGCGCGCGCACGGACACACACACACACACAAAGATACACACACACACGGACAGACACGCACGGACACACACACTCACCTACACACTCGCTCACTTACACAATTACTCCACTCAGAACAAATGTCAATCGCGGCTTTGCGGTTTTTTTGCGCGCGCCACGGTTTAGCTATTAGACACCGGGCCGAGAGACGGCGAGGACGAATAATAAGTAGAAAAAAATAAGAAAAATCAAGACGTAGAAGAAAGAAGGTGGGGGGGGGGGGGGGGGGGTGGCGGGGGTGCGGTGGGTGGTGATGGTGGGTGGTGGTAGTAGTGGTGGTGGTGGTAGTGGTGGCACTTCAAAACGAGCGACATAAAACTATTAACAAAGTTACATCAGCGCTTTTGTGCGCGCGCGCGCGCACGCTTGTCTCGATATATACGAGGCCGCGGCTTCTGCTGCGGCATCTGCAGCCCGAATGCGGATCACGTCGCACGAAAGATCCGGGGCGACAATCAGCGAGTCATGCGGAGACCGCGCGTGGAGGAGACGACAGAAGAACGATCTCTCTCTCTCTCTCTCTCCACCGAGGGACGAAAACTGTTTGAGCAGCGCCGAGCTGCGTGACTGAAACCGGGACACAGTCGCGCCTCAGCAGCACAACGAGAGACAACCCACCCCGGCTGCATCATTATCAGCAGCAAGCAGCAAGCAAGCAAGCAAGCATCAAGACACCTCGGACGCTCAACTCGTATCAGCAGTCGACCCGTTGCGCGCGCACACACCGCGAACTGCCAAGCGCGAGGCGAGTCGGCGACACGGACAGCATCATGTATGCGCGCATCAGCCGCTGGATACTGCATTGCCTCCTGACTGTCGCGGTCTTCTACTTTCGCATCGGGTAAGAGCTCGATTTTCGTTTTAAAACGCGGACTCGTTGCGCGGTGTTGTGACGCGGGGCCTGCGATGACGCGGCGTCTGGGGGCACGCGCGACCGCGCTCATTAACGCGACGTCTGCGCCACTGCGGTGATGATGATGATGATGTCTAATAAATGAATCGGAACGCGTCGGTGTGAAGATCGTCAAGGGAGACTTGGAAGCGGAAAAGTCCGCACGCTGCTTGTGTTTACTCGTCTTGGTCACGGCACCGCTTAGTGGCTGGTGGCCTGTGCTGCTTTCCTGCTCTGCTGTCTCCAACTCATTCCTGATCGTGGGCCATCAATCTCCGCGTCCACTCCACGATCCTTCAAATCCTCGTTCAGCCACTGTGGACCCTGCGTCTCGGTCTCGGCCCCGGTGCTTACCGTGTTCATCATCAACCTGTCACCTTTCATCCGATGTTCTTTTCCTCCATTCTCGACTTTCTTTCAGCTCGTTCGCGATGGGTAGGAACCCCCCTCCTTCCTTCACTCTCGCCCATGTTCTATTTCGCTGTCCGCTGTGGTTTTGACCATGCAGTCCAGACACTCTCAACACACTGTTGAGTTATTTCACGATTCACGTCGACTCAAGCGAGTTCGGCGCGAGTTATTTCGCCTGAGCCATTGTTAAAATGTGATATTGGCATGTGTCGATTGAAGGTTTCCTCCTGCGAAAAATGAGCATTGTTTGTGTGCGTGTGTCGACGTACCTATACCGACATCAGTGAGGTCGCTAGAACGCGGCGCATGCTAACAGACCCAATCGCTAACTCTGTACCACAGTGTATCATTTTTCGTCAATTACTTTGAGCGAAATCGAGATGCCAACCAATGCCCCATATCGCTAACAATGAGACGTCGTGAATAGCCGTGCCTTTGTGTCCTCCGTGTGCAATACATCGTCAAACCACGCATTTGAAGTCAATAAAAAAAAGTCTCAAATTGTAACAGTCAAAAAGAATGTCATTCAGGAGGTCGGAACTTTTCTTTGCCACCGGCCTCACAAATGTGGACATCGCCCGGGTAGTTAACAGCAATTAAAGCGATTAGCACCGCGCGCTAATGAGCCGAATGCACGCGCGCGTGCACGCGGACCCCGCCGACTTTCACCTGCACGCCCGAAACCTGCCCTCGGAGATCAACACCCGAGTGCCTGCTGCCATCATGCCACCCAACTCCACACCCCACACCACCCACCCGTGTCTCTCTCTCTCTCTCCCTCTCGCCCCACCACCCACCCACCTTTTTTTTGCAACCACCCTCCTTATCCCAACTCGTTGAGATAACGTCAACATTCACTGACCACATCACTGAGCGACCGCGCGCGCCCGCGTGATCTCGTTAACTTCCATGGCCCTGCAGGAAACGCCTGCGATTGGCCCATAAAGAAGCTCCTTCCAAGGGCTGATGATACCTGATACGAATGACAGTAGAATGTACACCTCTGTCCGTCGCGGCGGGAGCGGGGGGGGTGTTTGACTATACTTTACCGCGCTGGTTTAGCGCGTGTTAAAGGGAGAGGGGTTTAAAGGGGGACAGAAGAGCGCTTCCGTTATTAATCGAGTCCGAGAATCGAACCCAGGTAGCTGGTCTATCGCGCCATGCGCTGACTGTCCATAAAGTGTCCAAACGAATGCCTCGCTGAGTCTCAGGACTCTTGTTTTTGGAAGCTCCCACCAAGATTTGGATGTTTGGATGAGTCTCGTTAGTGAGGGTTTGGGCTTTCGTGTGAAGAAATGGGAGTGCCCGTAGAAATGCTCTTGGGTTTTTTCGGTCACGAAAGCTTCAAATCTAGAATTAATGCCCGTAGAAACCCTTCGACTGTCAAGTTGATTATACATATATACGTATGGATACATCGTGTGCTATTAAGGAGGTCCATGACCTAAAACGTCGCCTATTATAGATATTTTACTTTTTAAGAAAGCGTTATTAACGAATGTGTGTATATATAACTGTGCAACTGCTGCACGCATTGTTACACAAGAGTGCGACGCTCAAAACTCCGCACAAATAGATTCAAGAATCCACTGCTGTACCAACTGCTGTCCCACATCCGGCGACCTCGGATCGCGAGTAGACGACACGAGGCTTTTCTCCGGCGGTCTCGCAGTGCTCGTGGTAGAAAGCAACCGGGCTCGAAGCTTGCCCGAGTCAGCGTGCTTCAGAGATCCGACGGGATTCGGAGCGCGTTCAGAGTAAATCTGTTGAGGTCATAGCGAAGTCGCGCAGCGAGTAGCTTGAGAAGTGAACGGAAAGTGGCCACAAATTGGCCGTCGAATGCTTTCAGTAAACAAGAAAATTCGTGCCGACGCATGGATTTTATATAGTTTTCTAAAAATGTGCGCTTTAACCCAGAATGATTTTAATTAATTATTGTCTTGATTAATGATATTTTCAAACAAACGACGCACAATATCGCTGGGTTCGATCGTCCGTGAAGCTCACGGGGCCAGGAACCCCAGAAACCGCTTTGTGGCACATTGCATCAGCAGCAGCAGCAGCAGCTGTGGATACCTGAAGATGATGATGATGATGCACACATGAAAAATTACAATCCCTGCTGGAGTGCGTAGAGACTGTGGTCACAGCCCGGAACAGAACCGTGGGACATTTAGACACAGACTCAACCGGCTCATTCACACATCAGAATGAGAAGTTTATTTCCAGAGTGAAGCCTGTTGAGCTAAGCCTCTCTCTCTTTCTCTTTTAGTTTTAATGGGGAACTCGGTCGGCAGACGAATTTGAATTATTTCACAATCAACATAATTCAATAACAAAAAACCAACGTAATAATAACGACAGCAACGATGTTGTCAAATGACATTCGCGCCCAAACGTGAGTGATTTTAATCGTGTCCGTTTAAACGAGGACATAAATACTCTGGAGGTAGGCATCATCACAGTCATCACAATCATCATCGTCATCACAACCATCACAATCATTCACGGCGACGAGTCGCCATACCGCTACTCCTCCTGGAGCAGGCATCATCTGGCCCATCAGGGCACCTCGATGTAACATTTCGGCTCTTGCTCTCCGCAAACGCACGAAGATGGGGAACGCGGCTCGCGTTCTCGTCGCGCTAAAATCACGGCTAGGCGGGTGGAGCAATGCCCCGCGCGTAAACGTTTGCGACTTAAGTCGGAGAGACGAAAAAAGCATTCGAGAAAAAGAGAAAAAACAAAAGCGTGTTTGTCAATTCTAAGAATCGGTTCCAGAGGCAGCATTGCGCAATGAAAGCGGAGACACGGAGTCACGCAACGCGCCCTAAAGCCGTCGGCTACAGGTGACCGCTTTGGTATTCGAACGCCTCGACTCGACTCACGTACAGTGGCGAGGTGGTTGAGAGAGCAGGGGGGGGGGGGCGGTGGAGGTAAGGGGGGGTGGGTGGTATGATTTTCAAGAGGGCGATTCAGTTTAATTTATTGCAACCAGGATGCATGTCGGATTGAACTGCGATATACACATCATCATCATCATCATCGCCGCCGCCGTTGTAGTCGTGGTGGTGGTGGTGGTTGGTCGCATTCTTTAGATCTTTTCGCAATGGAAGTTGGCTCATGCCTTGGCGCGCGCGCACGCATGCAGGTAGCCGCATATCCAGTTGCATCTCGAGATAACGGGGAGGAATGCGAATTTGGGCCCGCGCCAAGGAGGGACATTTACATAATTGGCCGTCGGAAAGAAACGAAGGTTGAATTGAATGACTGGAGCAGCAGCAGCAGTGGCGGCAGTTTAAGCAGCGTCGTTCCCTCCGCACATCGATACGGCAAAGCGATCAAACTTCGTGCTGTCTCGCGACACGAACGCCCAGTAGCCAGGTTCACGTGAACTCCCTCTCCTCTCATTCTCTCTCTCGCATGGCGTTCACGTGGCTTCATCGAAGCACGGATAGCGGCCGTGGTTATTGCGCAGATTCGCTCGCGTGCCATGTGTAACCACGCAATCGAGCCCAATAGAACATCAATCCATTACAGCTGCAGGCACGGCGGAGTGAGCATGATGTGATGACGCTAAGGTTATTTAAGAAGGAGGAAGTGTCTATGAAGTGTACGAAGCGACGCGCTGCCTGGTGTGTGAATGGATGCATTATATAGGTCACGTGGAGGCATCTCACACGAAGTTCTGTGATATCCGCTTCCGTGACGCCGTTCTCCATAGCACGCCGAGAGGTTGCGCTGCTACTGCCTAGGGCCCCAACTGGATTCTTGGTCTCGGGACGACGCGACAAAATTTTGGAGAGAATGAACGTAACAATTATCGAGCTCGCAAGGAGAAGAGGTGCGTGCAAAAACACGCTCACTTTGGAAAGGGGTCTCCCTCTGTGTTGTCTATGTTGTGTGTCTCTCTCAGCGTGTCTCTGTGTTGTCTCTCTCTCTTTGCTTGTGTGTCTGTCTGTGTGTCTCCGTGTTTGTGTTTTGTCTCTCTCTCTTTCTCTCAAATTTAGTTCTACCTGATGACGACTGCTTGTGTTGCAATCGAAACGTCGTATTCTATTATTAAATTTATTTTCTTTCTACGTGACTTTACCGAAAGAACCAAAGAGCAATTCATGCAGTGACGAAAGCTTCGAATCAAGTTTTATCTCCGAAATAACTTCCGTGAATCCTGCTTCCGCGAGCCGTTCTCGAGCACGCCGCTCTTGGCACCGTGACCGACGCCACGTGGATAGAGCCACTCGGAGGAACAGAGAGTGACACAGCCGAAAGGTGCTGGGATCGATACTTGAAAACTCCCTCCTCGCAGTGTCCCTTAATGAGAGGGCGGCACGAAGAGCTCCGTCGTCTCGAAAGGCATCTTCTTCTGACGCCCCCCCCACCCTCTCTCTCTTCCTCTCTCTCAAACAAAAAAACAAACACCACTCAAGTCGCGGTGATTAAAACGCCCCGATTCTGAGCCCTGAACGGCCCGATTCACCTGCGCGGAATGCGTCTCCGCCGCACGGAACACGGGCAGCCGGCACGCTGACTCGGTGTGTGCACGTGTGTGTGTTGTTTAATGCACGTGTGCGTGTGTGTGTTGTTTAATGCACGTGTGCGTGTGTTGTGTGTTGTTTAATGCACGTGTGCGTGTGTTGTGTGTTGTTTAATGCACGTGTGTGTGTTGTGTGTACGTGTGTTGTATGTATGTGTGTGTTGTATCTATGTGTGTGTTGTATGTGTGTTGTATGCATGCGTGTGTTGTATGTATGTATGTGTGTTTTATGTATGTGTGTGTTGTATGCATGTGTGTGTTGTATG
>CM025632.2:2660904-2675955 GCA_014621495.2 Entosphenus tridentatus | reverse complement strand
ATGTGTGTGTTGTATGTGTGTGTGTGTTGTATGTATGTGTGTGTTGTATGCATGTGTGTGTGTGTTGTATGTATGTTTGTGTTGTACGCATGTGTGTGTGTTGTGTGTGTGTGTGTTGTATGTGTGTGTTGTATGTGTGTGTGTTGTATGTATGTGTGTGTTGTGTGCATGTGTGTGTGTTGTGTGTGTGTTGTATGTATGTGTGTGTTGAATGCATGTGTGTGTGTTGTATGTATGTGTGTTGTATGCATGTGTGTGTTGTGTGTTGTATGTGTGGGTTGAGCGGTAGTGTAAGTGGTTAGCGCTACGCTGCGCTACGAATCCGGCGACCCGAGTTAAATTCCCGCTCGCGGCTAACACCAGTGATAGCGAATATCTGAACCGGTCCTGGGCCTCCCCTAGGTCGACTCAGCCTCAAATGAGTACCTGGTGTGGTGTGTAAACATCGCCACTGGGGAAACAAAGGCGGTCGGGCCAATGTGTTAGCCAACCACCCCTCGTGTGCCGTGGCATTTATAGGTGCTCGCTAACAGCACTTGCCCCAACAGTCTGCTAAGTCTTTACGGAGGATCTTTGTCTGTGTGTGTGTGTTGTATGTGTATTGTGTGTGTGTGTGTTGTATGTGTGTTGTGTTTGTTGTATGTGTGTTGTATGTGTGTTGTGTGTGTATTGTGTGTGTGTTGTGTGTTTGTTGTATGTGTGTTGTGTGTGTTGTATGTGTGTTGTGTGTGTGTTGTATGTGTATTGTGTGTGTGTGTGTGTGTGCTGTATGTGTGTTGTGTGTGTGTGTGTGCTGTATGTGTGTTGTGTGTGTGTGTTGAACGTGTTGTTCATGCGATCCTCTGCCACGTTTGCTAACCGTGGCCGGGGGTTCATCCACGTAGCCCTGTGCAGCGTGCAAACCACTGAGCCAACGCTCTCCACTTAATTCTAGATTTGAAGCTTTTCGTGACTGCAAGGATTCATATTCTTAGTTTTTTTCGGTAAAGTCACGTAGGTAAAAAATTAAAATTAATAAAAGTAAAATAAAAAAAATAAAAAAATCACGACGTTTCGGAGGCAACACAAGCAACACACTTAAACGAACACACACAAAAAACAGGCATGTAAATAATATACTGAGCTGCCGTATAGTGAATAAACAAACACGCGTCTTGGGTAATTGAATTATATTCTGTGTGCCGCTGCAGCTGCGTTGGCAAGCGGAGTGCACACAAACACAATTCAGATGCATTCCTCAATAGCAGTGTGGCCTTAAATATATATATACCGTAATAGGCAACGTTTCGGGCAAGGCTCCTTCATTGCACGGAACGTAGGCGATTCTATATTGTAGTAATTGTAAATTGTGTGCTATATTGTTTTTCTTGTAAGGTGAACGGGTTGAGTTTGCGTGTTGTTATTGTTGTCCTGATTAGCGTGCGACCACATCCCAGACGGACTGAATGCGATTTGCTGGCGTGCGATTCTGAATCTGACTTTGTAAAGTCACCCACAGTATAACCATTGCAACAATTACACACACACACATATTTACACGTGCAAGCACTGCAATCATACACACGTTGAGTCATTGGTCATCATGGTGCAGGTCTCCCCACGTCCCGAGCAGCCATGGAGGTTGTTAGACCATACTCCAGCTTCACCGGTGTCAGCGAGGGAAGGCGTTCGTGAGTAATCGATCAAGGACGAGATCAGATATCACTCGTAGCTGATGATAGCCGTGGCCCCGGCATGGAACTCGAGTGGCCCCGTTCACAGCGCAATGGGTCAACCACCGCGTCACCGCTCCGCGCTCGACACAACGACGCATGCGGCCCTTCGTCGATGCCGTGCACCGCTGGATGATCGCGGCAAAGCGACGGGTTCAGATGCCGCTCGCCACTGATGTTAGCCGTGGCGTCGTGCTGCTAGCCACTGCCCCACGCGCTCCACGTCCCGTTGAATGCACCGACACTGCAACGTGAACTGCCGAGTCAGCGTTTGACGACGTTGCAAATGAAACCGTTTAGGTGTAGGATTGTAAAAATGCACAAAAGTTTGACGCGTAGGCTTTCGCTACCAATATTATGCGTGTAAAAAGTGTTTTGGGTTAGATGGCGTCAGTATAAATGTGTCGTAACCCGCCACCACCCGACACAGCCAACCAGTAAGGTTTGTCACGTGAACTAAACGTGCCAGTTAGTTGCTGCTTCAGCCCACCGGTGTGTCGGAGAGTAAACACACAAGAATCATCGGCGAAACGTCACGATACTCTCACATTGTAAACGTTGTGGGTTTACTCTCCAACACAACGATGGGCTGAAGTCGTAAGTAGCTGGCGCGTTGTGTTTACGTGACAAACCTCACTGATTGGTCTGTGTCGGGTGGTGTCGGGTTACGACGCATCTATACTTACGCGATCTAACCCAAAACACCTGTATTGTGCGTATCATTTTTGAACGGCGTAACATCGTTTTAATGGCAATGTTTGTTGCAATCCGGGTCCGCCAAATGCCTCCATGCAGCAGGGGACTCATTGACAAGGCGCCGTGAATTGCTTCTTTTTACAGAATCATTCAAATTCATTAATTCGCCCGTCACGTCCATTGTTCCGGTCTACAAGAGAACGCTCCGTTTGACCTACTGACCTATACAATTAAATACATCCCCAGCCGAGACTTGATGGACAATGTGCAATGTTTGCGTTTAATGTTTAACTTAGCGGTAATCACATTTAACGCGTGGCTGAGCCGCGGCGCGCGTGTGTGTATGTATATAAATACATATACACTCATAGCTCTGCGTAAACAACGTTTGAAATGAATAATATTAATGCGCAAAAAAAAAAACCCACGTGTCAATCCACTGCTGGCGTGAAAGTCCCGACCACGCCGTCGCAGTATATACAGATGAGTTGTTTAACCATACTTCACCACCCTGGTCAGTGTCGGTTGGTAACGGGTCAGATACAATTCGTCACTGGTGTTAGCCGTGGCTGGGAATCGAACTTGGTTATCATATCGTGTGTGCATTTATATATACACACACGCGCGCGCGCGCATACATGGTATGCGTGTTTGTGTGTGTGTGTATATATGTAAGGGGAGCGGTAGTGTAGTGGTTAGCGCGCTGTGCTACGCTACGCAACCGACGATCCGAGTTTCATTCCCGCTCGTGGCCAACACCAGTCACGATTTTATGAACCGGTCCTGAGCCTCCCCTAAGTCGATTCAGCCTCAAATGCGTACCCGGTGCGGTGTGTAAACATCGCCACTCGGGAGACAAAGGCGGCCGGGCGTGGTGTTGACCATCCACCCCCTCGTGTGCCGTGCGATCTACATAGGTGCTCGCTAACAGCACTTGCCCCAACAGTCTGTTCAGGCTATACGGAAGATCTTTGTCTTTATTTTAAATATACAGCGTCGTTCCGGCCTTCAAAGGTGCTCGCTAACAGCATTTGCCCCACGAGTCTGTAAAGGCTATACTGGGTTCTTTGTCTGTGTATACACACACATATACGTGGCCAATTACACTAATTAAAGGTCTCTACACACATTGCCGTAAAAGTTCACAAATTCACGCGTGTGGTTTTATTTGGTTACAATTATTCAAAGCTCGTAAATTATAGTTATACACTTGTCCATAAATGTTCCACGTGTATTTGTAAACAAAATCATTGTATTGTGCATGCTTATGTCTACTCAGTAGATAATACGGTGCACAGAATTATTATTCACCCTGGAGAAATCCGATGAGCTATGAAGCTCTTTATCACAGATGTCCAGTAAAATCGCACAGCCAGGACTGCAATCGGTTATTCAACGTATTTCGCGAACACGCGCACGCATCTATTGAGCTTATGCCCGCACGACGGGACTAACGGCGCGTTGTCGCAGATAACGGTTCGTGTAAGTATAGTGCCGCACGCTCTGGGTTCTAACACGCTCCGGGAACACGAGGCGTAAATCACGGTGCCTGTAAGTAAAGTACAACATTCTCTGGGAACACGAGGCACGCACACAAACATGCGCCAGGTGTAAAAAAAAAGGTTAAAATCTGGTCACATCAACCCCCACATGCCACATTATGAGACGCAACCCAAGACGTCGTTTGCCTTTAAAATAGTGGAGATTCAAAGAGACGAGTGTTTTGTAATCTGGAGAATGCGGTGTCGGCGCGTTTGACGATGTTCCTGAACCATTTTAGCCCTCGCTACGCAACGTCGCTGCGAGGTATCTCTTCCGTCAGCACATCGCCAACCATTTGAGTATTTCATTGCAACGCTTGTCAATTACGCGGATATATGCGTGTGTGTGTGTGTATTTATATTACGTATATGTAGACGGAGCGTAGGAAATACAACCGCATCTCAAGTTCCTGCAACAGTTTCAGTTTTTGTCAGTTTCATGTATTTGGTATAGCCATGTGAGCCATTCGGCTCTTGAATCGGGTGCAACCGCAACAAACAAAAAACATGAACAAGAAAACATCTTAAAGTGACTATGCGCGAACAGAAAAATCTAGGAAAAAACTGCAAAGTCTTCCAGAAGAAAAGCACCTTACACCAACGCTGTGTGCAAAAATCCCAGTAGGATGCAAATCAAACAATAACAACAACCACAAGATAACTTAGATTAAAGCCATCATTCTAACTCCGTACTACAACAAACAAACATGGCCAAACCAAAAAACTTTTCGAAATCACCAAAATAAAGCCATGAAAGCAACAGAGGAGGCAACGCGTGGATTTGCTGTTTGAAAGCCCGAGTGTGGAAACCATGCGCACGACAAGCGAGGCAAGGAATTGACTCATGGCACGACATGCCACTCGCCTTCTTGACTTTGTCTCCAGCGGAGAAGCGCGCATGATGTGCATAAGATACTCAATGCGAACTCGTGGCCCACCCCTCGTTCTAGGCGAAAGAGCGTCAAGTGCGAATGGAATAGATTCATATCGATTTGGCGCTTTGGTGACTGCAGGCATCCATACTCTTTGGTTCTTTCGGTAAAGTCACGTAGGTAGAAAAATGTATTTTTTTAATTTTTCTACCTCCGTGACTTTACCGAAAGACCCAAAGAATATTAATTATTGAAGTTACGAAAGCTTCAAGTCAAGGAATAAGTGAGGTTTTACACGTAGTCGGCTTACGCGACCGATATCATTCCATAATAGTTTTTTTTGAGGGGTTAGATCGCGTAAATATATAAATGCGTCGTTAAACCCGCCACTACCCTACACAGCCAATTAGTAAGGGTACTAGTACAGCACACCGGTGTGTTGGAAAGCCAAGCCACACATATGATGTAATCACTGGCGAGACGTCGTACGCAGATTGTATATGTTGTGGATTTGCTCTCCAACACACCGGTGGTGTGCTGTACTCGTGACGAATTGCCTAGGTTCTGTTTGCGAAGTCCGCTCGCTGCTTTGCTTACACTCCTCCTTCTTCCTTTCCCGCTTTTCTCCATTCATTCGTGTACTGGGTCATCATCTCCACGTCCGCCCCAAAGTCATTCATCATCACCGCTCGGAACCACCTATCACGATGATGCTCTCGATGCCTGCCTCTCGATCTCAACCCTGGTGCTTCCATGTCCGTCGACGCGTTTTTCTCGATTGTTGGTTCCCTTCTCCTCGTCAGTACCACGTCTACTACAACGTCCTCTAGCCGTCGCGTCAACGGTATCCTGCACGAAATAGGTTCATGACCGGCTTTCCAAACGCATTGCCCTTTTGTCAATTGCCTTCAGCACCAGGCGATGCTGATGCGGTGTTGGGTATGGCTGGCAACATTGGAAGTCGCAATTCAAATATCTCCTACTTCGATGTCCCGGTGCGGCATACACACAGTATATATACACAGTATATACTATATATATACTGTGTGTGTATGTATGACTGGGTGCAACCAGGTCCCGTGTGGTGGGGGTAAAGTGTGTGGGCACCTCATGCGGGACGTCTGACCCACGAGATCAGGGGCCGGCTACCGACATTTTTATTTTCGAAATCGGTAAAAAAAAAACCTCAATATTTCAAGAGCCGCCAAAGCACTGTGTGGTGAATACGAGACGGCGGTGGCGACTTAATAAATAACGGGTCACGATGCGGTTCTTAAAGAGCCACCGCGTGCGGCTCCGTAGCTGCAGGTTGCCAACGCCTTGCTCTCGACTGTCTCGCGAGAACACCCTCTAGTGATCGAGCATTCACAGGGCTGCACCCTAACCCTGCATGCCTTGTGAACGAACGAAACATGTAATGAACGAATGAATCATTTCAAGAATGCACCATCAAACATCACGCCGCGTGTCTGTCCGTCCGTGCGTCCGTCCCGCCTGCCTTGACCGATCGCCGCAGGGCACTTTCCACGGTCATGGCACTGGGCGCGAACATCATCTGCAACAAGATCCCGGGACTGGCGCCACGGCAGCGGGCACTCTGCCAGAGCCGTCCGGACGCGATCATCGTGATCGGCGAGGGCGCTCAGCTGGGAATCAGCGAGTGCCAGCACCAGTTCCGATTCGGCCGCTGGAATTGCTCGGCGCTGGGTGAGAAGACGGTGTTCGGCCAGGAGCTCAAAGTTGGTAAGCGCCCCGACTCGGCCTCATGTGCGGTTGCCCGCGCGTGCGCGTGCGTCGTGTGGCACGCGCGTGCATCGTGTGTCGCGCGCGTGCGTCGTGTGGCACGCGCGCGCGTCGTGTTGCGCGCGCGTGTACCGCACGGCGCGTTTTGTCGACGATCAGCGGACGCACGAGGGGTGTTCCCCACTCCGAGCGAGTTGTGGAGGTTGCTCTTGTTGTTGTCGTTTGACCATTGTTATTGTTTTGTTGTTATTATTATTGTTGTTGTTCCGCTTATTTACACGGGGAATGCCTCACTGAGTCTCGTGATTTTTTTAAAAATAGGATCCTGCCAAGTGTTCGTAATAGTGGGGGCGGGGGGGGGGTGATTGCGATGCAAAATCCCAGTTAAGGAATTTGCGGGTATTTTTTTGTTCCAATTTCGTACATTTTGCCACATCATGACGCCGGCACACAACGTCACGGGATCTTTAACGCCCACCGTGAAGTAGACGGCACGTGGTGGGTTTTTGTTTGTTACACCCGCAGCATTAATCAGGGCAGCCGCTGTGGATCAAACCGCGAACCTCTGCGACAAGCGACTAAAAGCGCGCCTCCGCTGGGGCCGGGCTCAGCGCATCAGCCGCACCTTGGGGTGGTCAGGATAGGTTCCAGGGCTAATCCTTCCCCATCCTCTCGCCGCTGGTGTCAGCACATAGCCGTGAATCAAACCTCAGGGTTCCAAGCGCGATAGGAACCCTCCTCCTCCTCCCTGCGCCGCTGCGTCACAACTCCTGCCCATCGCCTGCCGTGCACGCAATACATCACGGCGGCGATGGCGAGTTCGTACAAACTCTGTAATTGTACGGCAGCGGTAACGTGGACTCTATCGGGTTTTTTTTGTATAAAAAAATTAGTGGTCCAGAATTCTATGCTTTGGCTATTCAAATTCAATCGCGTGATAGCCGCTCTCATTTGATAAGACCGATACCACAACCACGCCATCTATGGTGGCACCATCGAGTTAAATAATTTGGTCTGAGCCAATGAGTAATGTGGGACAGCGGTAATAACGATTGTTTAATTATTGTACGTGAATTGCGGTGGGGTGGGGCCGGGTTAAGGTTCGGAAACCAATATAACAAGAAAATGCATTTTTTCCAATTCGGTCAAACAAAACAAAAAACATCAAAATTTCAAGAGCCGCAATGCACCGCGGTGAACACGAGACGGCGGGGTCCTTCATGAACGACGCCACGACGAAGCGGTCCTTAACGAGCCACCGCACGCGGCTTCCGAGCCGCAGGCTGCCAACGCCCCCGGGGGGCCCAGGGCCACCGCTCAGCAGTTTGTCGAACAACAACAACAACAACAAACATCGACAGAATTGAAGGTTGCGTTGCGCGCATCACAAAGGAGGGAACGCCCAGCCCCGAGAGGACGTCCACAGCGCGGAGACGGAGCGGCGAGGCGAGCTCGTGGGAGGTGGATTTGTGGCATCGCGAGGCCGCGAGATGATCATGATGACGATGACGACGGTCATAATCAGTGGCATTGGGAACATGCGGTTCAGTGAATTTCTATTTTCACGTCCACTCCAGAGTTTACTCAATACTTTTCTCGGTAGGCGCGGTGGAATAATTGAAATTGATAGCTCGAATCGATGAAACAATTGCTTAAAGTATCACGTAATTTCTTAGAATTAACGCAATTCATTACTTGCGCATCTTCCGTTATCTCAACTGAGCTTGCCGAGTCACCGCTGTCTGTAAGCGGGGCTAAGCGACGTCTGTCGGAAAATGATTCGGACAGACGTCAACTCGGACATCGCGCAACTCAGGTGACCCGCATTTGAATACAATAACGCGAGGAGTTCATCGTGATCCGCACCGGCACCAGACCTCATTCCGTGGCTCCATTTCCTCGGCGGTGACCCTCCTCTCGGACGCATTCCATCCTTTGGCCGCCACTCTGCACCTCGGCTCGCCCTACGAGTCATCCGCCCGTCCCTCTGTGACGACGGCGAACGCCAAAGGCCCCTCGCCAAGCCGAGCAGACGGATTAACCAGCAGCAAAATGTCGTGAAAACTTTGGACCGTAATTCGACGTTCTGGGTCTCATCAAAGCAGTCAGGCTCGCTTGCCAAACACCGCTGGTGTACCGGACGTTGTTGGTAAGAGCACTTCCTGTATAAGACGGAGCCCTGCCGGCGCGCAAAAAAAAGAACAATTACGATTACCGACGGCGCAAAATCGAGTTTTTAATCGAAATAAACGTAAAGAAAATTTGTACTCGTGAAGTGCACAGACCTCCCCCCGCCTCAACGTGTGCATGACGCATGCGGGCATCACAACTGGGAACGATGATGGATCATCGTTGATGATGGATCATTGTTCCCGGAAAACGACGAGTCTTCACCCATGACAACATCTAAGGCACAAGCCTTTCACTTCACAAGTTAAACATTTACACAGCAGAAACGCGGGGATCGCAGATGTCATCGTCATCATCAGCCACAATCTATATCTATCCACTGCTGGATGAAGAACTTCCCCAAGCCGCCGACATCCATCGTGGTCTTGCGACGCAACAATCCACGTGTAGCACCGGCACACACACCGATGTTCATCGCTCCATCTCCGCGATGAACGTTCTCTCGGGCACGTCCCATACCTTTAGCCACCTCCACGTTGTTAGACTCGACCACTGGCCACCCATCATCCCTGCCGAGCCCACCTTCGATAGGACGCCTCTCAACACGAGTCTGACCTCTAACCCGCGTGTTCCTCTTCCTACCCCTCAATGCAATCCCAGGCACGGACCTCCCCGTGCTTCTTTACTGCGCCTCTCAGCCTTTGTCCCGTTGCCTTTGTCTCTGTACGCGTTTCTCATGCACGGTGGCGAAAGATGCGGCCACTGCACAAGGCAGATTGGCACAAGGCACACGAAAGTGGAAACAAATGACTCAATGTGCAGTGGGCTCCGACAGACTCTCTGCCCCATGGGTCGTGGTGATGATGATGATGATTATGAAAGTGAGATGGATATGGCGTGCCGAAACTATTTACGGGAACGGTGTTCCGGACTTAGATTTCAGCACCGGTGCTGTGGCTCGACACTGCCCCGGTACGAGTACCTCTCCACGTGGTCACGATTGGTTGACACTTTTGGCGAGCCCCCTATAGCTTTTTGCTCCTTGGCTCGGGGATGGTGGTGGTAGTGGTGGTTGTGTCGATGGTGGTGGTGGTGGTGGTCGGTGTCCGTGAGGTCAATTTCGGGTTCCATTCGCATGCCACGGACGCACACGCATCGCTTTCAATCAAGTCAAGACAAAGGCTCTCGCGGAGAAAATGGGGAAGTCTTGTCGCTCACACGCTCCCTCGAAGACGCTCGCTGCGCTCAACTGAAGCGGCTTTGTTCCCGCTGTCGTCATCGCGCTCGCGGAAACGCCAGACACTTTGTAATTGCATCCCGAGTCTTAAAGGAAGACGTTAAGCCAAACAAATAATGCACACACACACACACAATGTGTATATATTATTGCGTGCGTTTGGCAATATGTTCACGGGACGAATGCGAATGTCGAGAGGGCTTCATCATCGAGACTGGGGGAGAGCTCCTGTAGTTTGTCTGTTACCCATCCGTTGGAGGATTACAGCCGACGGTGGATGTTGTTGCTATGGCCCACGGCTTGGGTTGCACGGCCACAGCCGCACTTCTGCGGAACAGTCGTTCATTTCTCATTCATCGGGGAGATGCGCGCGTCGTCCCATTGGTGTTCCGATGCGCGTTGACGGCCAGTGTCCTCGAGAAGGAGGAGGAGTGTCAAAGCCAGGGGGAGGCGTGCGATGTTTGGGTCTCGAATGAGGTGTTCATATTCTCGGCGTCGGTGTTGTTCCACTCCCGTTCGCCAGCCTTCTCCCGGATCTGGGTGCTGGGATTCTGGGATGGTGACAGCGGCGGCGGCGGTGGCAGCGCGATCCCAGAAGGGGAGTCGAGAAGGGGGGGGGATCTGGACCTGAGTAGTTGGTGTGTGAGGTGAAGATGTTGAGGTCTTGGTTGATGAGAGGATGGGCGATTGTCGTTGGCAGAAAAACGTGAAAAACTTCCCTTGCAGTTTGTGCGATGTCTCTGCAAGCCATTAGGTCTCTCAAAATGTTGACCCAGAACGTAGTAGATTCGAGGGGGGGGGGGGGGAAAATTTTGGGCGGGCAATACGTCCCCACGTGTCCGTCCGTCTCTACAAATAAAAAAAATAGCTTCTTACACATCCCGTCAGCCGCACGGACTTCTGGGAGCGCGTAATGTCAGCAGCATTGTTTCAAGACGAGCAAACTCCGGAACGGTTTCGACCTTCAGTGACTCGTCAGCAGGGTCAGGCTTGCTTCAATCAACGGTGGTGAACTGGCGATCTTTCAGGCATGATGGACCCTCCCTCCCTTCACGATATGCGGCCCCCAATTCGACGTGAAATTGTACGAAACACAACTCGCCGTGCACAATAATCAGCTGCTTTCTTGTAGTTGTGCACCCAGGATGCTTGGCTGAGACGAGTTGAAGGTATCATTATTATTATTCAGAAGAATCGAACGCTTTACGTTACGGATTTTGCCATACTTCATTCCCGTCGTCGCAACACCACACGTTTACAAAAGTGATCTTTCCCGAATTAAGTCGTTGCACGCTGCACGCGCCTGATGATTGTTAAACACGTTCCACTTGGCGTATACAGCCTTGATTCGCTTAAGATATAGATAGTCTGTGTGTGTGCGTGTAGATGTCTTGTGAGTGTGTGTTGCACATGTGTGCACCACCGATGCACCTAGCCTGGCACAAGCGCTGCGGTGACGTCACCGCCACTCAGTGGCCAACGAGGGCTCGTTTTGTTGTACCACCGATGCAATGTGAGCGGCGTGTATTCTTAGGTTTTTTCGGTAAAGTCACACGTAGGTAAAACATTTAAATGAATAAAAAATATTTTTTATTTAATTTTACTTTTATTAATTTTATTTTTTGTACCTACGTGACTTTACCGAAAAAACCTAAGAATATGAATACTTGCAGTCACGAAAGCTTCAAATCTAGAATGAGCGGCGTGTCTTTTGAGAGGGAGAATGCTGTACGATGGACAGAGCCGTCTTCCAGAAGATGATTCAGAATCAGAATATTCAGATGTCCAGTCGGGGCTGGTCAGAACGTTCCAACAGAAAACGAAAACACGATAGGAGTGCAAAGTATAGGAAAATGAAGCAAGTCACTTAAAAAAGTGTGCAAACAAAACTAAACTTTTTTTAAAAAAATCTCATCAGGGAAATCCCGCTGACCTATTAGCTTCGTTTTTCAGAAGCGACCTGGCCACAAACGAAAGCTCAACGAAGTGGCTTAGCGCGTGGAAATGTATGGCAGCCACATTTAAATTGAGAGAAATACAAATAACTTTAATCGCTCTGACAGCTACGGGCTTAGTGCGGCCTGGAAGCGTATTATTAAATAATACGTATTGCAATTGAAATTCCTTAAAGGGGAAACACGTACTAATATACTGATTACTAACGTAGTATATAATTACAATACCCCCCCCCCGCCGCCACCTATGATTTCTGCATCTGATTGGGTACAGTGATTGGGTCCAGTTATTAAATAATTCACATTAAAACTGATTACTAATCATAACAATTAACTGATTACTAATCTCTTATATAATTACAATACCCCCTCTCCGCCCCTGATCTCTGCACCTGATTTGGTTAAATGATGACGTTACCCTGCTGCTCTATTTAAGACCTGGAGCAGGTGGAGGGCTTCACTCGTCTGGCAAATTGCCCGATGATGCTGGAAGTACTTACCAGCGAAACGGCGAACTAAAAAATTATAAATGTTGTGGATTCACTCTTCAACACACCGGTGGGCTGAAGTAGTGAACTATTTTGTCTTTTGTCAACGTGACACTTTTTTACTGATTGGCCGTGTCGGGTGGTGGAGGGTTACGACACATTTATAAATAACGCGATCTAACCCAAAAAACCTTTATAATGAGCAAAATTAACCTAAATAATCTAAACGAATGTTAATTATAAATGTGGAGGGAAACCCCGGAGGACCTAGAAAAAAAAATTCCACGCGATTTTTTAAGGGCTGATGGTATCTTGTCCTCTGTGTTGGCTTTGTATCGTATCTCTCTGGAGAACCGTCTACCGTAAGATTACTAATACGCGTCTTCGAGAAGACCAATTTTATTATCCGGATTCTAGGACGCATCCCCCAACGTTTTACTTTCAAATGCAAGGGAGGAAAGTTCGTCTAATAATCCGGAGAGAAAAAAAAACATCATTACGAAATCTTATTGGTTCTTTCGGTAAAGTCACGTAGAAGGGAAATAATAAAATAATAAAAATAAAACAGAATAAAATACAATTCTCACGACTTTTCTTAAATATACGCTGCCAAGCTTGGTGGTGTTCATTCAGACGCTGTCTTTCCGACAGCCCTGTTCTTCACCTGAGGACGGCTGCTTGCGTTGTGGCCGAAACGTCGTGAGATTTGTATTTTATCTTTTATTTGTATTATTTTATTATTTCCCTTCTACGTGACTTTACCGAAAGAACCAAGAAGATGAATCCCTGCAGTCACGAAAGCTTTAAATCGGAATCATTACGAAAATTACGGCAGTCACGTCTAATTAGCCGCGCTTGCAGAAACAAAGCAAGATCCTTACGCAATAATCACATCATGCGAATGCACATGAGATATATACCGCAAATCTCATGACCGTCCTTCCATGGAGGCCTCTCCACGAGATTGACTTAAGAACTGTGCACTCGAAATCTCCTCCCAGTTTGCAGCATCCCAACAGCGTTCAAGAAGATTGCTCAGCGCGCGACTTGATTCGCTTGCAGGCTTCACCCGGCCTCGTGCGGAACCTTCAAAGTCCCTCCTCATCGCCCCCCCCCCCCCCCCCCCCCCCCCCCCGTCAACACCGCATTCATATTTCAGTCTCTTGTTTTCCCATGAGATCTCAACGACATTTAACTCGCCTCTTTTTCTCTCTCTCGCATTACTCTCCTACACGTTTCTCGTCGACTAACCCTGCTGCTGCCCGCAATGCATTCACGTTGCTCGTCTCGCCTGCCCCCGACATGCTTACACGATGCACACTCAACGGGGCTTTTGGCTGGCCAGACAACAAAGACGGCCACTGCATGGGCGCGCATTCAGGTGCGCCTCCGCGGCCGTCTGGAACGCTCTTCCTTCCGATATTAGGAAGCCACTGGAGCTACAGGTGCACGCTAACAGCGCCAATGGTTCGGTAATAGGCTATACGGGGGTGGGGGGGAGTCTTCGTCTTTGGTAGTGGGAGAGGTTTCGACAAAGTAGCTTGAGCTGGGCTAATCGTCAGCATCGACACGTGAAGATAACGACACAGTCAGAGGGAGAAGGAGCGAGAGAGAGAGATGCGCGCATGTACACAAGTGCGGTCATGTTAGGGCAAGCGCGGTTGGGTTGTTTTATGTCCTCTCGCTCTCTCTCTCTCTCCAAATTCCAGAACTCGCAACGCACCGCGGTGCGCGCCTTGCCACGTCTTCTCAGATCGACCGATATGCTCTCGCTCGGATCGAATGCAAATTAATTATATATATATAGAGGTCGTTAAACACACACGCACACACATAGACACACGCACACACACGCACACACAGATACACACGCGCAGACACACACGCACGCACAGACACACACACGCACACACGCAGACACACACGCAGACACACACACGCACGCACACACACACACATACGCACACACACAGACACACGCACACAGAGACACACGCACGCACACACACACACACACATACGCACATACACAGACACACGCACACAGACACACGCACACACAGACACACGCACATACGCACACACACATACGCACACACACAGACACACACACACGCAGACACACGCACACACTAACAGGCACGCTGCACGTGCCCGATAATTGGCAGGCGCGTCCCACGTGACGTGGGAGACGTGGGAGAGCGCTCATTTAAATCGAGAACGCGTGCTGCTACATCGCTGGGTGCACACGCGGACAAAGACAAATATCCCCCGTATAGCCTCTAAGATACGGTTAAGGGGCAAGTGCCGTTAGCGAGCAAAAATCCAAGGCCAGCACGGCGTACGAGGCAGTGGTTTGTCGAGCACTCGGAATTGATGTTAGCCGTGACCGGGAGTCAAACTGATAAGGCCTCCGGGTGCATTGCGCAATGCATTCATCATTGCGTCACCGCTCCACCCACACACGAACAGACAGACACACGCCAACACGCACGAATTCAATCTTAACTTCAGCCAGAGTTCCCCAAGTCACGTGGAGACGGTCGTTTATCTCTCATCGGACATCGGCGTTACTGGTCGTGGTGGTGGTGGAAGTGGTGGTAGTAGAGGTGGTGTTATAGGTAGTGGAGGTGGTAGTGGTGGAGGTGGTAGTGGTGGACGTGGTAGTGGTGGTAGT
>CM025632.2:2641161-2658544 GCA_014621495.2 Entosphenus tridentatus | reverse complement strand
ACATTTGGTTTCACGGTGGGTGTCACGGTTGATGTCACCGTGGGTGTTACGGTAGATGTCCCTGTGGGTTTCACAGTGGGTGTCACGGTAGGTGTAACGGTAGGTGTCACAGTTGGTGTCACAGTCGGTGTCACGGTTGATGTCACGGTGGGTGTCACGGTGAATCACACGGTGGGTGTCACGGCGTGTGTCACAGCGTGTGTCGCAGTGGCTGTTACGACGGCTGTCACGGTGCAGTGGTTACAAACTGAAACACAGCCCGGTGGCTCGCGCACCGATTGAGGAGGCGCGGTGTCGAGTTTCAAAGCGCTGGGGCAGGGAGCCGGGGGTGGGCGGGGGACAGGAAGACACTTCACGTAACCCTGGCTGTGAGCAATGTAAACAAATACGACCGCCTGGCACCGCGTGCGTTGCGGCCACACGGACGCAGTGGGAGAGAAACGTGGGCACGGCGCGCCAACAGTTTGTTATTGATGTATTGCGTAAGAGAAACAACGAGGTATTACATTTCGATTTAAAGTTTTCGTGACTGCAGGGATTCATCTTCTTGGTTCTTTCGGTAAAGTCACGTAGAAGGGAAATAATAAAATAATCAAACGAAGTATTGCTTGACGTTTCCGAGTATCAGAGAACGCACGTGTGTGTGTGTGTGTTGTATGATGATGATGATGGGGAGCGGTAGTGTAGCGGTTAGCGCGCTACGCTACGCACCCGACGACACGAGTTCGATTCCCGCTCACGGCCAACACCAGTGACGATTTTATGAACCGGTCCTGAGCCTATCCTAGGTCGACTCAGCCTCAAATGAGTACCTGGTGCGGTGTGTACGCATCGCTACTGTTGAGATAAGTTCGCTTGGGCGAACTTATCTCTTGTGTGCCGTGATGACCTTCAGAGGTGCTCGCTAACAGCACTTTGTAAATGTTGTGGCTTGGCTCTCCAACACACCGGTGTGCTGTACAAGTAAGGAATTGGCATGTTCTGTTTACGTGACAAACCTTATTAGTTGGATGTGGCGGGTGGTGGCGGGTTTAACGACACAATAATATATTTGAAATATCTAACCCAAAACTCACTGTATTATGAATGATGTTGGTCGAGAAAGCCGACGTGTTAAACTAACATCACTTCTCACAACAGTGTGTTATGGCTATACGGGGAATCTTTGTCTTTGTGTGCATGTATGTTTGTTTGATGATGATTGTGTTCTACACACTCTACGCCCGTTTTAATACGACGTTAGTTTACACAGCGATTGTTTCTGTGAAGGGAAAATCTGAATGTCGGTTTTTGTAAATGTCATCGTGATTTTGTCGATCGCTATCGCCGTCGTGAACTCCGCTGCCTCGAGACTTCCAGCTCGTGACCTTCACGGAGGTTTTCACCTATCAGCAGATTGACAAATGACTTGGCAATGTGATGTTATGAAATAAAAAATAGGTGGCAGACATATATTATTATCACCATCATCATCAGTGTATTTAAATATAATCATCATAGTGATGGTGAATAACCTTCACTAAATGAGTAAATAATCACGATGTAATCATCGTCTATAAAAATTGTCATCATCATCATCATCACTGCCGACACTACATACAGCCCTGTACTCGATATCTGCGGTGGATGATAGTGTGTGTGTGTTTGTGTGTGCGTGTTCGTGTATGTGTGTCTGTGTGTGTGTCTGTGTCTTGTGTGTCTGTGTCTGTCTGTGTGTCTGTGTGTGTGTCTGTGTGCGTGTCTGTGTCTTCGTCTTTTGTGTCTGTGTGTGTGTCTGTGCCTCCCATCCAAATCCCATCTCCCCATCCTCCCCATCATTTCGACCCCACATCCCCCGCCCCCCGCCGCTACCTCCCCCCCCCCCCCCCCCCCCCCCCCCCCCCCCCCCAGACGTTCGGTGAGGCTACGCGTGGGGATCTTTGCCTGTGTAGCGTTGCTCTGGACACACACCTCCACGCATCGTGCGAAGCGCGGGGCTTCGTGGGTGCTCGCTAACAGCAGTCGCCACTGTTT
Source organism: Entosphenus tridentatus (assembly GCA_014621495.2). Taxonomy (NCBI): domain Eukaryota; kingdom Metazoa; phylum Chordata; class Hyperoartia; order Petromyzontiformes; family Petromyzontidae; genus Entosphenus; species Entosphenus tridentatus. The sequence goes on along the minus strand of CM025632.2, from coordinate 2,656,531 downwards.
GGACGTGTCGGGTGGTGGAGGGTTACAAAACATTCATAAATAACGCGATCTAACCCAAAAACTTTTATTATGGACAAAAAAGGATGTTTAGGCTACACGGGGGAGAGGGGGAGGGGTCTTTGTTTGGGGAGTGGTGGCGCAGTGGATGAGCAAGCCCAGCTACGAGCCTGGCCACCCGAGTTCCATTCCTGTTCACGGGACAACTTCGGTGACGAATATATGAACGGGTTCTGGGCCTCCGCGAGGTTGACTCAGCCTGAAATGATTACCTGACGTGGTGTGTAAAACGACCTTAATGAATTAATACAAATTTGCAACGCTAAAAAAAAGAACTAATTTTAAAGGACACTCAGAGACACGGAAACATCAGGGACGCTGTTGGCTACCCAGCCCCTCCTCGTGTGCCACCTCGACCTTTCAAGGAGCTCCCTGACAGCACTTGCCCAATCTCTTCAAGGCTGTCGGGTGGATCTTTGTCTCTGCCATACCGCTGAGCCACCTGGCAGGTGACGTGGATGTGCAAGCAAAGAGGTGCGGTGTCAACAGCGCTTTGTTGCACCAATTGCTCCCGCACCTCCGATTGGGACGGTTGGCAACGTACGGTGCGAAAGAAGTTCAACATACATGCTTTGGGCTGAACTGTCCTCTCGCGCCTACCAAGTGGTCCCCGCAAACCCAATGACAAGTACCTGTTTGTACGTGGAGGTCGACTTTTCAGGCGGGGCAGGGCTGGAGTGGGGCAGAGGGGAAAGGGGGGGGGGGCGCGTGGGGGGTGGGGGGGAATTTATTTTTCGGAGCTCAGTCCCGGACAGCTCCTGCCTAAAAATGAAACCCTGGTTGATTGGCTTAGTGAGTTGTGGGTTCATTTTTTTATTTCCAAAAACATTGAAACGAGAGCTCGCGATCTGCCATGGTGGTATCCGTTTCAATGTTCACCAATCTAGTCCGTTCAAACGCACATCGTAGTCGCACGCCGCACGCGCCTGATGATTGATAATCACAGTACGTCAAACACGCGCGCGCGCGCACGCACGACCGGGCTTTATTTACTCACTGAATACTTCCCGGGTCGTAGGTAAACTGGAGCAGGCATGCAACTCAAAAGCCACAGGCATAGCCTAGAGGTGTTAACTGGATGTGGTGGACAGACCCCCGACTTAAACTAAGCCCCGGTTCGACTCGGAGACAGCATTTAGGCTGTCAAGCATTCATTAAACACATCACTCTAGAATTAACATCACTCAAGCACCACCTTGCTCTTCGTCTTCCCACGATGCCTTTCAATCAGCCGCCTCCGCACCACGTGGGTCGCAGACGACGACGACGACGACACGCGCTCACTTCGTTTACAGATCTTACTCTCGATTTGAATGGGACAGGTTGACGTCAATCATCGTAAGGGGGTGCGGCGGTGGTGTAACGGGTCAGCAACACAGAAGTCTTCGCTTGGGTCTCCCGGGCGCGGCATGGTGGTCTAATTGCGGCAGTAAAAATGAGCAACAACACCGCAGTTAGGCGACTGCGGGTCACGTGCGCTGGGGTAAAGTGTGGGGGTTATCCCACTTCTTCCAAGACGTCTGGCCAGCGTGGGAGAGTACAGCACATGCCCCCTGGGGGGGGGGGGGGGGGGCTCTCTAGAGGACCTTCCGACAGCATTGTTGCGACAAAGCAAATTTGCAGGGCTGCACCTTTACCTGTTCCTTGCACCTGACATTGTTGGCCACATTTCCACTGAGGACCTCCTCCCTCCAACGTCCTCCAGGTCATGCGCAGCCTAATAGCAACTCACCCGGTGCTTTCATCTCGCCTGCACGGCCACGCGGATGGAGGTGGCCACCCACCCACCCACCTTCTCCTCGTGAGACGGCGACATTTCGATGCCTTTGCAGCTCGTTCGCCCCTATGCTCCTTGACCGCTCTCGATAGGGGTCTCCTCTCCCCCTTATCACACCTGCAGGCCCATATCTGAATGAAGGCGCTCACGTGGCATGCAGGGAATTATAATACGCCTGTGGGGCCCTTTTTTCTCTGCAGGCGATTTCCCAAAACCCGTGCACTCCTCCAGATCCAATCCAACGCAGGTGCTGAAATGTCTTGGGGGGTGAAAACAAAAACACGACCCATCTCCAACTCTCCCCCCCTCCCGCGTGCGGGCCCCCCCCCCCCCCCCCCCCCCCCTGACCCCCCCCCCCCCCCCCATTCTCCTACCTCTTCCCCTCGTCATTTTTTCGGCACAATGCCTATGTTTTCCGCAGCATTTAGCCGGCACAAAGCGGATCAGAGAGGGTCGACACCAACAGCGGTTTTGTAAGAAACACAAAAAAACATTTGTTTGACCCCCTCTCCTTCACTCGTACGAGTGACGCCGCTATTAGCGATGCCTTCACCGCTCACCTCTCTCTGCCTCTCTCTCTCTCTCTGTCCACCATGTCCCCCACCCACTCTCCCGGCCTCTCTCTCCACCCCACGCGGCCGCCAGGTGCTGGAGGAGAAGATGAAGCTGGAGTGCAAGTGCCACGGCGTGTCGGGCTCGTGCACCACCAAGACGTGCTGGACCACGCTGCCCAAGTTCCGTGAGGTGGGCTACGCGCTCAAGGACAAGTACGACGAGGCGGTGCACGTGGAGCCGGTGCGCGCCAGCCGCTACCGCTACCCAGTCTTCCTCAAGGTGAAGCGCTCGCGCGCCTACCGCAAGCCGCTCGACACGGAGCTCGTGTTCACCGAGCGCTCGCCCAACTACTGCGAGGAGGACCAGCTGACGGGCAGCGTGGGCACGCGCGGCCGCCTGTGCAACCGCACGTCGCCGCACGCCGACGGCTGCGACCTGCTGTGCTGCGGCCGCGGCTACAACACGCACCAGTACACGCGCGCGTGGCAGTGCAACTGCAAGTTCCACTGGTGCTGCTACGTGCGCTGCAGCACGTGCAGCGAGAGGACAGAGGAGTACACGTGCAAGTGACGGCGGCGGCGGATCGCTCGCTCGCTCGCTCGCTCGCGCGCTCGTTCGCTGGGACGCTCGCCCCGACTCTTCCGCAGGCTCGATCGCTCGCCGGGTCGATTGTCGGCCGTGCCCCCCCCCCCCCCCACCACGAGCATCGCTCTTGACCAACAATCGTGCCCGGACAAAAGTGGCAGCGGATGTCGCTGCGCGATGGGACGGCTGTCGTTCTGCACCTGGCAGTTGCCCTCAACTCGCCCACCCCACCCCACTCACCACCCCACTCACCCCACTCACCACCCCAATCACCCCACCCCACTCACCACCCCACTCACCCCACCCCATCCCACTCACCACCCCACTCACTCCACTCACCACTCCACTCACCCCATCCCACTCACCACTCCACTCACCCCACTGACCACCCCACTCACCCCACTCACCACCCCACCCACCGACACCCTGCGTGATTGCCGACGCAGGGGGGGCTATGCGGGTCCCTGCACGAGGGAGCTTTCCAATCGGCTCCCGAGCCTGGGACAAAGTGGCCACTGAGATCTCAGCATGATGGGAGAGTGAGGGGTCGTCGACTGTTCCACATCGCTCGCTGTGCCCTCCCCCATCACCACTGCCCCTCCAACCACACGCCGCTTCTCCAAGGACCCACAAATCCCGTATGTCGCCGGCCACAGGGCACAGCATCTCCCGGTGTCTCCCAGCATCCCCCCGGCGAGCCTTTCAAACACGGGGGAGACGGGTGGACCCGACGGTCGTGTGTTTTAACAGTGGAAGGGCATCGTCCAAGACGAGATGCCCTCATTTGGGAAACGAGAGGAGGGCACAGTCGTGATCGTAGGAAGCGCGGCTTTGCCTTTGATTTGCACACCTCACCGACGGCGCTCGCAGAAGTCGAGCTCCGGGGGAACGAGCAAATCGCTTGCCCCGGCGATGGCCCTGGCGGTTTGCCATGCGCGGGGTGCCGAAGACTGCCAGAGGCGAGCGGGAGGCCCTGCCGTGGTGGAGACATTGATTCGCTGACCTTGTGACCTTTGAGTCGCGCGGTGGCGAGAAAAGCAGGAGAACACCGCTCCAGTGGCCGAGGCTGAGGGTAGCCAAGGCCCGTTGTGGTGTTGGATACAAAGCTATCGTTTGTCGGCTAGGGGGGATTAAAAAAACACATTATAAGCGTGTAATGTATAACGTGTTGCGACTTACTAATTCTTGACAGATTGTTTTCTAAAAAGAAATGTATAATTATTATATGATTATTGAAATGTTGCTAATTTGACTTGTTTAGGAGCTTTGAATTGAACAAAACGTCACTCATTGCGGATAAATATGACCATAGCATGAGGCATTTTGTATCGATAAAAAACAGTGAAACGTTATGCTACTGATTAAAAACGAGATGGCTGTGGGGGGGGGCGGGGGGATGTCCCAATGTAAATGTTATTTTAGTTTGCGTCTCTCGACTTTTGCTAATAATCTCTTGCTCGCGTTAGGTTAATTTATTAAAACCGCTCGCGCCACGTCAAAGTTTGCGAAACGAACACTGTAAGCCACGGATATCCTGGACACGTGTGCACCCCCCTGCCCCCCGCGATAAAAACACACTGACAAATGTTTTGTCTGCGCTCGAGATTATTATTATTTTACTATTATAAAAAAAAAATCGCAGTCTGCATGTCGATTGCGAAAAAGCCAACGCTTTTTTTCATTTTTTTCGTATGATTCGTAACTGTATATTTTCTTGTTTGGATGATTTATTGAGCGGCGAGCGCGGACCGACTAACCCGGCGGCGACGAAACGACGAAAAATGTTGCCGTCGTCATGGTTCTTATCGGCTTGAAAATGGGGCGGAGCGCTGACATGGACGCTTTGGATTTTTGTAATTTTTTCATTAGGGCTTTTTTTGTAATTTATATGTTTGAAGTCTAAGCGGTACAGGGTGGCTTGTGTCTGCGGCCTGCAGAGTGATACCACTTGCACAAAATGGTCATCTGTCCGTACTTACAAAGGGCTACTGTAAGATACCTTTCCACGCTAGCGATGTAATTATATATTTAGCGAAAGAATATTTTTATATAAATATTTTATTTATACCTTTTTTTTGTCCTCTAATTTCCCTCCCCACCCTCACCCCACCCTTCTTCCTGCCGTGTCACGCACCCACTCGCCCCTCCTGGATTTTGACCTCTCGGCGAGCGAAAACAAAAAGGCCCCCGACGGTGGCTTCGTTTTGCGCACACAACGACGCTTCGAGGGGCTGATTCCAGTGAGACGTTACCATCTGACACGCTGCCGCCACCTCCTACCGGAGACGCCCGCTTGCAGTTATCCTCAAGTGGACCCGTGTCCCCCTTCCGTAGTGATATCTGCTTTGAAGGTCAAAGGACATTGGCCCGAGCCGGTTCTCTCAGCAGTTGCTTCGTAAAACCTTGTGGGGAGCCGGGTTCAACAACCTGCGATCTGGGCAATTGAGGTGTGTTTTTCGGTGGGGCCTCTGTGCAAAATGCCGAATGAAAGCCACCTCTCAGTCCCAGGGCAAACTGCCCCAACCTCCACCCCCACCCCCCGACTGCCCCGATCCCCATGGCCCTGCTCCTGCCAGTGATGGCACTTGAGACTAATTGAAAAAAATAAAAATAATCGTTTAAATGACACTTCAGCTTTCAAACAATTAATACCATGCACCGTGGCAGTGCAGTGTAGACGTCAATGGCAATAATGAACGTGCATGTCAGGTGAATAAAATTTTTTAATTCGTCGTTACACAATTTTATTTAAACGGGACTTCTCTAACGACACGCTCAATGACCCCCCACCATGGTTTACATGTTCACAGTTGGCAATCTTCTCCAGTGACAAAAAACAAAACAAAATTCAGCACCCGCACACTACCCACACCCGATGTTTTGGAAAACGTCGAAAACATCTGTACGTTGGTGGGCCATGAGGAAGGGGAGTTTCATAAGTCCCGCGTTAAACGAGAAACCTGCCTTTAATTTTGCATCACGCAATGCGGGTCCCACAGGCGGCATCTGTTGGTTTCATCTTGAGCGACACATCCAGGTCACCGTCCAAATCTCGAGGATCGAGTCGGATGTAAAATCAGAGTCAGGATCTTTATTAAGACTGGAAGAATCCGATGAGCTATGAAGCTCTTTATCACGGATGTCCAGTAGAGGCGGGTCGGTACGTTACAACAGCAAACGATGCACACACAAAACGGTTAGGAGTGCAAAGTACAGGAACGCTAAGCAAGTCACTCAAAGTAAATGAAGTGTACAGGTGACATTAAAGCACATTTGTGCGTTCATCAGTTTCGTCTTTCTTTAAAAGAAAAATGAAAAAAAAACGATTGCCCACCTAGTAAGGGGCTGTTATGTTTTTTTAAAATGTATTTTCTTCGAAACATATCGTCTCTGATCGATGTCACTAAACCCTAAATGTTTAAATTTGCTGCTGATAATTGCGCGTTTGGAAGCTTGCAGCCCTCTCTGTCCGCTGTAAAATCACTCGAGGGGTCCGTCTCGATGCGTTCCCTCGACCGTTCTTTCCTCGGATTCGCTGCGAGCATCATCGACACCCCCACCCCCTACACCCCCGTTGCACTGGAGCGGAGTGCCATTAAACAGCAGCAGCGATGTCACGAACCCGCGCGTCTCACGAGTTTTCATTTCGCCGCTCGAAACGCCGCCGCAAAGATCAAGACGCACGTGGTCAGCGCGAGCAGCACCCCCCACGTGACCTCCAGCCATGGCCCACAGGTGTACTGGGCGTGGTCTGACTGGGCTAGGTGTCACGTGACCAGTAGCCACAGGCGTGGTGAAGGGTGTGCTGGGTGTGGTGTGATTGGGTTCGGAAATATCATGCTGCACTGCAGACCCGGCTGAAATTAAGGCAGGCACATAAGGCAGGCACCGTGTGCGTGGCAGTAGTCACGCTGGTACTGCCAGCTGTGTGCAGTCTCACCTAACCCTTATTTCATGCACGAACCACTAATACGCCACGTGTGTTTCATATCGCGCCGGAACTCGAGGGCACCTCAACAGGCGGCCCCGTGTGTTCGCAACTTCGCAGAAGAGGAAATATTGAATAAACTATGGTGACAAAAAGAAAACTAAGGGACTACATTGGCAGTGCTGCACAGGCCTGAGTAATAAGACCTCGCATAGTCCATCACAAACACCGCCTTATAGCAGAAACATTTACGATAGACCGATGTTCCAGGCAATTTCCCTTCGTCAGGGCTGCTCTTTAATTCATATGAATGCACGTGAGTGGAAGACCTAACAGAGAATGATTTGACGACGTTAAAGATTGGTAGCCAGAATGATGTGGCACTACTTGAGCATGTTGGCAGAAGACAGCGACAAGTGGAAGCAAACGACGAAATGTGCAGTGGACACCGACGGACAATCTGCCCATGGAACGTGATGACGACACACGCACCACAACGCAATTTGGATGTATATCGCTCGCGTCTAAATGCGAGAATATCGCAAGACGCCGTGGGGGAAACTGGCAAAGACTATTTTTTATATTGTGAGCGAGAGAGAGGCAGTCAGTCATAGACAGAGTTGTTTTTTTACAAGAAGGTCCCCGAGTCTGAATTTGAACAGGGGCAGGGATTCGTGAGCCAAGGATGGCTGGGGGAAGAAAGTTCCTACTGTGAAGGCAGCAGAGGAGAGAATGAGCCACCTCCCTTGAACAAAGGCTGAGGGCTTGGACGGAGTCAGCCTCTTCGTTTATACTGAGGGAATCCGATTAGCTGTAAAGCTCTTTTTCACAAATGTCCAGTTGGGGGCGGGTCAGAACGATATAACAACAAACGATACAAAAACACGATAGGAGTGCAAAGTAGAGGAAAGGGAAGCAAACCACTTTTAAATATATAAATAAAACGAAACTATTTTTTTATTTTACCAGGTAAAGCCCACTGCGCTATCAGCTTCTTTTTCAGAAGCGACCTGGCCACAAGTGACTCTTCAACGAAGTGACTTCTCGCGTGGAAATTTAGAGCAGCAAAAATAACCTCAATAATCTGCTGAAGAAGAACGTGCGTGGAGGAGAGTAAAGAGACATGGGAGGGAGTCGGCAATGAGTCCCAGGAGAACCCAAATATGATGAATTTCATTGACAATGTACGATTGTGAGTGCTTGTTCACATCATAACCAGACGATCGTGAAATTAAATTGTTTGTATCTGGACCCACCAAATTTAGTCCGAAAAAAACGATTCTCAGTTTCACTCCGGGGGCAAGGTCAGCCTCAAGGTTTGTTTTACTTCAAGGCCCGTGCTAAACACTTACAAACACACGATCCCCATTATCAGTGAACCAACTAATCCACCTGCCATTGAGTTTGAGACTGAAGCTAATAGATGGTGGACGAAACCTGCTGCCGCAAAACAACATTCACCATTTTGGGCACCAAAACGTTAAGTAAGGAAATTTGTTTCGCTGATAACACAGAATCCGCTTATATTAAAAAAATTCACCCGTAAAAAAAAGTGTTTCACTATAAATCCTTTATATGCGTGGCGGCTAGAGTCCTCTATGGGTCAGATGATTGCATTCCACCATTAAGCAATTGGTAATTAAATATAATATTTTTGTCCTAAAAAGTGTAAAATTTTGGAAAAAAAAATTCACGAACATTAATTGTCACGCACAACGAGTCTGTGTGGAAAATGTCAGCTCGATTGGATCACGGGAAGTTGGTTAAAAAACGACAGAAATATTTGCACGGTCGTAAGCGCGCAAGCAAGCGCGCAAGTGAACTTAATATAAAGGATTTAAAAATAGCTTCACATACAACACACACACAACGCATATATCGCATACAAATACAAAGATCCCCCTAACATACTTATGAGGCAAGTGCTGTTAGCGAGCACCTATTAAGGGTGGGTGGCCAGCACCACGCCTGGCCGCCTTTGTCTCCCAGTGGCGATGTTTACACACCACGCCCGGTATTCATTTAAAGCTGAGTCAATCTACGGGAGGCCCAGATCCGCTTCAGATAATCGTCACTGGTGTTGGCCGTGAGCGGAAATCGAACTCGCATCGCGCAGCGCGGTAACCCTTCCACTACCCTCCCACACACACACACACCTGGCACACGTAAGCTCCAAAATCCCCTGGCACTCAAGAGCAACTGTACACACTCGGAACAACATTCGAATGGAGCATCACACGGGGAGACAGCTATGTAATCCGGCATAATGGGTCCCATTTGAATCCGCCAGCCCGGTCGTGAGAGAGACGCAACAATGCCAACCGTGGCGCTGGGTGACGATTAACATGCGGCGTGCATCTTCTTGGTTTTTTCGGTAAAGTCACGTAGAAGGGAAGTAATAAAATAATAAAAATAATAAAACATTTCCCTTCTACGTGACTTTACCGAAAAAACCAAGAAGATGAATTCCTGCAGTCACGAAAGCTTTAAATCGAAAAAATGCGGCGTGCAGCTTCACTCGGGGCCCGGCCGAGCGACTCGGCGTTGTGCTTCTGCGTCGGTCGCCGTCGGCGCTGCAACGTGCGACCGGGACGCAGTCGTGGCACGTTATGAACGGACCACCCTTCGAAGTGTTTTCCTCGCGTGTTTTTTGCCCTCGATTTGGAGCGCTTCCCCGCGTTCTTCATTTCGAGCGTTGCGACGCAAAAGGCGCCCTTCTCTTGGCGTCCGACGGTTCGACCGCGTCCGACGTGTGACCGTTTTTGCGTCCGCCGCGGGTCATCCCTCGCCATTCGAGAGCTCGGTTCGAGGCGGGCGGACGCCGCGCTTTGGGGCACGTCGCCCCCGCGCTTGATGCGCAAACTCCAGCAAATTGCGCACTGAGGTTGGCGGACGACGTCCGGAGGTGGACCGCGACCCTCAAGGGGAATGGTGCCGCCCCGCGTGGTCGCACCTGGCCGTGGTGCGCGGACCAAACAAATCACTCGAGACACGCCAGCGTATGGGAAGCGAGAGCAGTTCATGCGCATGCGGTCGCACGAGATCACACGCTTGGCACAGCGGTCCTTCGCTGGCCATGTGCGACGAACGAATGAACGAACGCGTGATCCGCCCGCCGCGGGGTCCGCTGAGCCGGTGGCGTGCCCAGCTCAGCTCCGCTCAGCTCAGTAATGGGACCTAGAGCCAGTGACGGGGCCCCTCTGTGCAGGAGCCGGACGCGATGGGCGGGAATCCCCGCCACCGTACCGGCCCGTGAACGCCGCGCGGGCGCTTTAAAGCGAACGGCGCTGCCAGATGTGACGAGTGGAGAGCTGATCAGTGGGTTAGGTTGACCGCTCAAAAGAAGGGTAAGGAAATAAGTAACTAAACTTGAGCAAGTTCAAGATTGCTTTGTTTCGTTTCGGATGAGTTGAGGAACTTAGAGTTTTATCAACGTTGATTTGTATATTTTTATAACGTCCATCGCTGTGCGTTGTGTGCCGTGATTCGGGCATTTCTTTCACAGTGGCCTCCTGATGACAACTGTGAATATATGGAAACCGTCGCAGAAGCTTTACTTTGACTTTAAAAGCATTCACTGCATCTTAAAGGCATTTATTACAATGTATAAATGAAAGACGTGTACATTTTTATGCTCCGTGCAAGTAGTTTTTGTTTTTAAATAGACAATCGCTTTTTAATTAATCCCATATACACTCCAAAAACACTTTCAATAAAAAAAACACATTTATTTTACTTTAGTACATTTGCCCACTGCTATCCCGACGTTGCTATTGGCATCACGTCCCGAGATGAAGTACAGAGTATCTATCCGGGTCTCTCGCAAAGCAATGCAACCACCGGGAAAACGGCCTCTTGCTGGTCCAGCAATAGCCAGGATCTGTGCGACAACTAAAACCATCAGTCCAGATACTCCATGAGCCACGAGGCTCCATGGGCTCAGAAACCCCTCTCTCTAGAAGTTTCAAACATCACACACAGACGTGTAGAACAAGCACACGGCCTTTGTGCGTAACGCGAAAACCGCCAAACGTTCCTGAAGAACTGCATTTTCTTGGTCTTCTTTTCGTAGGCCACCGACTGACAGGAGTGAGACACAGAGACAACTGTGGAGCAGTTTCGTCATTACGAGGACTAATCAATACAGGATAGTCACCAACGCTCGTTGCTGCAAAGTCTGCCTCTGGGAAACTCTCTACCCCGAACCACTCCCAATCGCGTCCCTCAATAGCCACGGGTCAGAGGTCAGGAGTGTAGCATAGCTGTGGATAGGTTTTGAGCACGATCGAGGCTGAGAAGCCAAGCGAGCGACGTCGCAGCGTGCGCTTCGCCTTCTCGCGTTGACCCCCGTGAGGTCGATCCGACCCGCCCCGGCTTGGATCCAACTCAAAGCGGCGTGCGTCACAGGTGGACGAGTGAGCTTTGGAGGCCGGGTTTCTGTGGCGAGATGTTAACTCCCTCGCCTGGTGTGCAGGAAGTCGTGTGTTCGATCCCGACCCTGACACCTGGTGTATAAGTGGAGTTTGGACGTTCTCCCCGTGGTCGCGTCAAATTTTCTGGGTTCTCTGGTTTTTCCTTCCACGTTTAGAAACACGCGTTTAGAGTATTTAGCGCCGATACATTTCCACGTTTGAAGCCACTCCGTTGAGCTATCATTTGTGGCGAGGTCGCTTCTGAACAAGAGCTATATAGCTCAGTGGGCCTTACCTGGTAAAGTAAAAATTGTTTATAGTTTTGTGTGCAGCTGGCTGGCACACTTCCCACTGGCTGTGTTGATGTGGAATTAGCCACCACCGATGAGATCAGGAATCTGAAATATAGGCCCTTATACGACATGAACTGTGATTCTAATGAGTGACAAGTTTATCATTGATATCGACCAAGTGAGTTGTGTAGTGAAATACAGGGCATGACAGTGAATTATTGTGAATGTGATAATAGAGGTCATTGAAGGATAATTTGGATATTAGGATATATTTGTTGACGTCACCTCCTGGGTCTTCATGCCTGGTTTTCTCCTGCTGCCAAAAGGGGGATTCTGGAAAGCAAAAATGTTCAGTCTGCTTCTAAAAAATAGGAACAATATTCAAAAAGGCGTCACGAAAAACTAAATGGTAATAATTATACGAAACAAGATTCTTCATTCTTGATTTAGAGCTTTCGTTACTGCAGGAATGCATACTCTTTGGTTCTTTCGATAAAGTCACGTAGGTAGAAAAAGTAATAGATCACGACGTTTCGATCGCAAAAACAAGCGATCAAAACGTCGTGATCTATTATTATTTCTACCTACGTGACTTTAACGAAAGAACCAAAGAGTAAGGATTCTTCAACTATTTTCTCCAGCAGGCCACATGCTAAGATTATTGTGTGCGGGCAGGCCACACGACATCCCCTTGCCACACGACATCACCTTGCCACGTGCTCGAGCGTTATTAGGCCACATGGCGTTGTGAGATCATAACGGCTTTGCATGTGACCGCTAATCTGTATCTCTCATCTAGAGCTCTCTCGGCTCTTGTTTATTTCCCTTTCATCTCACTAATCTGTATCTTCTGTCGACATTTTCCCAACTCTTGCTACTCTCTCTCGTCTCACTAAATCGCGTCTCTTGCCCCAAGCTCTCTCACCTACATTGGCTCTCTCTCATTTCAATAATCTGTATCTCATCTGCTACTGTCCACACATCAATCTCTTGTTTATCTTTCTCTCTCGCGTACCTCTAATCTGTTCATCTTCATCTCTGTCGGTGGGGGTCACCCCAAGTGCCTTCGCGATGCACACCTGGCCCTGTTGGTCCCCCCATTTCAAGAAACTTGGCCATGGAGCAAAATCCAGGCCGCAACTTCTCAGGGCTCAGCTCATGGGGGCCCTGTCTGGAGCACGCGTTCCTCTTAATCGCGAGCACGCATCACCAAGAGTGGCTGTCTCGTCCCAACGAAGGACTCCCCACTTCAAACGTGAGTGGTATTGATCTTCCAAATGTTGAAAATGACGATGGCCTTTAAATCAAAAGCCGCAACGCCTGTCCTGTAATATTACCAGCTTACGCCGCACTAAGAGCTGCCCACATTTCAAAGGCGTCGACCTGAGCACCTGTGATAATTTGCGCTGCTCAAGGGAACCGCGTACTTTACAAAAGATGCCACCGATATACGTGTTTTTATTCTCTGAGACCTTTCAGGTGTGCTATGGCGGGCGGGGGTGTGTGTGTGTGATGAATCCGTGGAGGTATAGCAGCGCTGTAAGCTTCTTAAAGCGAAGAAAATTTACCATAATTCGTTTAACCATCGCCGTCACAGGCCAAAGCAGCGCGGTGAGAGCGACGGACATCAACAGTTCCACGCCGAACTGTCGGTGAAGTGGAAATTCACCGTAGGCATCTCGGCCAAAAAAAAAAACCACACAATTGGAAAAATAAACGTTGCAAACCGTGTGATTATTCCTTGCTCGGTGTCAAAGCAAACTTCCAAACCCGTCGAAGCCACACGAAATAAAAAGAAGCAAAGCAATCTCTTTCCGAAAATGTTTGCTGGAAATGTGTGAAAAGTGAGCTCGCTAAACGACAATCCGTCCCAAATGTCTCACGGTGTGTGTGTGGGGGGGGGGGTGGTTCAATCCAGGCCCGCCCCCCCCCCCCCCCTCCGGCCCCGGGGTCGGGGGGGGGGGGGGGGGGGGGGGGAAATCCCCCCCCCCCCCCCCCCCCCATCAATGAGCCGCTTTAACGACAGGGCGAAGGGACGGGAGACGGGGCCCAGGGTGAGGGGACCGCTCGCTGACTCCCCGCTAGCGTGACGCGGCCGAGTGTGGGGCCATCCTTGTCATAGTCACTGAGCAAGCCTCGCTTGTCACCACTTTGACAGACGTGTGAAAACGCAAGCTGGGATCCCTTTACCTCTGGAATCTGGGTTCACCTCCCACCGCACCCCCCCACCCCACCATTCCCCCCCCCCCTCACCCAACCCCCGGCTCTCACTGACCCCCTTTTTTTGTTACACCGTGCATTTCTCTGATCCATTCACTATTGGTGGGTGGGATAAAAAAAGAAAATGTTCACCGACCCAAGTCTCGCTCGCCCCCCCCCCCCCCCATGGCTCTGTCTCAGTGTCTTCGTCTCCGAAGCGGCGCAACCCCCCTCCGTCCCCTCCGTCTCCTCCGTCTCCACCGCCCCGCGCCCGCCCCTCCTCTCGGCCGTTTAGGTCATTCACGCCGCGCAGAATGGAGGAGGGATGAGGAGGGAGGAGGAGGGCGGCGTAAATTGTTGAGAACTCCGGGGCGGCCGCAGAGCGAATGAGGACAAAGGCACAAACGGGCTGATGGTGGTGGTTGTGGTGGTGGTGTTGGTGGTTGTGGTGGTGGCTGTGGTGGTGGCTGTGGTGGTTGTGGTTGTTGCGGTGGTGGTGGTGGTGGCTGTGGTGGTGGTGGTTGTTGCGGTGGTGGTGGTGGCTGTGGTGGTTGTGGTGGCTGTGGTGGTTGTGGCTGTGGTGGTGGTGGTTGTGGCTGTGGCTGTGGTGGTGGTGGCTGTGGTGGTTGTGGTGGTGGTGGTGGCTGTGGTGGTGGTTGTGGCGGTTGTGGTGGTGGCTGTGGTGGTTGTGGTGGTTGTGCGGTGGTGGTGGTGGCGGTTGTGGCGGTGGTGGCGGTTGTGGCGGTGGTGGCGGTGGTGGTGGCTGTGGTGGCTGTGGTGGCGGCTGTGGTGGTGGTGGTTGTGGTGGCTGTGGTGGTGGTGGCGGTGGCTGTGGTGGTGGTTGTGGTGGAGGTGGTGTAGCGGTCAGCGCACTGAGTGCGCTACGAACCCGGCGAAGCGGATTCGATTCCCGCTCACGGCCAACACCAGCGGGCGATTATTATCTTAACCGGTTCGTGGGCCTCTCCGAGGTCGACTCAGACTCAAACGAGTGCCTGGTGCGGTGTGTTTAACATCGTCACTGGGGAGACAAAGGCGGTTCGGGCGTGGTGCTGCCCCCCCACCCCCCCCCCCCCGTGTACCGTTCCGGCCTTTAATAGGTGCTCGCGAACAGCACTTGCCCCAGCAGTCTGTAAAAGGCCATACGAGGGGGAGGGGGGTGGTATCTTTGTCTTTCTGTGGTGGTGGTGGTGGCGACGACGCGGTGCGGGACTTCCCAGCGCGTAGAAGCCGGCATGCCCTCACGTGGGGCATCCTAATGAACGCGCCATCCACCCCCCCTCGACTCCCCTATTTTCTCTGGCTCCACACCCCCCTGCCCCCCCCCGCCCCCCCCATGATGCAGGGCTACACGGCGCGCCTCTGCTGCCTGGCGTTGTCCCCTGTAATGGGGGAGTCAGCGGGCAGTGCGGGGCTGCCAGCCCACTGGGGGGCCCCAAGCAGAAATCGCTGCTGGGGGGCTTGCCCACTAGCGTAAGGAGCGTGGGGGGCAGGGGGTGCCTAGCCGCCATCTTTCTCCTGGTGGTCAAAGCTACGAGTTTGAACCCCCTCCCCCCACCGCCCC
>CM025632.2:2599595-2611183 GCA_014621495.2 Entosphenus tridentatus | reverse complement strand
AATTTTGGAAAAAACTTTTTCCACGAACATTAATTGTCACGCACAACGAGTCTGTGTGGAAAATGTCAGCTCGATTGGATCACGGGAAGTGGGTTAAAAAACGACCGAAAGATTTGCACGGTCGTAAGCAAGCAAGCAAGCGCGCAAGTGAACTTAATATAAAGGATAAAAAAACCGAATTCTCTGGCTACGTTGCAAGATCCGAAAACCGTGTCCGTCCACTGCTCTCGCCCAGCTCCACCGGCTTGCGGTTTGCCGAGCAAATACGTTCTGAATGTCGCACTCGTCACACGCACAGCGCTTGCCACAAATGAACCGCCATACCTTGGTGATCTCGTCAGCGAGCATAAACCATGACGGGAACTCCGGTCGTCCTCGCAGAAGCGGCTCTTGGCTGGCGCATCGAACAAAGGCGGTCGCCGCACCGCGCGCCTTCAGATGCGCTTCTGCGGCAGTCTGGGACGCTCTTCCTTCCGATGTTAAGGAAGCCACTGGACTTATGCACTTTTAAATCATCTACATTGAACACTCATTTCTTCAGAACTGATGTTTGTGTTTAGTTTGTTGTCCTTCCCCACGCCGCCGATTTGCGTGGTTGTCTTCATACAGTGCGAAAGAAGTTTAACGTACATACGACCCATCGTGTCAAAGAATGGCCCAACGAGGCAGATATTACTCAGCTGTGCACGATATCCCTTCAAGTAAACTATAAACTATATGAAAAAACTATAAGCTATGTTTTATTATACCAGGTAAGACTCACGGAGCTATATAGCTCGTTTTCAGAAGCGACCTCTCCACAAATGATTGCTCTAAGAGAGTGGCTTACCACGTGGAAATCTACAGCAGCCAAATACTCTAAACGCGTGATGTTGATTCTACACGTGGAGTGAAACCCGAAGGACCTGGAGAAAAAATCCACGTGACCACGGGGACAGAGAGAGAGAGACACGCAAACTCCAAATAAACAGCAGCAGGCGTCAGGGTCGGGATCGAACCCACGACCCCTGCACCATTGAGAGTAATGTCTACCCCGCGACAGTCAAATGCATCGCAATGACTTCTGAGAGCTGGAAATTCGCCAAATGAAAGTGCGGAACCCAAATTAATGGGTCGGGGTTTGTGTTGTTATGCAGTCATCAGTGAGCAGGCTGAGACTATCCCCTCACCACACTCGGAGCACCCAGTTTATTCACAGGCAGCCTCCTGCGTTAGAACTCAGCCACACTTCCACCTAATAATGCCAATTGTGATAATTGTTTTTTTTACCCTTCTATCTGGCAACAAAACAGAGTTATGTTTTTGTTTGCATTATGACTGCAGGTATTGTGGTCTATGTAAACATGACTCCTTGTAAAAAAAGGTGTCAGTTTTGTTGCCAGATAGAAGGGTAAAAAAAACAATTATCATATTTTTACTGGCAAATGAGGTTCCAATGGTGTAAATGCCAATTGTGTTATCAAAGTGAGTCAATTTAGTAATTTTTGGGAAATGAATAACTTAGCAAAAAAAAGATAGCCGAACAAAACAAGCGGTCAATGTTTCCCTCGCAATCCGCCTCCTAATGCAAAAATAAAAGTAGTTCTCGCACAACCCATCAGCCGTACGGCCTTGTGGGAGTGCACACTTTCATCGGCATTCATTCAATCCCAGCAAACTCTAGGAACCGGTTTCGACACGCAGTGTCTCATCAGTCGAGCGAGGCTTACTCGAATCAATGCGGATGAGATGCCACCGTTGTGGACAAGGTCAGCTCTAATAATAGGGTGTTTCCCCTTTTTTCTGGCAACCAAACTGAAACCTTTTTACAAGGATTCATGTCTGCATTAACCACAATACTTGCAGTCAAAATGAAAACAAAAAAACACACTATGATAATATATATGCATTATCATAGTGTGTTTATAACATATGCATTATAAGAGTGTGTTTTTTGTTTGCACTTTGACTGCCAGTTTTGTGGTTAATGCAGACATGAATCCTTGTAAAAAAGGTTTCAGTTTTGTTGCCAGAAAAAAGGGGAAAAACCTATTATTATATTTTGGTACTGGCAAAGGAGGTCTAATGAAGGTCAGCTCTCTTGACGCTGTAAGTTGTCCTGATAATTTGTATTTAATTTTTCTCAGCGTCATTGTTATTCGTTACACCTGCATGCATTTTGCCTGCGAATGACGACGACGATGTGCATGGAATTCCCACGAAGCACCTGGGCTTTTTACCTTTTTACCGCTCCTTCGCGCGGACCTTTTTACGAGGCTCCGTTTAGCGCGGTGGTCGACGTGTTTGCTCGGCAAATATCGGGGTTAGCACCCCGAGCTCTGGGAAACACACCAGTGCAAACCTCGAGCGCGTTGAGCGAAACCCAAAAAAAAGTAACACATTTGCAGGCAATTGCATTTATTTTATTGCGGACTTCAGAAGCGAGAGGCACGACAAACGGCGGGACTCGTCAGCGCAGGAGAGAGAGAGAGAGACCCCTTGTCAGATAAAACGGCCGCGAACGCCTTTCTTGTGGTCGCTCGCCAGATTGAGGGCACCCTCATTAGGACTGCTTTTCGCCGAGCGGTCGCGACACACCGTTTGGGAACTCATCAGACGCGGGCACGCTTTTCCTGCCGCCGCCGAAAACGATGCAAGGGTGGAGGAGGAGGGATGGGGGGTGGCGCTGACTCGCGGATCAAAAAAATAATGTTTTATTCCGTTTCAAGTCGCGCACATCTAAGAACCCTGCTCTTAAAACAAAAGCGCAGCGGAGGGTTGGTTGATTTTTTTTTGTTGCGCCGCGAATATTAAAGCAAAACCTGTTTTGAGTGTGTGTGTGTGCGCGCGCAGAGGAGATTGCGAGTGAGGGTTCGGTTTTTTTTTCTCATAAATTTTTTCTACATTAAAAAAAACAAACATTTTACACTGTAAGTAAATTTGACACGCCGCCAAACCTGCCAGTTAAAAATGCCACCGAAGACGACTCCCTTAAAGAAAAAAATAAAACGATGTATGATCAACAATTCGCTGCCACCAAGAGGGCAAATTGAAGACGTCGGTCCGGTTTGTTTTAATTAACGCGAAACCGCGCGCGGGGTACCGCTAGCAACAAAAAAAAACGACGAGAAATAATTGGAAGATGAAGTAAGCGGCTCGTTATATTTAGAAACGCTTTCACCGGCGTGGGGTAGCGCTGGTTTCGGTGAAGGCTGCCCTCTAATTTGGCCGCATTGCCGCGCGGGGCCCAGCAAGGCCCTCCTGACGAATCCTTAATCACAGAGGCGGACACTCCATCACAGACGCTGTTATGGATTTGCGATGAGCACAACACAAACCGCGGCGGTTTTGACCGCACGCTGCACGATTCTCTCCGCGTACAGCTGCACCTGGGGAAGTGGGTTGGTGGGAGGGGGTGGTAGAGGGGACACAAGGGTTGGGGGGGGGGGCAGTTGCCACCTATGACATTATTATACAGTCGTCGTGTATGTCACAGACCATGTTTGATGTTTTTTTTCCCTTCCCATTATTTCTGTTCTCTTTAAGCCCATATGATAAAACAAATATGTTCAGCAAATGCTAATCTCGGGGTCTGCAAGCCACAATATTCAGCAAAAGTTTGTATAGTTTTGCCATTCCTCCTCCGTTGACGGACGAGAGTGGTTTATGAAGGTTTATGAAGATTGCAGACCAAGGCGAGTGCGAAACGGTTACCTTTTCATTGCCAACCTGTTACGGGTTTTAGTGTTGCTTTAAGCACACGTACAATGCCGCCACCTAGGTGGAAATGAACGTCGTTAATTGAAATCCATTCCAATAATAAAACATTGGAAATAATAATCCTTACATTTTTATACATTTTATATCATATACACACACACACGTATTGCAGGAATTCCCAATCAACCAATTAAGGCCTTTATAAGCTATGGGATTCATTTGACCGTACTTCCCCATGCTGAGCAGTTCAGGTTGAAGGGAGGAAGGGAGTGCAGGCGAGAACCAGCACTTGATTTAACTTGTCACTGATGTTAGCCGTGGCCAGGACTCGAACTTGGGTCACCGGGTTAACAGCACCGGCACGGCAAACACTACCACCGCTCCCATCCCACATTATATAATGAAAACTCAATATACATGCGGTACATTGAGTGGTGTCCCCAAAATGAGTGACCTTGTTCGTTTGACTGGGTGTGCCACTGCACACGAGGGGAAAACAATCTGACACTTTTCACATTGTAACCGGCATTGTGTGACCTGGACTGACGATACAACGCCCGTGGGGATGAGCTGGGTGCTTTAGAATCACAAAAGAATATAATGTCGGATTCAATGTAACTCAGAACGCCACAATTCAATGTTTAAATACATGTACAGCCATTTGTCTCACAATGTAACTCCAATCATGTTTCTTTAATAATGATATGCACTTAAAAATAATAGTATATTCTATTTATGAGTATGGTTCTAGTAATGTATTTCAAGTAGCTTTGCTCCAGCACCTCCGTAAATCTGCACATTTGGCTTAAATGTTCGGTCAAAGATTCTCTGCTAGATACTGCTCAATATACTTCCAGAGATGCTTTCACAGATACAGAGATGCACTCACAGATACAGACTCACAATACAGCGGTACAATACAAATATACACTCACAGACACAAAGATATTTCACACAAATACAGAGACGTGGCAAACTCACAGACAGAGATTCACTGACAGACAGAGTGACACGCACAGATACAGATACAGAGACAGAGACACACTTACATACTGTACAGCAATACGCTCACAGAAGCAGAGATACACTCATAGATACAGACACACATATACATACATATACAGCCACACATTCACAGATACAGACAAAGACAAAGACAAAGACCCCCCGTATAGCCTTAACATACTGTAGAGGCAAGTGCTGTTAGCGAGCACCTATGAAGGCCAGAACGGTACACGAGGGGGTGGGTGGGCCAGCACCACGCCCGATCGCCTTTGTCTCCCCAGTGGCAATGTTTACACACCACACCAGGTACTCATTTCAGGCTGAGTCGACCTAGGGGAGGCCCAGGACCGGTTCAGATAATCGTCACTGGTGTTGGCCATGAGCGGGAATCAAACCCGGGTCGCTAGGTTCAAAGCGCAGCGCGCTAACCGCTACACTACCGCTCCCCCCTACAGATACAGACATACACACACACACACACGTACACATACAGATTCGCATACAGATTCGCATACGCAGCAACACACTCACAGGCGCAGAGATAACGCTCGCAGATACAGCGGCACACTCACAGAGACACACTCACAGACGCAGAGATGATCTCGCAGATACAGAGACACACTCACACGTGCAAAGGTAGACTCCCAGATGCACGTACACTCGCAGTCCTAACTCGGCACACGGGGAGGCACGAATCCCCACCGTTGAACACACATTGCGCTCAACGACAACGACGAGTCGGCCAACACACTCAGGACCGGCGAAGGCATGTTGGCTGCAGGCGTCAATGCTTGAGGTCTTACGCAGAGATCAAAGAGGGAAACGGGCAAAAGGTAAAATGTAACCGAGAAGTAAAAAAAAGCGAGAGAAAGAGAGAGACGGAGACGCGGAGAAGTAAACAAATATATGAGTGGGGCAGGAAGAAAAACAGCCGCCTACCTGTGTACGCAGAGATGCTTATCTTGCTGTGGAGATTAGGGGGCATGGGTGGATGGGTGGGGGGGGCAAACCAACCTGGTGCGGGTTTTGGGGGGGCTGAGGGCCAAGGGGCAGTGGCCCCTCTCCACAATGTGTGTGTGTGCGTGCCACCGCTTCGAGTCACCACCGCCTGCACCACCACAAAGACAAAGATGCGCAGTGCAGTCTCAACAGACTGTTGGGGCAAGTGCTGTTAGCGAGCACCTCCGAAGGCCGGCACGGACACAGGAGTTGGTGGGTGGCCAGCACCACGCCTTTGTCTCCCTGCTGGCGATGTTTACAACACCGCGCCAGGTACTCATTTGATGCTGAGTCGACCTAGGGGAGGCCCAGGACCGGTTCAGATATTCGTCACCAGATAAACGTGTGGCGATGAGCGGGAATCGAACTCGGGTGGCCGGGTTCGTAGCCGCGACGTAGCGCTAACCGCTGCGCGTGTCGCTCCCCAAGATGTGTGTGTGTGTGCATGTGCCACCACCACCACCACCACCAGGCCAACCATCATCCACCACAACGACCGCTAACACCTTGCACCACACACACGCGCAGGTGCGTAGTCTTCCCAAATCCCATCACAGAGAGAGAAAGAGAGATCTCGCCGTGCTCGGCGGCTCCACACGAGCCTCCCTCCCATGGCTTTTAAACCCCCCCACCACCACCCCTGTTTGATGGTATTTGTTTCTCTCACTGTGAGGCAATGTCCGTGATGTAAGCGGCCACATGAAAGGCGAAGCCCTTGGCCGAAAGGGAAAATTGAAGAGGTTGAGGTTGGGGGAGGAGGGGGGGTAGATTGGGTGTGATTTTATTGCGGCCCCTCTAAACCTAAGCCGGCCACTTGAGCCGTCTCTATATTTAAGCGTGTATGTATCTATATTTACACGTCTCTATATCTAAGCGTGTATGTATCTATATTTACACGGGACGTGGGATCTTTGTCTACGCGCGGGAACTAATTGCGCTGTTAAAGACAAGAGGGTTGGTTGGTTGCATGGTTGATTAAGTCACCTCCCCCGCAGCAAATGTAAATAAGCAGACTTAGCACCTCCTGTGTTTCTCCACTTATAAAAAAAACAATACTATCACGTATTATAATAATTTTTTTGATTTCCTCACAAATTCCATCGGCCCTACGGCCTTATGGGAAATTCATTTTTCAGCAGCGTTGGTTCATCTTCTTGGTTCTTTCGGTAAAGTCACGTAGAAGGGAAGTAATAGAATAATAAAAATGATAAAACATAAAAAAATTATATTATTTTTATTATTTTATTACTTCCCTTCTACGTGACTTTACCGAAAGAACCAAGAAGATGAATTCCTGCAGTCACGAAAACTTTAAATCGAAAAGCGTTGGTTCAATACAAGCAAACTCGGGGCCGGTTTCGACATTCAGTAATCTCATCAGCAGTCCGGCTTTGCTGCTGAAGGCCACCGTCGAACAACTGGTGACCTCATGCAGTGGAGCTGCCTCGCAGGCTGACACTTCATTTGCCCGCGCATTGAGGGAGATGAAGGTGGTGGGGCCGAGTTGACAATGTGTGGCGGGAATGAGACTTTCCATTAAATATGAATGATCATTCTTGTGATGCCTGCAATAGACTCAGGCAAGCCTCGCTGAGTTTCAAAGCTCCTTTCTAAGGAGGGTTCTGCACTGGAAAAGTCGGCGAACTCCACCGATGAGGGTTTGACACGCGGCACTAAACTGGAGAATCACCACACATACACGAGAGGGACAACAGACAAAGCTCTGCACAGATGGATTCAAGAATCCATTGCTAATACCGCTATCTCCTGCTCCCATGACATCTGGCAATACAGGCCTCACTGCCGATGATACCCGAAAGATAGAAAGATGCAAAAAAACTAATCCACCGTTTGGCTTTGTGTTGGAAGATCCACAGATGGATGAACTTTATAATATATTAAAATAAAATAAGAGCTTCGTTTAATTATTATCAAGTAGCTTCACAAAGTTGTGTATCTCTTCCTGTGTAATACGTGACCACGACATATTTCTTTTATTATTAAACAATTTCTTTAAAGCCTCTCATTCCTGTTACATCTCACTGAATCATTAACAGCACCAATTGCTCTTGCTATCCGCAATAGAGGTTATTTTGGGGTTAGATCGCGTAAAAATATAAATGTGCCGTGAAAACCCGCGACCGCCCGACACAGCCAAATATAATGTTTGCCACGTAAACAGAACGTGGCCAATTCGCTACTAGTACAGCACTAACCGGTGTGTGTTGGAGAGCCAAGACACAACAATTGCAATTGGATAACGATGTTTCGCTAACAATTACAACTAGCGTCATCACACGACAGCCAGATCTGTGGCTGTGTCTGGTGCTGGCGGGTTTAACGACACATTCATATTGACGCCGATCTACCCTCACCCCTCCCACGCAAAACAACAACCTCTGCTGGATAATATTGGTCGCGAAAGTCTGCGTATTAAACTGCTCTTACGATGTTACACCCGCCCCTCGCTCCCTCGCACCGTGGTTAATGATTATGAGACTTTACAATGCATCTCAGCGTTGGGTTCGTCATGTTATCAGAATGCCAACTATGGGCATCATCAAGGTCGCAGGAGTCATAATGCGGCTCACCTGGGGGGACAGGGGGGGCATGTGGGCAAAACTTGTTCGCTATAAATTCAGGGAGAACAAATACGGGCGAAGATTTCCCTTTCAAAAACTCACAGCGAGAATCCTGATGACAAAAAAGATGAAACAACTCAAAAATGCGGTTTGCTTTTAATGTCAGGGGGGAAACATTTTGAACCAACTACAAGAAGCTTCAAGTCCACAGTGAGATTATTAAAAGTATGACTTGTTGTGTCAACATACTTTCCCGCATGTCATATTAGCACATTTGGCTACGTACGGCGCGAAATAATTTCAACATACGTACGTACGAACAGAAGAGTGACATCACCAGGCTCAATTTGTCACCAGAGTGCGACGTGGTGGTGGAGGTGGGGTGATGGTTTCCAGAGATCAGCCCCGGACAGCTCCGGCTGGAATTAAGCCTCAGGATGTCACCCCGACACGGCACGTGAGACCTATCCGATGTCTCTTTTCCATGAGCACTGAGAACCAGACTCCACTGACCCTCACTGGTCCAGTTCTGGCCCATAAAACAGCTCCAGGCAGTGAGCAGCCACAGTCAGTAAGCTCAAAGAGCCACGGGACGAGGAACCAGTGCAGCTCGAAGCGTACAAAACAGGTCAATGAGTAAGCAGAGGGGTTTCACAGAATATGTTTAGCCTGGTAGGGCTGTGATGTGAACTCAACATCATCATCATCATTCTCATCATCATCGTCATCCTTTATACCACTCTTCTCATGCAGTACATCTGGAAGTAGGGAATATTTAGCCCAGCCTCGTGTACGCTCAGAGCCGAGAATACTCCCCGCTGGCCGTGCAAGCGAGACATGGTGCGCAGATTGAGCACAGCAAAGAGGAATTAGGGGCTTCACACAGCGATGGACTTCTCTTTCTTGGTCGTCAGGACACTGGGAGACCGAGTCGTGGAGGTAGTACGTGATTAGCAGTCTCAGCCGAAGCGAGAGCGTTGGATTAATTTCAGACGGAGTTGTCCAGGGCTGAGCTCCAGAAACACATTATTGCATACAACATCTACCACGGGCTTCCGTTCGAGAGAATAATTGTGCACGCGGTGCACTACGTCCAGGGAGTGTTAGTTTCCGTGCAATAATCACTAATTTTCTGGAGCTCAGCCCCAGAGAGCTCCGACCACTAAGCCGTGGATTCAACTGCGGGCGGGTGTCAGAGAGGACAACCGCGTCGCCGTGAGTTAGAGGGACTGCCTTTCCACCGTGCAGCCAGACCACGAGTCGACAACCAAAATAACAAGAGCAGCGATTATTTTGTTTCTTGTACGGTAACAATTTTTTAAATAATATTTCAAGAGCTGCAATGCCTTGGTAGCGCCATGTTAACTACATCGCCTGATATACAGGAGGTCGTGGTTTCGATCCCGACCCTGAACGCGTGTATATTTGGACTTTGCATGTTCTCCCCGTGCTCGCGTGGATGATTCCCCGGGTCCGCCCGGTTTTCCCCTCCACATTTATAATCAATAATCGAGTGCCTTTCGAGTATTTGGCTGCTGTGCATTCCCAATCGATAGGCCACTTCGTTGAGCCGGGTCGCTTCTGAATAAAAAAAACAGCTACACAGCTTACCTGGATAAAATTTGTAAAACATTTTTTTTTTATCTACGAGACGGTGGGCTCTGCAGCAATAACGAGTCACGAAGCGGTCCTTAAAGAGCCGCATGCGGCACAGGAGCCCACACAACCTCCGAGCTACGCCCGAGGGTTCGGGTCTCCACGCGGGCGTTCTGGCGTCGCCGGTAAACCCCGCACGACACAAATCGCGTCTCGTCAGAGTAGGGGGGGGGGGTGCTTCGCGTCGCCGGCACCGCGCTTGTCACACCCCCCCCCACCAACCCCCGTAACGCGAGCTGTCTCGCACAGAAGCTCGCACAATGGTCTAGAGTAAGCCCCGTAAAATCCACCCCCCCCCACGACCCACCCAGACTAGTGACTGCAACCGAGTCAATACATCTCTGTCTGCACGCGGCTCACGCAGTCGGAGATTATGTAACATATTTGTCCACGTAACGCAGAATGAGAATGTGTATGTATTCGCGCTGGAGGAATCCGATGAGCTTTAAAGCTCTTTGTCACGGGTGCGCCGTAGGTTTTCACAGAAGTGTCGTATTTATCCGCTCGCTCACAAACGCCTCTAACCCTAACCCGGACCTGTTTTTTTGCTTTTGATCAGAATCTATAATGCTAATTTATTTTCAAGCCGTGGCCTCTCATTGATTTTTTTCCTTCCGAAGCGTGCAAAGTTGCCATTGACGTATTTGGCGTTTTGGGGGAAAAAAATATCTCGGGTCGGCTGCTGCAATCTTAAAAAAAAAACCGCGCGTGGTTCCTACGGCCACTCTTGAGGCTGAGCGAGCGCGATAGGCATCTGCTGGACGCTTGCAGCGATGCATTTGGCTTCTGTGAGGTACGACCGCTGCGTTCCAAGAAGGAGGAATTAGGGTTAATATGCGCCCCGAGTGCCTCGTAACATTATTGGTGTAACTTGGCAGGAGGGGACGAGCCTTTGAATGGATGCAATCTTTCATGAGTTTTGAAGGGTTAACTTCGGCCAAAGAAGTTATTGGCCAGTATTCTTTTATTATTATTATTATTTCCATTTGCCGCCTAACTTTCAGGAGCAGTGCCTTGGCGTGCAGCATCAGAATGCGTTGTTTTACCGGAGTTGCTCTGACTCGTATCGCAATGTTTACATGTTCGCTCGTTTGTCACTTGCTTGATCGTGTAATCCCCATTCTGGCTCCCAATCCAATCCCGGATCAACTCGAAGATTTCAGTCAGCGTCTGCCCCTGTCGGCCTCTCAGCTGTCGTCTCAGTCTGCTGCCCTCCACGCATTCGCATACCTCTCCACTCTCAGCTCACTCGACTCTCCCCCACGCACTCTCCTACCTCTCCCCTCTCATCTCATTCGACTCTCCTCCACGCACTCTCCTACCTCTCCCCTCTCATCTCACTCTACTTCCCTCCACGCACTCTCCTACCTCTCCCCTCTCATCTCACTCTACTTTCCTCCACACACTCTCCTACATCTCCCCTCTCATCTCACTCTACTCACCTCCACACACTCTCCTACCTCACCCCTCTCATCTCACTCTACTCCCCTCCACACACTCTCCTACCTCTCCTCTCTCATCTCACTCGATTCTCTCCCACGCACTCTCCTACCTCTTCTCTCATCTCACTCGACTCTCCCCCACGCATTCTGCTACCTCTCCCCTCTCATCTCACTCTACTCTCCTCCACGCACTCTCCTACCTCTC
>CM025632.2:2570294-2584282 GCA_014621495.2 Entosphenus tridentatus | reverse complement strand
CTGCTGCCACTGCTGCAACTGCTGCAACTGCTGCCACTGCTGCCACTGCTACAACTGCTGCCACTGCTGCAACTGCTGCCACTGTTGCCACTGCTGCAACTGCTGCAATTGCTGCCACTGCTGCTGAGACACAAGACAGCAAGCAATAGCAGGACGAGCAGCAAGCGGTAGACGACGAGTGGCTTTAGCGGTGGCAGTCGCGCGAGCGCCTGCGTGGTGTGTGGTGAGCGAGCGGCCAGGCAGGCGGTGGCAGTCGAATGGGGCGGCATCCTTTAGTGCAGTGGCCGTCGAGTTGACAACAAGCGGCCGGCAGTCTTAGCACTGCGGATTTATTCTTCTAAGTCGATCTCGTACGCTGTTCAACTGAAGCAGACTTCTTGTGGAATGTTAGCGAAGTCTTAATCTGTGGATGTCATTCATTCATTCATCCATTCCCTTGTTCTATTCGGCGAAAGCAGTCAAACGTTTCGTGAAACACTCTCAGTTATTTTGATGTCGGTGTGAGGGATGAGGAATTTTTGTCGCCAGCGAGATAATGTAACAAAGCCGGTGAACTCACTGAATATGATTGTACACGTTCGGTGAGTTAATCCTCTTCATTCCCCAACCGAGTCGCCGTCTCTCAGCTATTTAAATGTCGGCGTGAGCGATGAAGACTAGTTACGCTACATATATTTATTTCTAAAGCCAGCTAAGTCACTGAATCCGATTCTGCACGTACTCCATTGGAACCTCATTTGCCAGTAGAAAAAATATGATAATTGTTTTTTTACCCTTTTAATCTGGCAACAAAACTGACACCTTTTTTTTTTACAAGGAGTCATGTTTGCATAGACCACAATACCTGCAGTCGTAATGCAAAAAAAAACATAACTCTGATAATATTATCAAATTTTTCTACTGGCAAATTAGGTTCCAATGGTGTAATTGCTTACCCCGAGCTCTCATACTCTGATGGTGCATTGTCTTTGAGTTGTGCGCCTTTTGGCATCATCTGGTCCAACACCATGTGAGACTAGGCTCTAAGGAAAGCTGTCTCGGGTGTGGACCAATCAACTTCAAGGACAGTGCATACATTATCAGAGTTGTGTTTTTTGTTTGCATTACGACTGCAGGTATTGTGGTCTATGCAAACATGACTCCTTGTAAAAAAGGTGTCAGTTTTGGTGCCAGATCAAAGGGTAAAAAACGATTTGCACGTACTGTCGCTACATTAACATCGCCGCTCTCCCACAGCCGAAGCGGACTCTGATAACGTCCACTGCGATTTGACTTCAGCTTCAGTCAGCAGCGGCCTCATGCAGACTCGCTCACGTCCTCTCATCATCTTCAATCACGTCTGGGTTTTTTGGTGACAGGCAGACAGGCAGATAGGATAGATCGTAGTTATACTCTTTGGTTTTTTCGGTAAAGTCACGTCAGTAAAAAATAATAGTCCAAAGAGTATGGATCCTTGCATTCACGAAAACTTAAAATCTCGAAGAAAAAAAAAAGATCGTATTTACTACAGCAGGAAGGGCTGTTCGGCTGCCACCGTACAGATTGTATCCAGCACGGATGTTAGTCGTAGTTGGACAGTACTACAATGTCCCGATCTACGTTCCCCCCTTCAACGTCGTTGCGCCAATGCGTAGTCACTTCATTAATCCCACCACCTGGAATTGCGTCGCCTCAACCCCGCGCGTGCGTCGCTGACAGCATCGTCGTCCGCCCTTCGTCGTTATCCGTCGCCTCTCAGCCTTCGCCTCCACCACCTTGCCCCGTACATCGCTTCGGCTCCCGTCCTATCGATATTTGACGTCGCACCTTTCAGGAGCGCATCCCCGACGGCAGCCGGGCTTGTTGCCGTGGTCGCACTCATCGTCACGCTCGAAGGTTTTCGTCCACTCCCAGTCATCGTTGACTAAAATTATATAAAGAAAAAAATTAACTCGTAAAAACAAAGTTTTTCACTATAAATCCTTTATATGCGTGGCGGCTAGAGTCCTCTCGTCCTCTGGCTTGAGATGGCTGCCACCTATGGGTCAGATGATTGCCTGCCACCATTAAGCAATTGGTAATTAAATATAAAAACAAATTTGCCTAAAAAGTGTAAAATTTTGGAAAAAAATTTTCAGGAAAATACATTGTCACGCACAACGAGTCTGTGTGCAATATGTCAGCTCGATTGGATCACGGGAAGTGGGTTAAAAAACGACCGAAAAATTTGCACGGTCGTAAGCGCGCAAGCAAGCAAGCAAGTGAACTTAATATAAAGGATTTTAAAAGGAATAAAAGGAACCACCCCCCCCCCACGACGTGGATGAATATTGCCGTCACCGACTCCGCGAGCCACATTGGCACCGCTCGCAGAGACGACGCGACGTGTGCCCGGTGTGCGGGCGAGCGAGTCAGCGAGTCGGCGAGCCAGAGTGACCGCTCAGCCAGCCAACTTCGTCAGGGGTGGGGGGGGTAACAACCTCCCACCCAGCCCCCCCTCCGGCTCCCGCTGTTGGCGTGAAGCGCTCGGGTCGCGACGCGCGGCACTAAATTAGCCTGACAGCGGAGCCCGCGTGTAAGGCTTGCGGACTCTGCCAAGTCAATTACCGGCGGCGCGCTGGCACTGCCCAAGCTATCGCTTTCACACGGCCCTGCACGCGTTGTGCCGACTCGTGCGTTACGCGTTGCTACTCCACGCGATTGTTCGTGAGCCCTCGCCATGGGGAGCGGCGTGCCCAGGAAACAAACGTTTTCAATCGGTGTGTTCTTTACGCTGCTCCAATGTAAAGGCGCTTATTTAGTCAAGCTTTTTAAAATTATTATTATTATTATTATTTTTCGAGGGTTTGTCTGTTACTCAACAGCAATTTTTAGGTAAGTGTTCGTATGGCAGTTAAAGAAGAAAACTCGTCATTGGAAAGCATATTTTGACATTTCATTCTCATCGAGCCCAATGGTGTTGAGTGCAGTCTCCGACCCTTATTACATCTCTATTTGTGTGCTATGAAGGAGGGTCATTGCGATCACGTATCGTTTTTCTGTTAAGACCACACAGTGTCATTTATGAAAATGATGAGTGTTTTGATTATTTGTGCTCGTGCACCCCTGCCAAAGCAGCAGCAGCAGAATCACCAAATAATTTGTTTAATTTCATGACACATGGGTCAGAACCATGGACATTGGCAAAACAAAACGGAACAAAGGCTGAAAAATCTCCAAAGAGGAACCGCGGGGAGGCGCATGCTTTGGAACGACACCGGGAGACGGGGAGAGGGAACTTGTGCGCACTGACCGTTGAGCAAAGCGAGTTGTTGGTTCTGTAAGTGCTGATGGGTCCCCGTGGCGTAGAAGCAGCGTCTCGAAACGTACGAGATGCCCAGAGGTAGACTTGGCAGGCGGTGAGCGTTGGTGGCCGTTTCTCTACTGATGAGTCCTAAATAAGGGTGAAAGTGGCCTGCAAGTTGTCTCTTTATCTCACTGATGCCCGTCGGTTGATCAAATTCTGCTTAATTTGTTGACGGTCCCTCAAGCCGAGGTGACCAACAACGCAGTTCCACAGGAGTCGGTGGTTTTGCATAAAGCATCGGCTGAGAGCTCCCGGATGTGCATCACACGATTCTGTGCGTTGGTGAAACCAACAATAATGTGGGATTGGGGGGATTGGGTCCGAACGTCTCACGAGAATAATGTGGGATTGGGGGGATTGGGTCAGGACGTCTCACGAGAATAATGTGGGATTGGGGGGATTGGGTCAGGACGTCTCACGAGAAGGGATGATGACCGGCGGTCAAACCTCACGATGGAGTGGCAGCCAAGGGATAAAATGCACCGAACAGAACGCCCACTACGGAGATTGCTCGCGTGTTAGATGGATGTTTTCGTTTGCATCTTAGGAACGACTTGAGATTGGCGGCGGCTACTTTGGGAAAGGCTTGATCCAGCAGTGGGTAGGTCACGTGTCAACGATGATGTACATGGAGCTGCGTCACTCGGCAGCCACCCCGCCCCCCGTTCGCGGGGTCCAATTGGGGGCATAACGATTCACCCCCGATGGCGATCGGATTGATCGTCGTAATTCACGGCCACGATTGATTTCGACAATAGACGAGAGGCGTTTTGTTGTTGTCACTTTGCTACATTGTAATGAATGCAGCGGCCCCAGCAGGTGACGGTACACTGCCATTTATTCTCCCTCGTTCTCAGAAGTCAAATGAGCATTGAGGCGCTAAGGCTCATGCTCATCTCCTATTCACAGCCTAATTTACAGCAAGGGCTAGAACATTCCACATGCATATGGCGGGGACGGGTCTATCCATAGGACAACCATTGCATTCTTGATTTGAAGCTTTCGTGACTGCAGGAATCCATACTCTTTGGTTCTTTCGGTAAAGTCACGTAGGTAGAAATAAAATAATTTCACCTACGTGACTTTACCGAAAGAACCAAAGAGTAACCATTGTATTGCAGACTTTACCACAAAATGGTTCCCCAATGTATCGACCCCGGAGGGATGATGGGGCTGAAGTAACGCCTCAAGCAGGATTGGAACTCACGGACCTTCCCATTGCGGGCCCCTCACCCAACCACTGAGTCACATGGCCGGTTAACGGATGGTAAATACCATTTACTTACTGGCAATGTGGTTGCTATTTGTTTACTATTTCAAAGGATTCCCCGGACTCTGCAACTCAATCCCACGAGATTTCAGGATCTCCGAATCTGTGGACATTTGTAAATCTTGTCTTGAATCGAATCTATCCACTTCCGTTTATGCAACATTTGGCCGATTCAGCGAATTGGTTGTTAGTATTCATTTCATCCTTTGGACGTGTCTCAGTTTCGAGTTTCACGAGCTATCGTCATTCCAAGTGTCTTACTGATGTGTCTTGGGCAGCGCATTGAGGTCCTTGATGAAAGGCACTTCGGAAATATAGTAAGCACTATTATTATTATTATTCAACCGAAGGTTATTTCCTTAAAGAGTTGACGATTTGTTTTTATTACGCTGCGATAATTAATCACGTGAACCCATTAACTGCATCGTATATACATATTAAAATAACGATTCCTACACGCACGATTCGATGGCGCATGTGTCGTTTAACTTTATAATTAGCATTAGGCAATTTAATTCATATTCTTGGTTCTTTCGGTAAAGTCACGTAGAAGGAAAATAATTTTATTTTATTACGTTTTATTTTTATTATTGAATTATTTCCCTTCTACGTGACTTTACCGAAAGAACCAAGAATATGAATCCCTGCAGTCACGAAAGCTTTAAATCGAAATTGAATTTAAATGATGTTTCGTCACACACGTATTTATATACAGGCATTGTGGTCGCACTCATTGCACACAAAGTGCTTGCCACAAATCAACCGCAATCACCTCGCTGATCTCGTCAAGGAGGATAAACCATCGTCACGCAAACTCCGGTCGTCATCCTCGCAGCGGTGGCGGATCTTGGCTCGCCATCGAACAAGGACGATCAGCGCATCGCGCGATCTCAGACGCGCTACTGTGCTCGTCTGGAGCGCTCTTCCTTCCGCTATTAGGAAGCCACTGGAGCTGTGCACTTTGAAATCTTGATTGAACACTAATTAGATTTAGAACTGCGTTTTGTCTTTAGTTTGCTGTCTTTCCCCGCGCTTCCGATGAGCACAGTCGGCTATGTAGGGTGCGAAAAAGTTCAACATACGTATATACTTAAACAAAACACATTTGTATTTTACCAGGCAAGCTCAATTAAGCTATGTAGCTCTTTTACAGAAGCGACCTGGCCACAAATGATAGCTCAACGAAGTCGCTTATCACGTGAAAATGTATCGCAGCCGAATACTCTAAAACCCGGGGCGCACCAGAGAAAAATCCACGTGACCACGGGGAGAGAAGATGCAAACCCCAAATATGCAGGCGTCATGATCGAACCCCACGACCTCCTGCATACACCGGGCGAGGTAGCTAACATCTCGCCACCACGGCGTCTACTACGTAAACCTCACGAGCACGGGTGGACCACCCGAAAAGTAGCCGGAGTGGTCGCGATGGCACGAATCGCCGTTTCTGTTGACGCCGCTAACGCAAAGAGCGTCGCGTGACACGAGGTAAAGAGAAAGGAGGCGTACGCGCAAAGTGACCACTCGCAAAGACCTCTCGGCTGAAGTCTTCAGTGGGGAATAACAGAACGCACGCACGCACGAACACACGCACTCTCTCGCAACGCTGCCTTTTGAGCGTCAAATAAGATCACCGGATGAAATTATCAAGCAGAACAAAAAAAATTGCTCCAATGTCCTGAACCGCATTGGGAGGCACACAATCCAGAGGCATTTCTTACCTAATCACCCATGAGGATCATGCCAGGGACAAAAAGAAAAGGGCTCAGTCATGCAAAAAAAGTCGATTGTCAGATGTGACCAGTCGTAGGTCACCGCCCTCCAGTGACCTGAATGAAGGAGGCGGCCAGCTGAGAGGTCTCAATAAAAGCTGTCACCTTTGATTTTCTTTTTTCAACCCCTTCCCTCGAATCTCCCAATCCGTCTCGGCCCAAATACCTCTCGCTTCGTCTCGGTGATGCGCGTGAGGTTGCGATGACATGCGTCCGTCGGTCCGTCCGTCAGGACGGGGATAATGTCACGTAAAGGCCGCGATTATAATGGGCACCTTCGTAACTTCTGATTCACGCTCTCGCCTCGTCACTGCACCTTCACTCGTGTCGCTTTTGTGATATCGGTGAGCCGCGTTCATCACGCTTGCAAATGATTCTATCCCGGGCCCTTGAATGTTCACCTGGTTAAGCAAATCAACTTGAAACCTGAAACCGGTCCCTGCAATTCTCACTCAATCGCTATGACCACATTAAAACCTTTTTTTTCAATCATAATAGCAAACGTTAATTTACAGCCCCTGTCCGATCGACTGCTGGATGGATGAAGCTTCCCCCATGCTGTGATGGTCACGGGGGTCTCCCACGCCCCCTGCGAGAGAATTTGAGGCATTGCTGCAGTAGAAAAGTCGAGGTTGTTTCCCCATGCCTTCCTCAACTCTGGTATGTTGGTATGCACGTTTGTTGAACTTCTTTCGCACCGTACGCAGACAACCGCGCTGATCGGAGGTGCGGGGGTAAGGACAGCAAACTAAACACAGAGTGCATTTCTAAAGAAACGAGTTTTCAATTTAGATGTCAAAGTGCATCGCTCCGGTTGGGTTCCTAATATGGGAAGAGCGTTCCAGACGACAGCAGAAGCGCGTCTCAGAGCGCGCGTTGCAGTGACCACCTTTCATCGATGGTTAGCCAAAAGCCACTGCGAGGATGACCGGAGTTTGCGTGGTGGTTGATACTCCTTGACGAGATCGGCGAAGTAGAAACAGTCACTGGGTGCAGTTTAATGCCGCTCCCTCAACTCCTTGTCAGTCCACTGCTGGATGAAGGTTGTAAGCGATGGGGGTTATTTTGTACCGCAATTCACTGTGCTGGCCACTCTGTGGGTTGCTAAATGGGTGGTGTGGTGAAGACATCACTCGCCACTGATGTCAGCAGCAGCCAGGAATCAAACTCGGGCCGCTGTGTTCCTCGTGCCGTGCGTCAACGACTGTCCTACCGCTCCACTCTTAAGAAAGACAATGCAAACATCTTTAACAAATAAAGCGTGTCATTGTCAAATAGACTCATAACAAAACTACAGGATGTGTATATGTACATCACAGTGAGTGTATGTATTCAAATCGTATGCACACACGAAACAAGGTGGATCTATAATACTACTGTAGTAATAATGTTATTAGATTCTCCAGGTATTTCTGAGTCTCACGACTGTTTTTTTTTTCTGGAGGGTCCCGCATTGGGATGTTTGGCCGATTCCGTTTTGCTGGACATGTGTGACATCTGTGAAAAATAGCTTCATAGCTCATCGGATTTCTCCAGGATTAATGAAGATAGAGAAATCAATATTAGTTTTCATGAGTGTTACGTGAGCGTGGAGAAAATCAGAGTAACCGCACTTAAAGAGTGGGTTGATACTTAGAGGTCCACACAGATGGGAAGCTCGCAGGCCAGCGAGATGTTAACTACCTCGCCTGGTATACAGGAGGTCGTGGGTTCGATGCCTCTCGACTCTGTGGTCGCGTGGTTTTTTCTCCGCCTCCTCCGGTTTTCCGCCCACATTTATTTCGAGCATTTGTCTGATATAAATGTACACGTGATAAGCCACTTCATTGAGTTATCATTTGTGGCCGGGTCGCTTCTGAAAAAGAAAGCTATATAGCTCAGCGGGCCTTGCCTGGTAAAATACAAATAAAAACTGCACGATCCATCAACCATCGCCTCTGTGGTGCTGGGTTACATCCACGTGTCGCTCTGCCTGGCTGACCAAACAGATGATTTGTGATTGCACCAGGACCAGGTGAAAACCCATTTTCAGGTCTCCTTTTTTTTTCTCTTGCAAAGGTACGCACGGTTAAATAGGTGCCACAACACAGAACGCACATTCCACGCGTGCAAACTTTCGAACATCCTCGATAGGAAACTAATTGTGGGATCTCTAATGGCACACGTGTGGAATGCACCTCTAAACCCCATCCCGATTCATCCTCACATTAAACCTTATTGTCAGTGATTGAGTGTAAGATGTGATCATTGAAGAAGTGCCCGCTTGCAAAGTAAAGGCAAAGCCCTGCAATTTTTTTTATCATGCCAATATTATTTGACAAGGGCTTCCCCTCCCCTCGCAGGTATGTTTGGTCTATTCCTCCACGCTTGCAAGACGTCTTGGAAGAGGTGCGGGGGAAAACACACACTTTACCCTACCGCACGTGACCTGAAGATTGACTGCGGTGCATACCGTTTGCACTTCTCGTCGGGCAGAGCTGGGTGAATTTCTGAAAATGTGCGCCGTGGAAAATTTGTGCCGGAATGGTGCCAACTTGTTTAAGGAAAGAATAAAATTTAGTCGACCTGACCGATTTATTTTTCTACCGCCACACCATTGAGATTGAACTGAAGCAGCGGCACTGCGGATCGCAAGCCCAATGCGCTCCAACCATTGCACATCAGCAACCCTCCCTGATGTGCGGGAGGATGCTTACGGATTAAAGTAAACAATAACAACAATAACAACAAATACCCCCCCCTCCCCCAGTCTTTTCCGAGATTAAAAAGTGAACTTTGAGGGACTGTGCTGTTGGGTACGCAGTGTCCGGGGTACAGAGACACTCGCGGCGAGAGAGTGAGCGGGCTGTCGGGCGGTCGCGGTGAACTCACGACTCTCGCCAGCAACTCGAAGCGTAGCTGGAAGCACGCGCCCACTGCCGAGACACCGTGGGGGGTGGGTGGGTGGGTGGGGGGGGGTGACCCCCATCCATCGCTCTTCCACTCGCTCGCTCGCTCACAACCGCAGCGCCACTTCTCAGAGTCGCGCCCAGCGGGGGGGGGGCGGGGGAGGTGGCGGTGCAAGATGAGCACCCGTGACCTCTCACCCACCTCGAAATATTCAGACGGTCGCCGTTCGTCAGCGGTTACATTCTGAGACATTTGGTGGCTCGAAGGGTTGAAAAGCAAATAACTCAGAATTCTTCACGCATTGTGTCATGCAGTGTTTGTGATTTGCGTGTACGGGCCTGAACTGAAGATTGTTTACCCGAAATGAGCCACTCTGTCCACCCCGGAGATGCAGCGCTCCCCGCGGTAGGTGCCAGCTCGGTCGACACATTGTCGGAACCCGTCAGGGATGGCGGACGGTTCTCGGGGGAAGGGGCCTTCGTCCAGCGGTGGAAAGATCACGGCTGGCGATTTGTAAACCGACAGAGGCGCGACCCCAACAAACGCAGTGTCAAGCGGGCGGGCCGTGGAGCGTCACTGTGAGAGCTGGCCGAGGGATTTTCGTAAACATTTCTTTACAAAAAAAAAATCTGCTCGTGTGTGACAGGAACACTTGTCTCGGCTGACAATGGGCCCTGTACCGGCTACAAGAGACAGGGGGTTTATCTGATCAGGTCCAGGAGCCTCGGACATAGCAATATGCTGGCAGAGCCAGAGGGACATCCCAAAACACACCTTCACAATTAAGACCGATCCGATAGTGCCTGACCTGTGTACGACCCCACCGCACACGAACCACCGCCGCCACCACGGCAGCCCCCCACCCACAACCGCTTTCATGCCGAATAAACCCTAAATTAGGGCCCTAAATACTTAAAGTGCGTCACCGAAATGATAAGTGTTCTCTCCCGAACGGCAAGAATGCTGGGGTATCGCGTGCCAGTCCCCTGGAAAATTCATCCCAAGTCGTCTTTGCCTGCGGCGTCCACTTAGGTTAGCTAACGGGTCGTTGGGCAGCTCGCGGAATGATGGAGATTTATCACACGCCAGGTTAGTGTGATTTTCAAACGATAATAATAATAAAGCAGCACTGTGCCACGATGAAAGACACAGATGGAGCGATGAAGTGGGATCACGTGCAGTGTGGGACAACCGATAGGAGACTAGCCAGCCGCCAGCCACGATTGCGACTTGAAGGCTTGACTTTGATGTGAACAAGCAAACACGGCTGAGCAGAAACGTGTCTTGAAAAAAATTCCCGCCTGAGAAAGGGAAGACGCAGCGATAGGCAGGTGAGGCACTGGAGCCATGGGTGAGTCGACTGTCAAGTTGGGGGTGCCCTACTCGCAAAAGAGTCCCAGTGGTTAATCGATTAGGAGGTAGGATCTGGGTGACGCGGTGGCGAGGTGTTAACTACCTCGCCCGGTATGCAGGAGGTCGTGGGTTCGATATCGACCCTAACGCCTGCTGCTGTATATTTGGAGTTTGCGTGTTCTCACCGTGGTCGCGTGGGTTTTTTTTCTGGGTCCTCCGGTTTTGTTTTCCTTTCACATTTAGAAACACGGGTCTCGAGTCTTTGGTTGCCATAAATGTCCACACGACAAGCCACTTCGTTGAGCTATCATTTGTCGCCAGGTCACGTCTGAAAAAGAGCTGCATAGCTCAGTGGGCCTAGCCTGGTAAAATAAATAAAATAAAAGTCGTCGTAAACAGTAATCTGTAAAGTGTTCCAAAATCGCCCCACTTAGTCTTGTTACGGATAAGATGAGTTCTATAATTACGGTTTAATTTCAGCTGGAGCTGTCTGGGGCTGAGCTCCAGAAAAAAAACTCCTGGCTACCTCCCCCCGCCACAAGTGATAAGGGAGGGAGTCCGGATTGTTAGTGGTTGGGGGGGGGGCATAAAGATATTCAATGATAAATTAAGGCCTGCTTATAACTTTACTAACTCGACACCGCTAATGGCTACCAACTCAGTTGCCGAGCCTGCTGCTCGTGCCCCGCTGTGTTATTGGAAGGTGCCCCCTTGTCATCACAATCAGCCCTTTGTCAACAGGTTGAAGGGAATAAAAAAAACGTGGACTAAAAAAAAGACCACGAGTGTTTTTGTTCAACATCTTGATCCTGTCTCTAAGCCCCATCTAAGCATGATGAGTTTGTTTACCGTATTGCTTTATTTTTCCCCATTGAACAATGCCCCACGTTTTACGTGGATCGCCCTTACCAATAACATCTGTTCATCCAGCGGAATTTGTTTTGCATCAATAACAAACCCGGCTCTGCTGATGGGTTCCAAAATGTCAAAACCCGACCCAGAGTTTGATCGCTTCTATGAGTGCTGCTGAATTTGTATATACGCGTTGACCCAGAAAGCCAATAGGTTGATGGGTCGTGAACGGGAACATCTGTATGTTGTATGCTGAGACGTAGCGGGAGATCTTCTCTTCAACAAATGTGGCGATGTTTTCGGAGACCCACGGCACCTACAGCGGCTGAGCTTCTGGTGTCATGCCTTGCTCGGAGAAGGGGGCCTATCCCAGCTGATCTGCATTTTCCGCTTGGGCGACCAACTGTGCTCGCTCGCCCAGCACGGCAGCCCAAAAGACATCTTGTTCATCAGCGCCGCCAGATAAAGGTGCGGCGAGCAGAGAGAGAGAGAGAGAGGGTGGGGGGCAGACACACACAGAGAGAGAGAGAGGACAAGGGGGGAAAGGCAAAAAAATAAAAGTGAAAAAAAATCCGCAGGCAGACTTTGGTGTGTTTTTTGCGGAACGCTTACATTAATAGTTCACGAGCCGCTCGTGTCCGAGATGGGAGAGGCCCGGCCAGTTGTGTGCTTAGGAGAAAAGTGCTCCTCTCACAGAATGCAAAAGATAACCGAATTCTTCTCTACCAATTCCACTGAAGCGCGCCAACGAAAAGTTTGTTCTAGATTATGGAGCCGCACGTAGACGAGACGAGGCCGCATTGACGACAGTTCGCGTCGCCCACCGAAGCCGTGCGCGCAAAAACACCGCGGCGCACTTCCAGAGCCGCGTGCCAACGGGGCGAAACTGGCAAAGGCGCAGGTCCTGCAATTACTCGCTGGGAGCCAGATGCTGGCGGAAGGGGCTCCAACTGCAGCAGAGGGAGCTCAAGAGAACGCCCCACCCCCCCCCTTCATCTCTAGGATACGTTGGCCTACTCTTTCACACTTCCGTAAAGCCAACATGGATCGTTGCATCGGCCATGAGACACAGCGGAAGGGTGCGAGTTCACATCCCGGTTGGGGCGGATGTGGTGGGGTGTGTGTTGGTTGACTCAGCCCATCATCCCTCCGGGGGTGGATAAAATATTTACCACTTTATCTGAAAATCGACAGCGGTTGTCCTACGCGGGGATAGACGCTCGCCCCCTCCGCCACAGCAATGTGGAATTCCCACCACCTGGCCCAGGGCTGTAAACGGGAGACACACGCCACCGCCGCCGCCACCGCATCAATGCTCACTGGGAGGGTGAAATCCGCGCCGACTCAGCGGAGACGCGTGGCCACGCGTGTGATCACGAGTCGGCGACGAGAAGCTTCGCGTCGCCGCGGCCTCTCGCGAAATGACGTCTGGCCACGGTCGGCATTGTGCGCAGCAGAGCGGCGTCGCGCGGACAATGCTTGTTTGGTTTCGAGGTCAAGGGTTTATGACTGGCCCTGGCTCGCCCTTTCTCTTTGTTTCGGATGTACAGGCAGCAAGAAAGAAAAACAACACATCTTTGAACGAGTGGGGAGGGGGGGGACGTGGTGGGGGAGTAGGGGGGGGGGGCACCGGTGTTGCGGTTGCACCCTCGAACGCAGCCCGTGAACCCGCACGACGGAACCTGCCCCCTGCCGAGCGTCGCACTCCCCTCGCGGGAGCAGAGAGAGAGACAGACAGAGAGAGAGAAGACGCGGAGAAGGGACAAGAGAGCAAACACACAAACACACACGCACAAAAAGCGGTTCCATCCCAACATCTACTTGTGTGGAATCTCGAGTGTAAGCCTGTGGGTTTTTTTTTTTGACCCAGGTAAGCTCCACCTGCAAGCACGCCAACAATGTTGCAATCGTTTGTTAATATTTTGCCACGACAGCCGAGTACAGGATTCCGTGGGTGGTCTATCCGCACCCCCCTCCCCCCCCCACGGGAGGGGCCACTTTGGAGAAGATCTTAGCCGATAAATGAACGACTGCTGGGCGCGCACACGCGCGCGCACACAGCGAGGGAACAAACGGAGCCGCAGGCTGCAGCAGCAGCAGAAGCAGCAGCGACAGCATCGGCCCCTACCCACTCCCCAACCACACTGTCGTGAGATTAGCGTGGGGGGGAGGAGGGAGAAAGACAACGAGCGAGGGAGGGGGGCTAGAGAGAGTGAGTGAGGGATGGTGGTGGTGGTGGTCGAGAGAGAGAGAGCGAGAGAGTGAGCGAGAGAGTGAGCGAGAGAGTGAGCGAGAGGTGGGGGTTTACATAAAGCAAAGTTGTTATTACAAAAAAAATACGAAATGATGAACGAAGCAAAGTGCCGACTACACCGAGCATATTCTTGTTTCCACTGATCGTAAAAAAGAGAGAGAGAGAATGAGGGAGGGAGTTGGAATGGAGGGGTGGGATTTAGAAAGAGGGAGGGGGGGGGTAGAAAGGTGGTGAGGGTGAGGGAGTGAAGGAGAGAGGGGAGGTAGACAGGTG
>CM025632.2:2550739-2566022 GCA_014621495.2 Entosphenus tridentatus | reverse complement strand
TACGTGACTTTACCGAAAAAACCTAAGAATATGAATCCTTGCAGTCACGAAAGCTTCAAATCTAGAATGAGATGTATTGACTCTCAGTTGTGACGGCGGGGTGAGCGAGCGAGCGAGTGAGCGCGGGTTTATGTTCAAGGAATGCGGTGAAGAGCCTGCGAGGCGAACTCGCAAGTGCGGACTCGACTCTCCCACTCGGCTCGCGCGGCACAGGAATTGCCCTTAAACCAAAATGTGCAAACTCCGTGTTCAAACTCGAGAGGCACGGTCGCGCCTTCTGCATCTGCCGCGCACTGTGTGCCAAGCTTTGGTGGCTAGAAACGTTTGCGATGTGCTATGAAGAAATGTAATTTTCCAAATTGTCGCTTATTGTATATATATGTTTGTGTTCCTCTTAGGGTCCGACTGTTATTGAGGACTTTTGTATATTTCGTTATGTGTGCCTGTGCATCACTGTCAACGTAGTGTCATACAATAAAATAAAATAAACTTGACTTGTTGGTTGGCTGGCCTGTGCGGTGAGCGAATCTATGTAAAGACCAAATTTAAGCAGAATCCTGTGAAATTCCTGGACTTCGCTTCAAAATATGTTCCAAAATCAATGTTAACAAGCAGCGTTTGTTTTAAGCAAGTAAACTCTCGTCTGGTCTTGACCTACTGGGTGTCATCGGCAGAACAAGGGTCGTAAGATAAATGCCGCTGAATGATCAGATGTCATTGTAAATATCTATTCCATTTAAACTATGGGACCCCTGCCCAACGCTAAAAAGCACGAGCGTGCCAAACGGGCTCGTTATGCGCTACCGTGGCAGCATGAAACATCATTCGTAAGAGCAACAATTAAACATTACAATTCGTCATGCAAAGATAAATCGTGTAAGTTTAACAACGGAGGAGTGGGGAGTGGGGGGGGCGTCCCAGTGGCGCTCTGCACAACGTAGTTGTGTTGTTTATTCCAAATGCTCCCACATATACCCTGGGACGAGAAAGTATGTCTCACAACATGCCACGTCGCGTGGAATGCAGCCGCTATTCATCATCTCTTCCCCCACTTGCTCCTCGGGGCTCTTTTCCAGTAGGAAACGAAAGCGGCGGCACATTGCAGACATCGCTGCCCGCTCGTGAATCGGCGTTGGGTATTAATTACGAATTGGTGTGCAATGATGAACGCTGTTCAAACGTTCTCGTGAGACGCACACTTGGTTCTTTCCAAGGTCAGTGTGGATTTGCGATCGAGTTGTTCGCAGGGGGGTTTGTGGTTGTGTTTTCCCTCTAAGCATCGAGCATACTTCACCACGCTGGTCAGTGCGAGTTGGTACAGGGGAGGCGGGGGCACTCGGGACCGGTTCAAAGATAATTCCTTCACTGATGTCAGTCGTGATTGGGAATCAAACTCAAGTCGCCAGGTTGATTGCACCGTTGCGCTAACCACACTGCCACCGTCACACCCACTTATGATTGAGTGCAATGCGTGATAGCGTAGCGTGAATTCGTCTAGTAAACAGGTGGACCACTGACATTACATTCAATACGATGTCTCGAAGTGTGACATTCGGTCCTCCGACCCACGTGCTTCTCTCTGTTGTCTCGGTGTATTTTTTCTAAGAACCGTTGTGCCATAACACCACTGCAGAGTCAATGCCACTCTTCTCCCTGGGTATTCAGATTTATTCGGACATTCAACAACAACAGCTACAAGGGCGATACACATCTCAACACGGAATTGGCTAAACATCCCAAGCCGTAACCTTTCTTGGGCAACAGAATAGATAAGCAGACGATCCGTCTCCTCCGTTATCATCTTCGCGTCTCCACTTAGAAAGAAAATGTACACAACCCAACGGCCCTAGTTCCTTCTGGGAGTGTATAATTTCAGCAGCGTTGATTCAACCCAAGCAAAACTCTAGACCCGGTTCGACAAACAGTGTCTCATCAGCAGTCGGCTCGCTTGATTCAACGCTGGTGAACTGCCCAAATGTCCTAGTTCGGCTCAAAATGATATAGTAATACGTGACTCAAATAACTATTAATGCCGTCGTTATGACGATGACGCAATTCATTACATCCTGGGGGACAAAGCGTCTGTCGAAGTGCATTGTGTCTGATGCCGACACACTCGCATTTCCCATGTTTTGCAA
Source organism: Entosphenus tridentatus (assembly GCA_014621495.2). NCBI lineage: Eukaryota > Metazoa > Chordata > Hyperoartia > Petromyzontiformes > Petromyzontidae > Entosphenus > Entosphenus tridentatus. Next base: position 2,563,884 of record CM025632.2, on the reverse strand, counting down.
CTAAGAAGGAAAGCACGTGTGCATGACATCTTGCTGTGCTTCCACGATGAGGACGGTAATTATAATGAGGCAATGTATATGACCCAACAATATTCCACGGACATGAATGAAGGTGACTCTTTAGCGAAACACTTGTCAAATTGATCAATGCATTCGCCTGCTCTCCCTATGTCTGTCTCTCTGTCGGAGGGGGGAGAGGGGGAGGGGGGGTCCGCATAATAACTCTCCTAAAAGTTGATCCAATATATATTTTTTTTTTTAACTGTGCTGTGAACCTGTGTAGCGAGTAGACACTGACCCAATTCAAAAGCGGCCACTTTGATCAAACTGTTATCCAAAACTTGACGACGCGAAAACATAATTACTTAAAGTACCGTACTATTTGTAAAAATGCAAAGGGATTATTTTGTTTTCTCCCTGACAGCTGCCCGTCGACTTCCGTCCCGCCTAATTAAATACTTCCCGTCGACAAGTGCACCTTGGAGAGCGTTGCGTAACAATAATAATCATCATCCGCGTGGCGTATGCGTGAAATGTCTACCTTTTTTTTCTTTCATTTTTGGCCCTCTTCGCTTTTAATTAATAGCTCGTTGGTCAGTGCCAGGTCCGGTGCGTTGCAGTTGCGTCGTCCGCTCTGAGACCCCTGCACCGACAGGACCGAAGAATGCACGCAATGCCGGCCGCTGGCACAGAGACAGCGAGTTCAAGGTCAGCAAGCACAACAAAAGCGCTTCTGAGCTGCCTGCCAGTGGCAGTTCACGGGGGAGGCCCAAAGCCGTTAAAGTTTCAGACACCCAGGGGCTAACATCATCCGGAGCTGTCCGAGGCTTAGCTCCGGAAACTAACCACCCGAATCCCAGTGCCGGATTAAGCTTGTGCTGGGGCTGTAGCATATGTTATAAAGGGGTCCTAAGTATAATAAATACACACACGTAAATATTAAAACACATAAATGTTTTACTTACATAATAAAGTTATTGTATTTTTTTTATTTTCTATACAGCCAGATAATACGACAAATCTCTAACCTTAAGCACCCAGTCGTTCATAAAAGTTGAAGGCAGTATAGTACTCTAGTAATAGAGCAAGTGCAGAATCACTGAACCGGAATTGATGGCCTGAAAGCAGGGGCCCTTGAAAGTGCGGGGCCCGTAGCATTTGTAGCTACTTTTGCTACTCGGATTAACCGGCGCTGCTGCCACCTCACACGCCGCAGTGCCCCCCCCCCCACCAAGCCTAGGTTCGGCAACTTGCGGCTGTAGAGCCGTATGAGGCTCTTTAACGACTGCTTCGTAACTCGTTATTTATTAAGAAATGTCTCGTATTCACCACACAGTGAAATATTGAGTTTTGTTTCACCGAATTCGATTAAACATTTTTTATTTTACCAGGTAAGGCCCAATGAGCTATGTAGCTTTTTTTCAGAAGCGACCTGTCCACAAATGACCGCTCAACGAAGTGGCTTATCACGTAGACATTTATTGCAGCCACATGCTCTAAACGCACGTTTCTAAATGTGGAGGGGAAAACCGGAGGGCCTGGAGAAAAATACACACGACCACGGCGAGAACATGCAAATATACAAGTGTCAGGGTCGGGATCGAACCCACGAACCTGCTGCATACATGGCGAGGTAGTTAACATCTCCTAGCCACCGTGGTCCCATTTTCCCTCCCCCGGGTGCCTCCAATTTGTTTTTATTAATTTGGTAATAGCATGTCCCTCCAATATTTGATTCCAATTGGAATCTCATTTTAATGTGATGGACACATTATACACAGGGCAACGTATCAGTTGGAGCTGTCCATGGCTGAGTGCTGGAAAGTATCCCCCCCCCCCCCACCGTCGCGATATTTTATTGTTTACTACTTTAAACTAAAGGAATTGAGATGGAACATTATACACAGGGCCTATAATTCCATTGGAGGTGTCTGGGGCTGATCTCCAGAACATGTCTCCGTGCCCTTCCTCCCAAGGGTTGGAAAATGACTCATGGAGACCTCAAGCCCAGGCAGACTGTGAATTGGAGCGGCAGACAAGTGGCAGAGCGAGCAGGAACGTGGAGGGACACGCGAAGGCAACGTCTGTCCCGCCCTGCGACGCTTACTCTGCGCGTTACAGTGGCGCGTGGCGCGTGGCGCACGCCTGCCGAGCCAAGGCAAGGGTCGGTGGATCGCACGGAGATTTGTGAATGAACTCCCAGACTCGCTGGTCTGCGGTGGAAGTACAAGCACTGCACGGCGAATGATTCGTTAATCTGCCCGTGTGGATCCTTGAGCGTTATCCCTTGCAAAGATTGCGTGGTGGATTTTTTTTCCCCCTCCTAGGACTCTTACGTTTCCTCTGCCACGAAGAAAAATGCTCGTTTAAAAAAATTGGTCAAAATTCCCAATGCAGGACCCTCCTAAACACGAGCCTTGAGACTCAGTGAAGCTTTTCTGGGAAAAAAAATGCCATTCCAATGATTTTAAAGAGAAATGGTCAAATAGCCTAAGACACGATCCTGTTGAAAATGAGTCGTGAGACGTAGTGAGGTTTTCATCGACAAAAAAAAACCGATCACGTTAACTATCATGAGCGTGCACCAGCCGGCAAGAGTGCGCGCGCGTTGCTGTTTGTTAAGTTTTAAAAAGGTCGACGACGCAGCTGGAGAATCACGTGAATTCGCGAACACACTCAAGTTAGAGACAGCATATTGATCGTCCAGAAGAGTGAGTGGATGGGTGGGTCGAGACTAACTTGGGAGTGGCAGCCAAAAGGAGTGCAGATGGACATCCACCGCTGAGACCCAGAGAAGAAATCAGCTCGCGTGCAGGTGCTGGACGAATCGTCGCATCGCGGGACCGTGAGAGATGGCGGCGGCCTGGGAAAGCCTTCATCACAGCATGGCTGATGACAATGATGACGACGACGATTGTGACTGTGCATAGCGGACTTGACGCGGAGTCGAGGAGCTGTAAATGATCACCGTGGAGAGTTCCCAAGCGGGGGAGCTCGTGCACTGCCAGCGATCGATCTGGGACAGCATCGCAATCGTCGTCATCGTCATCATGGTGGCCATGCACGTGGCCTATAATGAATGCATAAATATGTTGAACTTCTTTCGCACCGTACGCACCCAACCGTGATAATCGTAGGTGCGGCGGCGTCGAGTTGCAAGTTCATTCAGCGCTGTGGAGGCAGCAGCGAGGGTTGGTGGATCACACAAATGCGTGAAACTCTCTTCGCGTGGGTATCGAGGTATGCGATACCCTGGCTTGTCTGGGGGAGAAGGCAGTACAGCAAATGTGTACGCCACTGCTTCCATAGGGAGAGAATACAGTGCTCACACCTCGCACGCGTTGGTTTTCTGCAGGTGCCCCGGTTACCTCCAATGTGTAAAAACTCACGAATTGACTGATAACACCTTAATATATAGAGGACCACAGAGCTTCGTGGGGAGGGGCGGGGGCGATTAGGGGGGATGTGGTGCCGGCTTGCCGCGTGGCTGCTGCTGCCATCCCGCTCGGAATCAGAACCAGCATATTTATTTGATGAGCTTCGAAGCTTTTTAATTTCACAAATATCCAGTCGTCCATAATAGAGTTTTTCTATTATTATTACACGCTTTTATTTAACTCACTGTCTGTTGTTGTTGTCGTATCCTCAAATCTTGAAACTCAATTTTAACCCACTTCCCAATGTGGTATCGACTGCAAACTTGGTATACTTATGTCATACTGATGACAATACTATATTCTGTCATAAAAAATAAAAGAAAGTATTTTAAAACAATATTTTGTATATGTTATGTTTCGGATTGGCTCTAATTGTCCACGCTCAACTGACGTTGGCTGGAAATCACCACGGCCCCTTACGTTATGGCAAGCTTCGGGGCCACTTTCTGGAGTCGTTGAGTTCTGCCATTACTCGTACGGAACATTTCATTAAAGCGTGTTTTTAATAAAGTAAGTTTTAAATATGACTTATTTTTGGGGTTAGATGGATGATATTGGTCGCGAAAGCATCCGTGTTCAACTGACTCACGTCCAGTAGTCGTCTGAAGCTTTCCTCGCTCCTCCGAGTGGCCCTCTATCGCTCCAGAATTGACGAGCGGATACCGCGTGCAGCGGTGGCGGAGCCGCAGCTTTGCAAATCGACGTTATTGTAATTTTTCATTATTAAACATTTTTTTTTGCATCATTCGCCAAAAATCACGAGGACTCGACGCATGCCCCGCAGGGGTTGCGAGTCGAGCTCCAGACAAACTCTTCTCAAGTCGGCCTTTGTGTTCCCCAAAACCACCACGTACTTCTGGAGCACAGGTGAACGTTAGCGGGGTGTTGGGGCGGGGGGAGGTAGTGTCTGTTAATATTTTTTATTTTTTTGTTCAACAATCCGCGGTGTAATTTAATGAGATGAAGGATCGCCGGCTCCGGGTCCTTGAGTCTCAGGGCACGCTGCCTCGAACAGCGCCCATCAATCATCGGCCTTAATTATTGCAGCCCCAGCCACACCGCGTACCCAAGCGACACCACCGCCACCACCACCACCGCCACCACCTCCCGCCTCCACCACTCTGCCCTCCTCCACAGCTCCTTCCCCAACCAACCCCCCCCGACTCACCCAACCTAGCCGCTCCTCTTCCTCTCCCCCCACCTCGTGTTTTATATAAACATGCCAGCGAGCGTTGTTGGCTTCACGTGTGATGGATGTATGGCCGTGCTCAATGTGACGTCTCATGCCGTGTGATGGCGATGGTGATGATAGGCATGATTTGTACGTCAAGGTTAGATGACACAACAGGTGTTATAGGCGTTGTGCAGATGTAACCTGACCACGTTGTGTGCAGCAAGAGGGCAGCGCTGCAAAATCGGTTGCTGTGCTGCCGGGTCTGTGCCCGAACATCTTCTGCTCCCAGGCCTTCACCAACCTGCGCTCCCAGTGACCCAGTGCGGTGAAGTATGGTCAAACAACCCGATCGGTGCGAGGAAGCCCTCGATCTAGCAGTGGATTGACCAGAAACAACTAATGGCTGCACACGTACTTTATAAACACTCGGCTTAAACGTCTTCACAGGACAGGGGCTCGCCTAACATACGCCACGCGGAGTGACGTCGGAGTCCAACAACCTCAGCTGTGCCAACGGACGCGTTATCAATATCATCGCCCCAGTGCATTCTCGCACTCTGCATGGGCTTCGCTTATTGCTTGCGAGTTGCCAGCATGGATCCTGTTGCTGCCGTGAACTCAGAGTCACCTTCCTCCCCAGCGACCAGGTGACCCCCACCCCCCCAGAAAATCAACGATACGGAGCAGCAGCTGCGACAGATAGGGCTCCAGTTGACGCCTGTTCTGAGCTCAACGGCCGTTGGGGACGTATGCGGCTGGTGTGCTCGCAATCGGACTCGCGAATCGGGCTTATCGCACACTTACCTGCACCGGACACACCACACGGGAACACGGGTAGCCTGATCCCCTGATCGCTATCAACTCCCACCGACAATTCGGTAAGCGAAATGCTGGGAGGCGCTGTTAGAATAATAATAATAATAAATAAATATTGGAAGGCACCCCACCGCAAAGACCCAGCGATGATGGCGCGTGTAAGCTTACAACGGGCGGATGAGCTTGCACCGCCGAGAACCTGGGTTCGATCCCATGTTTGAGCCACCGATGATCAAACAGGGGCTGTCGAGCGTAGAGGGCGATGGTCTCAGCCCGGTCACCAATCCACTGCACAAATAAAAACCGTCGCATCACATTTTGGTTCTGCAGGTAAATTGCCTAAATTCCAGCTCTGAGAATTAAATCAATTTGTCGTTTTTACTGTCACGAGATAAACTTTTCTTCTGGGTGGCAGAGTCGGCGTGGAAGCACTGCCCCCTTGCTGAGTTAGGATCAGAGGTCAACCACTTGAAGAGATCTCAGAAGCAGTTCTGTGACTTCCACTTCCACGGGCCTGTTATGCAACATGAATGGCCGCGCTGCTCTGCGAGAGATCCGAGTGGACTCGTCGTCTCCCGAGGCGACGTCGGTAACAGTGGGGATGAAACTGGGGCGGATATAGTCAAGGAGAAACAAGCAGCTGTCATCTTGAGCTTTCCAGATGGAGATCAGCGATGGGATGCCAGGCTCGTGAAGCTCGTGCATCCGAGTTGGGGATCACGAGCACAGAGCTATGTCGAGACCGTGCGATTGTTGTGGACGTTTGCACAAACAGGAGCGTACGCTGCACCAGCGCGGGTTACACAATTAGTCAACGTTTTTATTGCTTTGGTCCGAATATTTTTGCTCATTTCGTTACATTTGAGTTTCCCCTACGACACGAAGCCAGCTTCCCTTATCCTACTTATCCGACAATCGCCCCACCCCCCCTTCCCAGACCCGGATAACCTGGATCCACATTCACAATCCCCACACCCCTCCCCAGAAAACGCCACCGTTCAAACTCGATCGTGTTGTCCACGTTATTATTTTTCACGATGCGCTACGGTAATACATCCAACGATGTAAGGATTCCATATAACGAAGACATCATATAACAACCGTACCGTCAATTTATTAATGGAGAATTCCGAATTGCTACCACGAACGTCAGTTATTGTTATTCCAGACGTATTTTGTCAAGAAATAAAATACACATATATAAAAAGTAAAATGGACAAAAATAAATCACCATGTGACGATCATTTGAAAAGCGGACAATTCGATTATCGTTGATCTTGTACCGTACGATGTATCGCAGTATCGCCATACCGCGGCGACCACAGTATAAACACAACTTCCCTCCTCAGACTCCACAACAAATACAGTCCAGGGGTCATGCCTGTTTTTTTCACATTTTTAATGTAAAAAAAAGTTGTGTTAATTTTAGTTAAAAAAACGTAAGATACAGATAAAGTTTTTTTTTTTAAAGTGAGTATAGACGAAGGGCATTTATTTTCTCTCTTGCATCGGAGGGGTCGTCGTAATCTCCCCCACTATCGTTCCACATCGCTCACTCGCCCACATTGCTCACTCGTGTCACGGTCAAGGGCCGAAGGGATAGAGGGCAAGAGGACGGAGTGGATCAGCTGGTGGCACAGCGTGAGCAGTCGGACTCTCGACGAGAGACGCCGACGATCGTCGTAGATGGTTATTCATCTGTCATGCACATCGACCCTCGGTTATGAGGATGACGCTAGATGGATGGATAAGACTCACCCCCCGCCCCCCCCCCCCCCCCCCAGCGGTGATCGCGAGCACCAATTACAACTTTTCATCCGTCTCCGGGTGGACAACTGTTGCTCTCCGTACACCCGAGCTCATCCCCGCGGCCTCATCCTCCCACATCCGACAGCTGCCGCCCCCCCCTCATCCCCCAACCATCGCCGGGCACGGTGGACGGCTCATCAGAGAGCACACCGAGGGAGACCGGCCGGCTACTCCAGAAAGTACGTGGTGGTGTGCGTCGGGAAGGGGCTGGTGGTGATGAAGACGAAGATCTTGGCCACGAAGCTCGTGACCGTGCCCTGGCGGAAGAGCTTCATCTCCGCCTCGAGCAGGAAGTCGCGCGCTCCGCCGACGACGGGCCGTCGGAGCATCACGACGCCCGTGTGCGAGTTGAGCTTGCGCGTCGCGAAGTAGCCCAGCTCGTTGCCGGACGGGATGGAGAGCAGGATGCTGTCGCCCGCGAAGGCCGGCGAGGGCCCGATGCGGAAGATGTTGGCGGGCGTGCGCACGCCGTCGGGGAACGTGAGCGCGTAGTGGCTGATGCGCGCCGGAGCGTCGGCGCAGCCCAGGTAGTCGTGGCACGAGATCCGCTCGCAGCGCCTTTCGGGGGTCAAGCATGGGAGGGTGGTGAGAGAACCGGTGAGCAGGAACGGCTACGTACGGCGCGAAAGAAGTTCAACGTGCATACATTCAAAATGTGCACCTCCGATTATTAATACTTTACTTATTTCTGTGATTATACTGTAAACAATTCATAGTTACTACAGTGATTACTTACGCATGAATAAAAAAATTTCAAGGTATAATTTAGTTTATTTATTTAGCTCGGTTTATTTTTTTTGTTTTGTTTATTTATTGTTAATTTTTATTTTATTTCTGTTTATTTAGGTTTCGCGCGCATGTGTTATATATTTACTGTAGCTATTTGCATGTACGTTTCTATATTTACTGTAGATATTTGCATGTACGTTTTTCGCCAGCCAAAATAAATTTGCAAGCTGAATAACGGCTCTGCTTCGACATTCGTCCATGCTCCGGTCCCTAACCAGACGAAAGTGCGAAGTATTCCTGTACTCTGTTCAACGCATACTGCTCCCTACCTTTAATAACCCGCGACGCCCAGCACGGTAAAGTGATGTGACCCATGCGGTAGCGCGTTCGCCGCTTGTTCTAGAGGCTCGCGGCTCGAATGCAGCGGCCGCCCTCATTAACACAGCGGGGTGCACTAGTCGCCGTAATACTACGCGCCGTCTGCTTCGCAGCAGAACGTTCGCCAGAGTGGGCCATCGTCTGCGGGCGTCGCGGTCCGACGTTTTGCCAAGTAGAAGAAAAATTGACCCACGATGTACTCGATTGGAATATATACACGTAGCGATGATTATCATCAACCTCGACTGAAAATTTGGCAGCACCCTCCTGAGGACTTCCCCGGGTAAACACGCGTCAATAAATAGCCCCCAACGACCCGTAAGGCGCGGGGAGGCCCTCATGCCCCAGCAGACTGACAAAAGGAGCCGCAGATCACCCAGGTGCACACGCACGTGCGCACGTACAATCTCGGGTTTGCTCGCACACTCACGTGTCCGACGCCCTGCGGTAGTTCGGCGGGCAGTCGTAGGAGAGGCACCGGAAGCTGCCCTGGATGTTGTAGCAGGTCTGGTCGGAGGAGCAGTTGTGGCTGCCCAGCGCGCACTCGTCCAAGTCTGCAGAGCGGGAAGAGCGGCAGTGAGTCCAACGTTTTTTTTAAAAACAACGGCGCTACGCCTCTCTAAATGAAATGTACGCTGAGCCGCTATCGCGTTCAAAGATTGATCGGTGAACGGGACACCCGCCCTGCAACCCACAGACGTCTGGGAACGGGTTCAACGGGCCCCTGTTTCTGTCCAATTTATATCTTTGTAGCCCGGCACCGGAGCCCTTCCGGATCTCAGTGCAACCGGTGTGGTTGCACTGAGACGTGCCGGCTGTGCCACCGGCCGACAGCAGGGCCTGTGCCATGCGCAGCCGAATTTTATCTCGGCCGATCGTTATCATCTGCGATGTCATTCGTTCAGACTCGAGGCATTCGCCTACGTGTTAGGAGCGTGACGAGGCATCGATTCGTCGATTGAAATTGAATCTCGCGCTCGCGGTGCGCTGGCCGAATCGCAAGCGTGCCAGCCGGCTACTTTATAATGAATTCGTGGACTCTTCATGCAAACGTTTCGTTCAGAGCAAATTGTGCGAGCAAAATGTGCAAGTGAGACAGGGCAATGGAAACGCAATACAAATGAGAGGGTGCAAATGACACGAGTGAAAATGGAAGTCGCGAAAACGTGAATCGTGACAATTCCTCAACATTGCTGAAGACGCGTGGCAGATTTGAAGATGCTTAATGGGAGCGTGGGAGCACGGACCGTTCCACCATTGCGCGAGGCAGACCTGGGAATAATCACGGCACTCATCGCAGCTTTTCGGCACTGCAGCTAAATCGCTGGTGCGTGTCCACTTGCTCTCCATTGCTCGGCGCATGAAAGCGTTTGTCTCAGCTGTCCAGGCGTGCTGCTGCAGCTGCTGCAGCTGCAGCTGCTGCTGTGCCACCTGCCGAAGGCGAAGAAGTCGCCCGATTATGAAATTCACCGCCCCCCCCGCCCCTCTGAGTAGTTGTCGTACCTCACGCGGTTTGCTTTATTACGTTTCTTTGAAGTTTCCTGCCCAGGGGCAGGTCCCTCCATCCTCCCCTCACCAGCATTTATTGGGCAACGCTGTCACTGGACGCAGTTTGACGTCATAGCCTCCATACCCTCAAGCATCCAGCTTGCTCTGGCTGAGAGCTAGAGATCATCATCATCATCGTCGTCAGATGTTAAATACTTCGTTGGTATACAGGAGGTCGTGGGTTCGATCCAGATCCCGACCCTGACGCCTGTATATTTGGAGTGCATATTCTCCCCCGTGATCGCATGGATTTTTCTCCGGGTTCTCTGGTTTTTCCCTCCACATGTTTAAACATGCGTTAAGAGTATTTGGCTGCTATACTTTTCCACATGATAAGCCACTTCGTTGAGCTGTCATTTGTGGCCAGGCCATTTCTTAAAAAGAGCAAGATGACTCAGTGAGGCTTACCTAGTAAAATAAAAAAACTGTTTAGTTTAGTAAATAGACATAATTATTCGTTTTAGGACTCCCATCATGCTTTGCACGCGTGTGATCTGACCACCACATTGCGTGCACAATGCTTCCAGTCTTGTCTAGACCACCGACTCAAAAGAGTTTGTTTCCACAACCTGCACGTATTTTCCCAACCTCGCTGAGCTTTCTCATCATTAAACAGAGAGAGAGAGTGCCCGATTTGCATTTTGCACGCAAACTATCTAGCTACGGCCACATTCCCGCGGCTGTAATATTTTTTTTTCGTTTAACCGCGAACGTGCAATACTTTCCATCGCTGCACGTCGTACGCGACAGCCACACCGGCGCATAAATCATCGCCCGTCTCGCGGCCAGGGGGGTGGGAGGGGGAAGGCCAAGGACGGCGCGGGCAACGGGTGGCAACGACTTGGTGGTGTTGTGTCTGCCCACGACAGGTTTATTACGCCCTTCGCAGGGGCGCGCTGCGTCAATGGCCTTTCCAGTTCGCGGGGAATCTGGAATGCCGTGCAGATGTTGTGCCTGTTTTATCTCTCCGCTATCGCGAGCCAACACTTCCTCTGATACCATCACAATGACAGGCTCTTTGGTTTCAGGTTATAATCTCAGATTTCGCACAATGCGTTTTTTTTTGCATTTTTTTTTTGGACATGCTCAAGACGATGGCATTTTAAATAAAACAATGCCGTTAAGCGTGCGTTTTCAGTTTTAATTTAAACGTAAGGCAAATCAGCACGATGTGTTGTGGATAAACTAAGAGCATGGGTGTTACTGTTGTGTAATGGTTGGCGCACCGGACTTGCAATTCGGTGGTCGCCGGTTCGATCTCCTGGCGCAGTAATTGAAAGAACTTGCCGCAAGTTTCTTAAATAGCCCCCCCCCTCCTCTGTCTACCCAGCAATGTTAATGAGTGTTCGGCAATCGACAGATCGTGTGTGGTGGGGTAAATCGTGGGTAATGTAACCGCTTCCACGATATCTGACAAGCGTGGAAGAGTAGGCCAAACACACACTAGAGGCCATACAACCATTAGAAGCATGGGCACGTAATTGTAGGGCTGCACCTTGACATTTTTTTAAAAAGCTAATCGTGTCGTTTTTTTCCAGCTTTTTAACGTATTATAATAATAACATTACTTTATTTTTTATGAAGCTTGGCACACACACGCAACTTTCTTTGTATTCGCTGCGCGGGGGTATCATTACACTGCCAGTTACAGTCAGGGCAGTAAGTGACTCGGGCTATTGACACACGAGGAGGGCTTAATAGGGCGCTTAGGCAATTTACAGCACGTTGAACGGGGGGGGCGGGGGGGGGCAGGGGGTGAGCTGAAGCGGGAGCCACACACGGCGCGGTGTATCATGTGGCAGGATCGCACCACGCGACGACGCTCACCTAGTCCATCACCTGCCACAACATCCTCCCTTTACCCCCCCCTCCTCCCAGCCGCCGCCGCCGCGCCTCCATAGCCAATCTCTCAACTGGCCCTCCCCACACGCACACAACTCCCGTACAGGCACCATTATTACCACTCCTGCATCTAGCCAACATCCCCCCCCCTCTCTCCTCCTCATCCCCACCGCCGTTCCAGCCACTTCACCCCAACACTAATCTACCCAAGCGAGCAACCCTCATGCCCCCACGCCACTCACCCGGCTCATTCCCCCTCAACCTCCTCCCCCCCCTCCTCCCCCCCCCCTCTCCAGCTCCTCTCTGATGTTCACCTGTACTGTAGCTACCAGGGGTGGAAGGCAAATTACTCATTTGGGATTACAAGGGCAGCACCTCCGATTAGCACGGTTGGCTAACTTTACGGTGCGACAGAAGTTCAACATACATACATATCATGGGACCTCCTTTGCCAGTACCAAAATATACCAATAGGGTTTTTCCCCTTTTTTCTGGCAAAGGTGTCAGTTTTGTTGCCAGAAAAAAGGGGAAAAACCCTATTGGCATACATACATACTTATAGCAATCACCGCCACCACCCTCCGTTACTGCTGGACTAGTGTCCGCTTGCGGGCCATGTCCTGAGTCACCGTGTGCCGCGCAGGGACAGCTGCCACCGGGGGTGCCCTTTCGAATGCGATGTGAAGTCGCTTGTCGCGTGTGACCCGTTCTGATATGCCCCGGCGTGAAAGGGCATTTGATGAACCATCACGCAAAGCACAAACCACCACGAGAACTACCGGCATTCCCACAGCGCCTTCTGGCTCGCCATCGAACAAAGACGGTCACTGCATCGCGCGCTTTCAGGCGCATATCTGCGGCCGTCTGGAGCGCTCTTCCTTCCGACATTAGGAAGCAACCGGAACTATGCACTTGTAAATCATCTCGATTGAAAACTCATTTGTTTAAAAACTGCTTTTTGTATTTAGTCTGTCCTTCCTCCCACACCTCCGATTAGCCCGGTTGGCTACGTATGGTACGAAAGGAGTTCAACATACATACGTTGATTTAAAAAAACAATTATCTTAATTTTCATGAATGATCCACTGACTTCCAGCGATTCAATTAATTCGCTCCGATTCAGGGTCAAGATTCGATTCAAGAAAAAATATTATTTTACATTGTCGTGAATGTAGCAGCCACCAGTAGCTGCAGGGGTCAAGTAAACCTGTTGCTGGAGTGGAGAGTGTGTGGTTGAGGGGTAGAGTGAGATGAGAGGGTAGAGATAGGAGAGTGTGTGGTGGGGGGTAGAGTGAGATGAGAGTGGAGAGATAGTAGAGTGTGGTTGAGGTGTAGAGTGAGATGAGAGGGGAGAGGTAGGAGAGTGCGTGGAGGGGGGTAGAGTGAGATGAGAGGGGAGAGGTAGGAGAGTG
>CM025632.2:2507722-2525194 GCA_014621495.2 Entosphenus tridentatus | reverse complement strand
CCACCGACACCGCCGTCACATACGCGGCCACCAATACCACCGCCAATGCCGCCACCGACGCCGTTACCTGCACACGCGATAAGGAGCTGCGAGACCCAGAGCGCGGCGAAGGCCTGCGGAGCGAGACCCATCTTGGCTACGTTTGTTCTGAGCTTGGGGCCGCGAGAACGAAGAACGCGTGACGGAACGCCGGGTCCTGCTGCCGCTGCTGCGGTGGTGCCGCTACTGAGCCAAAGATGGGGAGGAGGGTGGGGGTGGCGGAAAGTTTTGCGATGGGGGATGGAGCGAGGATGCCGGAGGGTGGGTGGTGGTGGTGGTGGGGGACGGGACTGAAGGGTGAATGGTGGCTGCTGCAGGGGAAGTAGGGAGGGAGGGAGGGAAGGTGGCGGGAGTTACTGGAGTTGTTTTTTTTAACGATCACCCACAAGCGGCCAATTGCCGACAAAGCCTCGAGGCTCTACAACTAGCACGTCAGTTTCCACGAGAAACGCACCTCCCTCTCCTCCCACGGTCTGGCCAGTCCATCTGGTATGCATAAGCTGCAGCAGTTGTGAAGCCAACGGAGAGAGCTTTCGAGCACGAGGAAATCCATTTGGTTTGACACCTACCCCATCGGCCACTGCTCACAAAGCCGTCTGCAGTACAAGTCACGGCCTCCCCCCTTCAACCTCCCACAGCCTCCTAGCAGCAGAGATCCACACACCAACCAGCAATTTCCCTGCTTCCCAAAGCACCGTCCTGTCCCCCACCATTATGTCATTTCACTTGAAGCGGCCTGAAAACTCGAGCAGAGGCGTCGCAGCGAATTCAGTTCAAGTTTAGTTAAGCACAGGTGTGCCTCAAATCGGCAAATATAATCTCGGTTATTTTATAGCCCGAGAGAATAGTTCAAACTAATTTGTTTTATGCAAAAAAAAATCCCAGACTGAAGATATGACGTGGGCAGACTTGGCTTGTGGAGTTCACAAGGTCTTAAGTCCATGGTTGCGTCTCATTATTCACTCAGTTTTCGAGACTAAACGATTAAAATAATGACTACAAAATCAATTTCGGGCCTTGTTGCAACTTCAAATGTGGGTATTATGATTATAATTACTTTGATACGTATGAATGGGAAAACATTTTTAACAACCCAAGGGTTACCCCGGTAATGGGTCTGTAAATATTGCTTTAAAAACGCGAATATAAATAAGTACTTGCATAAATAAAGACCGGCTTTCATGTACAAACACCGCACGTAGTGGCGCTTTGGTGGCGGGCCAACAGGTGGTCCCGTTAGGTTGCGATCCCCGCACGCCTCGCTAACTCGCCAAGCGCGGCGTCCGTCGAGCGCACGGATGAGCGAACGCTTGGTGCTCGCAGCGTCCACACAGCGAGCAAACACCCCTCTTCTCGTGGGGCGCACCTCGCCGCACTTGAAAATCAAACATAGAAATATTTGGCGACGCTGCTGCTGCTGCTGCTGCGTTGGCAGAGCGGTGCGCGAGCACGATTAACAAAAAAAAACACGAAAAAAATACTCAACACATTGGTCAGTAACACTGTGGCCTTAAAATAAAACAAATTTAAGAAATGTAATAGGTGACGATTCATTCATAGCACATTGCCTGAAACACGCTGTGTTATTGACGAACGTGTTGAGTTTTGTTCACACGTAATAGAGTTGTTGTTATTGTTGTTTTTAGTTAGATACGTGGAAATTAGTTAACACTTTAGCACACTGGTGTGCCCGAGAGTAAACACGCAAAATGTACAATTTGAGTGCAGTTATATTCACTATTTGTACTGTGCACCGTTTTTACTCTCGTCGCGCGCTCAGCGGCGGGCGGGCGGTCAGCCACCACCGTATCTCTCCAAAATATGCATTCGAAGGCAATGGTTTGGGTGTTTATCTGCAAACCGCCGTCTCTCAGACAAAGCAATTGAATGGCTTAGTCGCTCACAACTCAAGCTCTAATGGTTGATGTAATCTATTCAAAATAAGAAGACTCCCCTATCGTCACGATCAACCTCATCAATCATTGTCATCATCTAAACATCATCATCACAATAATCTTTATCTACACGTGTATGTATGTACTGGATGTTGAACTTCTTTCGCACCGTACGTAGCCAACCGTGCTAATTGGAGGTGCGGAGGAAGGACAACAAACTAAACACGAAAATCAGTTCTAAAGAAATGAGTTTTCAATCTAGATTTTAAAGTGCACCTGAAAGCGCGCGATGCAGTGACCGTCTTTGTTCGATGATTAGCCAAAAGCCGCTGCGAGGATTACCAGAATTTTTTGTGGTGGTTTTTATGCTCCTTGACAAAATCAGCAAGATACTGTGGTTCATTTGTGGCTACTACTGTGGTCACTATTCTCGTGAACATCACTCGTTGATTCCTCCACCCACGTTGAGGCCTTGGTAGACCAAGGCCAGTGTCGTCTCATCCGCACTGCGTTCAACCACCACCACCACACTGGAGGTCATAATAACACTTCTCTTTCTGCGTATTATTTTTGCACTCACTGCTCCACTTGGGAATTCTCTCCCAACATCTATTTTCCCAAGCTCCGACAAATAACCTTTGCTCTATCCAATAAACGTACCAAACAAATGCACACCTTCAAAGAGTGCTGTTCGTTGCTACCCGTTTGGCTTTTATTAGGGCACGCCGGGCCCTCGGTTCGCAGGTGGCGGTCGCGTCTGTTTTCTTGACGTCACCCCGAGCGACGTGCAACCCGGGGACGGGATAAACGGGTCCTCTGAAGTCTGCAGCTGCAGACCTCAGCCTGGGAGAGAGCGGCTTGCGCAAGCTGGAACTCAACACCGGTTACGCCCGGGCAGCATGAGAAGCCATCGGGGCAGAGCCCACGCCCAGCGGGCCCACACATCCTCGCAGTCTCCCACTCGCCCACGTGGCTCTGCTGCACAAAGATGCCCTGTGGAGCCGTGCAAGCTGACGCGGCCCGGGCGGCGGTTGCGTTGTTTCCGTTTGGTCACGGAGGTTCCGCGGGTTCGAGCCCAGCGGCCGCCCTGGTTCGTAACGCGGCAGGGGAATTAAGTGAAACTGACCGCCGTCCGCTTTGCAGTGGACGTTAAAGACAGCGTGATGTTGTTCAAAACGGAGTAGGCCACGCGGTGCTGGCGTCATGGCCCAAGTTTGAAATAAAAAACCTCTGCTGCCCCCGACATTGACATTGTCCCCTACTGTGAAACTACTGCAGACTATAATCGTGTTGAAACGTACTCATTCAAGGCTGGTTCGATCTAGGGGAGGCCCAAGACCGGTTGAGACAATCGCCACTGGTGTTGGCCATGAGCAGGAATCGAACTCCAGTCACCGGGTTCGTAGTGCACTACAGCTCCCCAACCACACACCGCACACACACACACGAACGCATGCCAGCACGTACAGGCGAACACCACACACACATTCACACGCCCAATACACACACGCACACGCGTGGAGGTGGAGCACACGCACAGACATCCATCAACCCCCTACAAACATACACACAGCCGCACACGTGGACACATCACCCACCCATTGCGCACACAGCGCAATGCACATGCACACATTCACCCACCCAATGTACACACCCATCACGCACACACACACACACAAACACGTGCAAGCATATACAGAAGATGACTACAGAGACAGAGATCCACCGTGTAACCTACACAAGCTGCTGGGACAAGTGCTGTTATCGAGAATCCATTCAGGCCAGAACGGTACACAATGGGGTGTTGTGATCGCCTTTATCTCCCCAAGTGCTAATGTTTGCACACTGCACCAGGTACTCGTTTAAGGCTGAGTCAGCCTAGAAGAGGACTCCTGGGCCAGTTCATATATACTTCTCTGACATTGGCCGTGATCGGCAATAGAACTCGAGTCCCCGATTTTATAGCGCGATGCGCCAACCACTGCACCACCGCTCCCCGCGTGAGGAATTTGACCACTTTCCACCAGCACGCACACTCACGTGCAGATTCTTAAGATGCAGGAGACACCACAACGTTCTGCACAAATGTTCGGCCGCTATCAGGGTCCCAATGCTTGCGGCTTTTTATCCGGGCAATAAATCATGCGATGAGAATACAATGAAAATGCAATGGACCTGTGCTCGTATAACACTATAGGGCACCCAGGTGGATAAAACGCTCAAGAATCAGCATGCATTGAGTGCTCCTAACGTTCTCAGAAGAAAGTATAACAAAAGTAATTCTGGGGAAAAGTAGATTTTTTTTTCCCCAAGAGTAACTTAGCGATATAGAGACCAGATTTTCATTTTAATGGAAGAGAGGCCGCTTCTAATGTGTCACTGTGTGTGGTCATATTGCCCATGGAGGGAGTGGTAGTGTCGCGGTTAGCGCGCTGTACTATGAATCCAACGACCCGGAGTTCGATGCCCCTCTACACGGCCAACACCAGTGACGATTAATTATCTGAACCGGTCCTGGGCCTCACCTACATCAACTCCGCCTCAAAAGGGTACCTGATGCGGTTTGTGAAAACATCGCCACGAGGAAGACAAATGCGGCCGGACGTGGTGCTGGCCACCCACCGGCTCAGGCGCCGTGCCAGCCTTCATCGCTGCTACTCGCTCGGAGCATTTGTACCAAAAGTATGTTAACGCTACACAGGGGATTTTTGTCTTTGGTGAAATTGCCCAGTGGTTGCCCTGTGGCCAGGGACTGTGATCTCGTATCTCCGCCGCGTGACGAATGTGTCATCAGCGTGACTCGCTCGCCCATCGCACACTCACGCAGGGGAACAGGGCCAACAGCAACCAACGCAAGCACACACAGCAGGCACGCGCACACATACAGACAAAGATCCCCTGTAAAGCCGACACACAGATACATGGGGAAAGTTCCGTCTGCGAGAACATTAAGCGTGGCATGGTACACGAGGTGGGTGGCCAGCACCACGCCCGGCCACCTTTGTCGCCGGAGCGGCGATTTTACACACCGCACCAGGTATTCATCTGAGGCTGAGTCAACCTAGGGGAGGCCCCTTAATAGTACAAATAATTAATCGTTACTGGTGTCGGTCGTGAGTGGCAATCGAACTCGGGTCGCCGAGTTCGTAGCGCAGTGCGCTAACCATTGCGCGACCGCTCCCCGGCGAAGACAAAGACAAATCTCTCACCCAGGATGAACACACGCACGGACGCGCGAGCCGAAGGGAACCGCACATTCGTGCCCGGGAATCAGGAGCCGCAACTTCTCGTCGCAGTTGCAGCGCGAAGATCACGCACACACACACACATACACACACACACATACACACACACACACATACACACACACACCGCGCCGCGCTTGTGACGCGCACGACGCACGGCACAAACAGCGCCCGTGCGAGCAGCACGGACGGGACTTGGACTTGGCTCCTTCCCCCCCCCCTCCTCCCCCCTCTCAACCTCCCCCCTCCTCCCCACTCTCGCTCCTGCACGCAGCAGCAGCGGCGGCGGCAGCAGCAGGGTGCGACGCGTCGATTGCCAGAGGCCGTTGTGCGTCAGACAAAAGGGCTCTCTCATCCAAACCAGAGCCATTCGGCTTTAACAGCCCACTTTGGGTCACAGCGAGCCCTCCAGAAACAGCCTCCCCCGAGGTGGCCGTGCTCGACCCAGAGGGGCCCAAATAAATCCTGCCCCCCCGTCCATCCCTGTGACCCATCGTAATGGGAGCGAGTGTGGTGCGTGCATGTAGATGCGCACTGGCTTGCCCTGAAGAAGTAGGATGAATCACTTAATTAGAATCCAAATTGCCCTGTCTTTATTTCGTGTGAGTAAAACTAATAATAGTCCCCTTTCCACAATTTAATTCCGTTGTCGCATTATGCGACGAATTATACGTTCGAATATCTCGCAGAGCAGTGAAAAAAAGCGTGTCAAAGGGCGGCCCGTGGAAGCAGATGTCGCAGAGTTACTTCTGAAACCCCTTTGAGTGACCTGTGTGATGATGATGGCATTTGGTTTATTGGATAGAACATGCATGATTATAGTGATGATGACATTCATAACATCCAAAGTCAATGTTTTTTTGATGAGCAGATGGAGATGGGGCTTATAAATAAACGTCACATCAGGTGGCACAAGAGCAGTCGCACCCTTTTCAAAAAAATGTTGACATCCCATCATGCAAATGTACACGCACGGCACTTTTGTAAATCTACTACTGAACGAGGGCCACCCTACACGATACAAGGGGTTATTTGACCATACTTCCCCATGTCCGTCAGTGCAGGTAGAAGGAGGGGGGCACAGAAATTCGAAGCATAGTACAGTACAACGCATTTCCCTGCACTGTCCTCTGCTGCTCACAACGCAGCTGCTCAGCAGCCTGCAGTGCCGGCTTTAAACGAGGTGGACGCCCATCCAAGCACGATCTAGGCTCACATCTGATTAGCTTCCAGCATCTGATGAGATCGTAAGGGCACCACGGTAGCGATATGTTAAATACCTTGCCTGGTATACAGGAGGTCGTGGGTTCGATCACGACCCTGACGCCTGCTGTATATTTGGAGTTTGCGTGTCTCTCTCTCATCATCATCATCACGGTGGCTAGGAGATGTTAACTACCTCGCCTGGTATACTGGAGGTCGTGGGTTCGATCCCGATCCTGACGCCTGCTGCTGTAAATTTGGAGTTTGTCTCTCTCTCTCTCTCCCCGTGGAGATGTTAACTACCTCGCCTGGTATACAGGAGGTCGTGGGTTCGATCCCGACTCTGACGCCTGCTGCTGTATATTTGCAGTTTGCGTGTCTCTCTCCCTGTGGTCGTGTGGATTTTTCTCCAGGTCGTCCGTTTTTTTCCCCTCCACATTTAGAAGCAACATCACGCGTTTAGAGTATTTGTCTGCTATAAATGTCCACGCGATAAGCCACTTCGTTAAGCTGTCATTTGCGGCCAGGTCGCTTCTGAAAAAGAGCTACATAGCTCAGTGGGCCTTACCTGGTAAAATACAAAATATCTTAGTTTAGATGAGGCTCTTCTCCAGGTGATTGGGTCATCGGCGTAGCGTACGCAATATCTGTTGTAACCACTCAACATGAATTCTTTCTGTTCCCACCGCCTAAAAGTTATTTGTGCTGTCAATGAACGGACCACGATTGTCATGTTTATTTATTTAGTCACCCAGCACAACCGCCTCCCTTACAGCGCTGACGTCCATCGGAACCCACAATTACGGCAATTCCATGTCACGCGTCTCTCGTGCTATTACACAAACACGCGGGGTGGTGGGAGGGGAAAACGTGCGGACAGGAGACGACAAGACCCACATCGCTGTGTTGTTCAACTTCAACCAGTCCCTCAGTGGATTTTTGTTCAAAAAAATAATAATAAAAATAACAAAGCTCCGTACCCCAGCAAACACACAATGCATGGACCAACGTTGCACCAACGATAGCCCAAATGTTGACCCAACGATGTCACGTTGACCGGCTAAGTGCACAATTCACTTGAAGGCAAAGAAGACGGAGAGGTGGGTCGCGATAGCGCGGACCGTGCGCAAAGCACTCGTGGAGCTTTGCGATGGGGGGGAGGCGAGCGTGTGTTTGTTGTTGGAAGTCCGAGCCCGAGCTGAGTGTCGCGTAACCAAATACTTCCCTGTGTTCTCAGCGCCTGCTCGCATTTCAAGAGGCTCACGCTGGCAAAGAAAATGTGGAAGTGCGCGCGGCGCGAGAGAAACGGGGAGAGATAAACGGGGAGAGAGGAAGAGCAAAAGGATGCGGGGTACGGAGTTTCTGGAGTTCAGGAGTCATTCTGCTCGTGCTGCCCAAGCCGCGGAGGAAAGTGACGATGAGTCGATTCCAATCAATTCTTGCGCGACCGATGAATTCATCGAGCATTGCGAGTGAAAGGTAAAATGGTAAAGGCGCGACCATGCACTTGTTTGCCCATGCCATTGCCGCTAAAGGGCCTCTTAACGTGAGCTCCAGAAAGCCTCTTTAGAAGACATATGGCCTTCTCTTCCACCACGCAGGCCAGACGTCTTTGAAGGCGACGGAGGACGCAACCACATTTTAACCCACCACACACGACCTGTAACCGCGGGGTGAACGCAGAGAGGATCCATTTGAAAAAAAAAGTGTCCTTCGTTCAACCGCCGCGAACAAGAGAGAATCGCGCTCCCCTCTGCGCCGTCCCACCATCGGCGCTCTTAGTCGCTCATTGCTTTGCGTCAGCGACTGTCACGGACACAGATAAATAAGCCAACGTGATGTTCAACAAAGAGCCCCGTCTCCAGACATGCGAGCCACTCGGCCTCCCGAGCTCCACACCCAGTCACCGAGAGATGAGCGCTCAGCCGTCCGCCGCCGAGTCGTGCCGCACTCTGGTGAGCGCCCAGCACACGAGCCAGGCAGCCGCCAGCTCCCTCCCCGCAAGGAGAAGCCAGTTAATGTTTTACAGACACCGCAATAAATTTGACACGCACTTATTCACAGCTGGCTTTGATTTTGACAACTGCCAGCGGGGCCTTCAGGACAACTTCTTTTCATTGTAATATCGCCTGTTTAATGGTTTGCGCTAGGGCCCCAGCAAACATTTAAATGCATCTCCTAACAGCCCCAAGGGCGCAGCTCGGCATGGAGTGAATCATAATGGCCTCCCTTGTGGTGGTCTTGTGGAAGCCCATATGGACCACGCGGCTTCCGCTGCGCATTTGCTAGTCAGCGGTTATATTCAACGCCGCACGATTGCGCTGCACGGTGATGTCGCCCAGGAGGGAGCGAGCCCTGATGATAACCGCAGCAAGGCATCTGGGCTGTGAGCCCATCATGAAGGTTCGTCCCGCGCCAGATGTCACAGAAATTGGCGATGCGAGGAATCAGGAATGAGTGACATTTGGGGGATAATTACCAAATGCCTGCTTCTTTCCATGCCGTTCGCAAGATCGCAATTTAATTCCCACTCTTCTTGTTTTACGATTTGGCGTCATGTCGACAGATGAAGTGTCGAATCGGAACTCTTGCAGAGGAGTGCATCGCCGCCTAGTGTGTGCAAAAACAGCCTGCAGAAGCAAATTTCGCAGAACTAACCCAGAGATGCCTTCAAGTGACCCTGCTAAAGAGGATCAATTTCCACATGACAGTCAAAGCAATATTTAAAAATTTCAGTAATGTAAATTAACCACATTAAGTGAAATCACTCATTTAACATGATGTTTTTTTTATTTTAATGAAGTCATTGATGACCCAGAGTGAGACCACCATCCCACTGCAACTTGACTGAAACCCAGATTCAAACCCAGGTTCTGGCCCATGCCGGCTCAGCGTCTCTGACCGCTGAGGCACCTCGGCCACCTCCCCATAGCGGGCGTCATCTGGCTCCTTCGCGTGACGATTTCTGGTGGGCTCAGCGGCAGCAATGCGTGAACTTGGCAGCCACATTTCTCCGCAGGGTCCATTAGCCCTCGGGCAAGCATGAATCACCTCCAGGAGGCCCCGTGGACAGGCTGCCCGGGGTCGCACAGCGCGCGAGTGTTGTACAGCTAATGAGCCAGCACTCATACACGGTTTGCTAAATTGGTCACATTCGTCAAGGATTTGTTTTTAATACTATCGCCCTCAACACCCGTTTCCCTGACCGCCGCGGTCACTAATAATGCCCTGTTCGTAGATCGCGCGAAAGCCAAGAAAGGGTTTCAACTTCAAAGCGAAACACTCGACTGGAGCACAAATTGCTCAACAATCCTTCCATTTACTGCTCCTCCCAGACCCCAGGCTTTCGACTTCTCGAGCCGAAGCAGGGCTCTCGTGACGCTTTCAAAAAAACCCAGTGATATTCTGTTGGCGCTTCACAAGCGGAGGCAGTACATCACCGCGTACGCTCAAGCACATTCGAGGGCCGCTTGTTGTTGTTGTTGGTGGAACAGCGCGAGCTCGCGAGACACGTTCACCGGTGGCCACGTTAGCGACGAGGGAAGGGACGACGCGCGACGCACTTTGTCGAACGTGCTAGCGCACGTTTGCGTACGGGTATGGTGAACTTATTCTTGGTTCTTTCGGTAAAGTCACGTAGAAGGGAAATAATAAAATAATACAAATTAAATAAATAGAGTGAGAATTTAGATTTTATTTTATTATGTTTATTTTTCTTATTTTATTATTTCCCTTCTACGTGCCTTTACCGAAAGAACCAAGAATATGAATACCTGCAGTCACGAAAGCTTTAAATCGAAATTTATGGTGAACTTATTTCGCACCGTATGTAGCCAACCACGCTCATCAGAGGTGCGAGGCAAGGGCAGCAAACCGAACACAAAAAGCAGTTCTAAAGAAAGAAGTGTTCAATTTCATTTCTTTATAACTGCATAGCTCCAGCGGCTTCCTAATATCAGAAGGAAGAGCGTTCCAGGCGGCCGCAGAAGCGCATCTGAAAGCGCGCGATGCGGTGACCGTCTTTGTTTGATGGCCAGCCAAGAGCCACCGCGAGGATGACTGAAGTTCGCATGATGGTTTGAGGCAAACCCTTTCATAAATGTGGCCAGTTTTCTACAGGGCTTGGTTCTTAATATCATAATCGTCCTCTCTCGTTACAGACGGCTGGACGGGCAGAGCAACTTGCATTACACCTTTCAACATGATTTGGACAGCGTCTCAAAAAAATCAACAAACGAAGAATGGCGACCGTCCCGCCATCCCCCAGAGCTCACCGCAAGACACGGGCACTCTGTCCGCCCGCACCGCTCGCGCCGCGTGGCCAGGGCTGGGTCAAGCCGGTGGCTCGTGCAAACACGCGCAAAAGGCTCTGCTGGCAAAAACAAAAAAACAGACGTCCGTGGGAACATTTGCGGTCGGCAAAAATTCCGTACGTCGCACGTTCCCCCAACAACAAGTAGCGCTCAGCGCTGGGGACAGGCGCACGCGGTCATGTCGCGCGGAGTTCTTTACATGGCAGCGTTTGAACGACGATGGCAGCAAAGGCAACGAGGTGTCCCACACTTTGAAACCCATCGCCCTGGAGTGTAACGGACATCGAGTTCAGGCCACCGGCAGCTGTCGTTGGCACCAATTAAATGACGGGGGCTGTGGTCAATGAACTACAGATTAGCGAGATGAGAGCGAGATAAATGCGGGGCACGGGCGAGAGACCTGTAGGCACATCGATTAGCGGGTCACGCGCACAGATGTCACGGTGGCGAGATGTTAACTACCTCGCCTGGTAAGCAGGAGGTCGTGGGTTCAATCCCGACCCCGACGACGCCCATTGTATATTTGGAGTTTGCGTGTTCTCCCCGTGGTCGCGTGGATCTTTAGAGTGTCTGGCTGCTATACATTTCCACGTGATAGGCCACTTCGTTAAGCTATCATTTGTGGCGCAGGTCGCTTCTGAAATAAGAGCTACTTAGCTCACTGGGCCTTAGCTGATAAAATACAAATTTCGAATAGTTTAGTTTGTAATGCTGCGATGCCACGCGACATCGCAGCGCCCGCACGCGTCGTGACGCAAGAAGGCGTCACGAGACTCGACGACGCACAGCTGAGTGCATCGCTGCGGCCCGCCGGTAAAATACAGCTGAAGTGCTCCTCCCGCGCTGCACCCGTTCAAAGAAGCCGCGCGCAACCACGGGACGCAACTGCCCTTGTTGGTGACTTGAACAAAAGATCAAGCGCCCGTGATTCTCAAAGAGACGCTGTCCTGTGCTCTGCGATTGTTGAGCAACGGAATGCAGACTCGTCCCAGATGGGGCTCATTTTCCCGTGAGCTCCGCCGCAAATAACTAACACATGCACGGGGAGGTACAAACAAAGACAAAGATCGCCCGTACGGACATGCAAACCTGTGGGCCAAGTGCTGTTCGGGAGCACCGATTAAGCCCGGCCGCATTTGTCTCCCCAGTGCAAATGTTTACACACCGCACCAGGTACTCGGTTAAGACCGAGTCTACAGGGCCGGTAAAGATATTCGTAACCGATGCTGACAGTGTGTGGGAATCGAACGCAGTTTTGCTGGATTCGTAGCATAGTGCGCTAGCCACTGCACCGCCGCTCCCCACACACAACACGCAGACAAGGACACTTGAGGCAGCACAGGTTTGAGAGCTCTCCCCTTCCCGCAGGTGTGAGACAGGTAACGGATCGCTGTGCTGCAGTAAGCAAATCAACCCTGTAGAACACTGGCGCCTTGAGACATTAGTGGAAGGCGCCTTACAAATAGATGTAAATTATGATTATTAACCCACTACACCGAAGAGTTTACATTCACCGTGGATTCATTGGGTCTGCCTGTGTCGATTGATTCCATCTGTGCTGAGCCTTGAGTGTTGTCCGCTTGCAATACATCGGTGGGTTTTCTTCAGGTACGGTACTCGTGGCATTGACCAAACATCCCAGTGCAGCAGAACCCCCCTGCATGAAGAGTCTTGAGACTCGATGAGGCTCTCCCCAAGTAAATCATTCGCATTGATATCACCATAATATTTTTCCAAGTTTAAATCTGCTCTTGTTACCAATTTATGAGCAAGGATCCAGCATGACATCCATAGCGCAGGTGGCATCTGTCGGTAATTACTGTGCACGTGTAGACATTCAGCCCTTTTGTCAATCCACTGCTGGATGAGGCCCTCCCCTTGGCACGCGGGCCGTAGGGGTTACCTGACCACGCTTCAGCGATTGTGAGTGCGGGTTGATGAAGCTGGGTAGCACTGAAGTGGGAGTACATAAGCACAGTACAACCCAGGGTCTTGCTACAATGCCCTCTGCTGCCCACAGCGTAACCACAGGCAAGCCCTGTTCATGCATACCAAGCACTCGCTGTCCAGGCTCAACCCCTGCTAAGCTTCGCCACAACCAATTAGCCCGGAATGCGCCCCCATCTCGTGAGATAGTCGCCGCAGTTGCTGCCTTATTCGCTCGAAAAAAAATCGGCACTCGCGATCTTTCGCCGCTTCGACTGGTCCCGTTTCTCTCAAAAAAGTGCCCTCGCGGGCCTGCACGAGCCTCCGCGAACTCGTCCGATGTCCCCCAGGAGAACCAATCTGGGATGGCGGCGCGAGACGATCGGATGAGAAGCGGGGCCAGCGGAAGGGCGCTGGCGAATGCCACCGTGGAGTTCTGCCGCCGACGTTCCGATTCAAAGCCTCATGGAGGGCCCCGCCGCTGATCCGCACGCCCTCGTTCTGCCAAGGCAACTGCGGTGGCAGCCGTCACCAACCGCTTTAGAATGGCGACCACTCACTGCCGGGCACTCCTCTTCGATGAGTGTGGACATTAAAGGTGGGCACCCACACCCGCACCGCCCCCTCCACAGTGACTGTGGACACCCGAGGCACACAATGGACCACATCGCGGAGAATAACTCTGCGCTCTGCTAGGCACGCTCGCCGGCGGGCTGGACAGTGTCGCATTCCCCCCAAAGCTCTCGCATAGTTCACAAACGTTGACCATGGGACGTATCATTTAGACGTACCTTGCCATTCACGGTGCCGCTGCATTGTGGGTTAACGCGGTAAGTGCTGTGGTACAGGACACCTGACCAGGTCCATGCTGATTGTTGGACGTGTTAATGATGTATCAATTAAAAAGTTATCCATGTATTGAATCGTGCAGGTATCGATTGCATGTTTCCCACTCGAGGAGTTTGTAAAACCCAATTGAAGACACACTTCTATATTCTATTGCCCACATTGTAATGTGTTTACCCAGTATTGCATTCATTACATGATCTCGGTATTGCATGCTTTCATTGTTTATTAGCTGTATAATTATTGACAGTTTTTATTGCTTATCTATCACTGCCGCGTGGTGCTCGTAAAGCACCTTGCTCCAAGTGATTGTGAAGGGAGCTATGCTAACTACAGACTGATTGATGATGCTCATTACTTTATGCAAATGATATGCTCACGTTCCATTTCGGCTAACGGGTCAAACAGAAACCATACAAACGCGACATTAAAACTACCAAGGAAGAGGAAACCTAATGAACCTGCTGAAATAAATGAAATCTAACATATAAACCTAAGAAGAATTGTGGCCACGAACCGTGACAATTCATGAAATCGCTGGAAGGAGTGGATCATCGTGGATCATCGTCAGAGGCCTGTACCTGGTCAAGTACAGACGACTTAACGTAAATAACTATTTTAATATTTTACCAGGTGAGGCCCACTGAGCTATATAGCTCTTATTCAATACCCAGTTGGACTGAGCCCCCTGGTAGCTCACATGGACGACAGAACAGTGGCAGCGAGTCATGGTCAAGGGTCACCGTGACCAGTGCCGCCGATTCCACCGCAAACTCCCCCATCGCTTTCTTCTGCCAGATTACGCCAATCGTCGCGATCGACACCCGACCTTAAACTTCTGAACAATTTGGCGGGGGGGAGCTGGGGCGGTGGGGGAGGGTGTCACGCTGACTAATCACGCACGCTTCAGAGTAGCCGCTCCACATCTATGCACCATTTAGAACAAACACAAGGAGCCATTCACTGCTCCGAGTGAGCGTGGACCGAGGGCGTTGCTCACACCGCTCGGCCAGGAACACGGCGAATCAACAGCGCGGCTGCGGCTCTTGTTTTTATCCCCCAATTTTTATTTTCCCCACCACCGCCGGTGCCTGCAGTCAAGGCTGCCACGGTCGGTACCGGGAACGGGCGAGCGCCAGGGGGCTTCGTGTGCCGTGAGCAACGAGCCAGCTAACGAGTAGCTAGATATCGAGTAGCCCATTAGAGAGTAGCCGGCTCACGAGTAGCCAGCTCATGAGTATCCGGCAAGCAAGTAGCCGGCTCACGAGAAGCCAGCACACGAGTATCCGTCTAGCGAGTATCTGGCTATAGAGTAGCCAGCTCACGAGTACGCCCCAAGGATTAATTTAGTGTGCGTACGCTCGTGTCTGCTCACGCTGTGCGTGAATGGGGTGGGGCGCTGGTCAGCGGCACCACGCTACAAACCCGGTGACGAACATCTGAACCTGCTCTGAAGCCATTTCCCTCGGTCGACTCAGCCTGAAATAGCCGGTGCGTGCGGTGTAAGAACGTCTGCACATTGCAAGAGGGTCGCCAACGCGTGAAAGTATATGTGGGCTATCTTTGTCTTCATATGTATGATCATGTATGTGAGTGTGACCGTGTACAGGGCTTAATTTTTCACTGAAGGTTCTCCGGGTCACCGGTTCGACTGGAATAGGTGGCACGTGACTCGTGGTAGGCACAGCCAGAACGAGTGGCATACTGGCAAGTTTTCGGCCCGAGGGCGGAAACATTTTCCGGATCGCCGATCCAGACAGACCCCCGGGAAAAAATGAAGCCCGGAGTACGCCAAAGAGCAACGAGGCTTTTGAACATAACAAAGAGAGGCAGCGTTGAATGTGAAGATTTGAAAATTAAAACCAGAATCACCACTGGAATTTGCTAAGTGACAAAAACATAACGGAGTTGGGGCAGGACAATCAGATGACAGACGGGCGAGGCTCACGCTGGGAATGGAGGCCAGTAGAGAGAGGAAGAAGTAAAGAGAAAATGAGATGGCGAGACGAGATGAGAAGGTGGCAAGGAGCTCATGAAAAGTGGAAGATATTCGCGAAGGCTTTTCCCCAGCAGCGGGGGGGGGGGGGGCGGGGCGGGGGGGGGGGGTTTGGGAGGGGGCCTCTCGACTATTAACGTCTTCCTGTGGGAGTGAAACTGAAACACTGAGAAAAAAGCCACGCAGTATAACGAGGTAACACTCCTGACTTAAGGCTTTCGTGACTACAGGAATTCATATTCTTGGGTCTTTCGGTAAGTCACGTAGATAGGTTCAAATAATAAAAAAAATTTAAAAAACTACTTTTTTCTCCTGATGACGATTGCTTGTGTTGCGATCGAAACGTCGTAGTTTTTGGTTATTTTAAGTTATTTTCTTTGAACCTATCTACGTGACTTTACCGAAAGACCCAAGAATACGAGATAACACTCGCAGCTCCGCGCGTGTCCAAGCCGCACACTGACCCAATAGCTTTCACCGCTGAATGTTGCGCTGTGGTCATTTGGGATGTTAACGGCTAAGAAAGCAACAACGGACTCGACCCAAGAATACGAGAAAACACTCGCAGCTCCGCGCGTGTCCAAGCCGCACACTGACCCAATAGCTTTCACCGCTGATGCTGCGCTGTGGTCATTTGGGATGTTAACGACTAAGAAAGCAACATCGTACTCGACCGCAAAAAAGGGGCCTTCTGACTGCCTCAATAGAACATTTTCCGGCAAAAATTGCAGCTCGGTGCGCATGGCCCCTGCCTCCCACCTGCCTTCTCTCCAAAAAACCTCACAAACCGCGTGGACGTCAATACTAATAACAATTTGGAATTCGTAACGTGCACAGTTTTTTTTTGTGTTCACTCTCAGAAAGAGAGGGAAGAGAGAACGATTCAAAGGTGCGGGAAACCGCAGCCTGAACCGGTGCCATTCAGTGCCCAAGTCTCTGTGTGTCCCGATGTCGGGATGTTTTGGCAACTCCAATGATGAGTTGTTTTTTTGATACACATGTGAGAGGAAAACCGGAGTGCTTGGAGAGAGAGAAAAACATCCCACACGTGCTAATGGGTGGGAACACTTCAGTCTCCGTCGAGATGGAAACTCCGATGGAAATTAGCTCACTCGCTGTACTGCCATCGCACCCTGGCAAAGCCACGAGATGGCGACCCTCCGCACCCACGGGTAGGGAGGTAAGTTTTGCAAACGCGTGTGTGATCCGCCAACCCATCGCTGCCTCCACAGCGCTTGCAGGGGTAGGCCATCAAGCGAATGTCCCGTGTGCACAGCAGGGTATGCATTAAGGGTGAACGATTAATCGATTTCAAATCGCAATGGCAATTTGAAACAATGCGATGAGCAAATCGCGATTTTTTTTTGCGAATTGAAACGTCCTAGTACTTTCTTATCAGAATTGTTTTATTTTTTATCATTATAAGAAAATTAACAATTGTTCTATGTTTGATTGTTCTATTTCAATTAAAACATTTTAATAACGACACGTTGGAAGCAATTTATATATTTTAAGTTCTCCTTGCATTCGAATATATAGAGCAGCTCATATTTTGATGGTATCACGTGGTAATGCTCCATCACATGTTTTAAATCTATCACACAGTGAATATTGAACTGAAGCTTGACTTTAAAAAGCATTTAATCGCAAATCAAATCGCAATATCTGTCAGAAAAATCGCAATTAGATATTTTCCCCAAATCGCTCAGCCCTAGAATGCATTCGACCGGCACAGCTGTGGAGGGGGGCGGGGCCTGAGTGTGAGGAGGGTGTGAGGAGGTGGTGGTGGTGGCCAGGTGGTGGTGGTGGTGTGGGAGCAGGGTCGACTGAGGGCGCCGCCATGGGCTATTTCGCACCGTCTCAACAAACACCGCTCCCTCGCCGCGGCCGCCGGGTTTGCACTCCGCGCTGTTATTGCAGTTGTCATCGCGCGGCGTGTGACGCCGTGGACGGAGCGTGCTGGCCCCTTGGCGTGTCACGCCGTACACGTGCGTGGGATAGTGTGAGCG
>CM025632.2:2485148-2504152 GCA_014621495.2 Entosphenus tridentatus | reverse complement strand
GAAAGGTAGGGGAAAGCGTGGAGGGGAGTAGAGTGAGATGAGAGGGGAGAGGTAGGGGAGTGCGTAGACGAGAGTAGTTAGATGAGAGGGGGGAGGTAGGCAGGTCAAGTAAATGGAGGTTCGTTAAGATTGCAAGTGCGACCCTGCGTTTAAACTCGGATTGGACTGGAGGCCAGTGGAGAGCTTGGATTATCTGGGTGGCGTGCTGCTGTTTATGTGTGCAAGCAAGGAGTTTGGTGGGATTTTAGATCAGCTGGAGTTTGGAGATGAGAGATTTGGTGAGAAGAGAGACTTGAGGGATTTGGAGAGGCCGTAGAAAACTTGCGGTTGTCGATTATGGATGTTATGAAGGCATGGGTGCGGTTTGTGTAACGGGTTCACGTGAATCCTGCAGCCACAAGTGGCCGCTACCTACAATTATAACGATTGCAAACAACAAATATTTATTGTTGAATCGAATTGTGACCCTGAATCGTGACAATTCATTAAATCACCAGGTGGTGGAGAGGGGGCCGGGGGCATGTGAATGTTGACATCCCTACTCAGTCGGGGCGCCATGGTGGTGAGATGTTAACGACCTCACCTGGTATACAGCTGGTCGTGGGTTTGATCCCCACCCTGATGCTGAGTAGGTGCTACCTGAGTTTGCATGTGCTCCCTGTGGCCGCGTGGATTTTTCTCCGTGTCCTCCGGTTTTCCCCTCCACATTTAGAATCAACAATCACGCGTTTAGAGTATTTGTCTGCTTGAAATTCCCACGTGATAAGCCACTTCGTTCGGCTATCATTTGTGACAGCCAGGTCGCTTCTGGCAAAGTGCTGTATAGCTCAGTGGGCCTTACCTGGTCAAATAGAAGTAGCAGTAGCACGCTGAATGGGCACGGACGCTGCTGCCCTCACTGAGCAAATGGACCTTTTTTTCCGAGCGTTCGCCTTCCCTTGACAGTGACAACGACGGCTTTCACCGGGCAAATCGTCACAGCACCCCGCGGACGCATCTGCAGCCCGACTTTCTGAGAGCCAGCGACGCAAATCCCACCGCGTGGAAATGCCCCGCGGCTACGAACGCAGCTCTGGCTCCCTCCGCCACTGCTCCAGCTCAAGTCACGACGTGCGAACAGCCCCCTCACTCCACCCGGTGGCCCAGCCGAGACTGGGCCACCGATAAAAACTACCGCAACCGCAAATAAATAAATAAACAAATAAGTAAATAAATAACAAGCAAACCCGGGGGAGGGGGGTGGATGCAAATGACACCACGGACAGGGAAAAAAACAAAGACAAAAGAAAAAGTAAACGTGTTTGTTTTCCCACATCCGCTTGAACTGCGGCTAAAGTTGCTGCCCCTTGCAACGGGCTTGTATGGCGGAGTACTCGGACGAGAGCGATGACACGCAGCAACGTGTAGCGCCGTCTGTCAATCAATCGCTGGACGGTGGTCACGCGAGTTGCCTTGGCCACGCTTCTTCACCACGCTGGTCAGAGCCAGTTGGTCACGAGGGGGGAGCATAGGGAGTACACAGCACAGCAGTGGAGATCGCTGCGCCGCCCTCTGCTGTCCACCAAGTAGCCCCGTAGCAGCCCTGGCAACGCTCTGATATGCATGCCGGTCTCTAAACGAAACCACAACAATTTTATTTATTTTACCAGGTAAGGCCCACTGAGCTATCTACACCTCTTTGTCAGAAGCGACCTGGCCACAGGTGATAGCTCAACGAAGGGGCATGTCGTGTGAAAATTTATGTCGCCAAATACTCCGAATGCATGTTTCTAAACGTGGAGGGAAAAACCAGATGACCCGGAGGAAAATCCACATGACCACGGGGAGAACATGCAGGGTCGGGATCGAATTCACACGACCTCCTGTATACCAGGCGAGGTAGTTAACATCTCGCCACCATGGCGTCCCAAAGGCTGAGATGGAAAGTTCTTGGATAGTCACCCATTCAAGAACTCCACAGGCTCAAACCTGCTTAGCTTGCTTTCAAGATCTGGTGAGATCTGGCGGGGAGAGGTTATTGAACAACTCGAGGCGCGAGACGAGAGAGGGGTGCTGTTCGTGCGGCTTTCGAGAAACAATGTCCCACTGTGCTCACCTCCGTGGCAGGAAACCTCTGACAGTGGAATACTCCCCTTCTGAAGTTTGTCAAAGTAATTCATTGGATGGATTTTTTTTCCCTTTTTTTCACCCAGAGGCTATGGTTGTGGGGTTTCGTTTTTGTGAGCAAATGGAAATGTTTACCCGCTCCGGCTTGGGCCTTTACTGCGTCGTCGAAACGCAAGCCGCCGCTCAACGATGCCATAAAGAAACGGAGCGCTTTAAATTTAAGAATAAATGAAATAAACCGTACATCGATGGGAGCTAAACTGCATACCTAGCGCGGTATTTGCCAAGACAAACATTCTAAAACAGCTCCCAACGCGACGTAAAAAAAATATTACACGAAGTTACCGAGCTGAGAAATTGGGTGGCGTGCTCACCGATGCAAACACGGCCCTCCACCCACGAAAATGCTGTATCGCTCTCGCGTTACCCTCGCCGTTTACAAAAGGGCCTCGCTCAAAACTTATTACGGCCCCGAGGGGCGCCGGTCAGGATTTGGTGGTGGGGGGCGGGGGCGCCCGCTGCGACACTCACCGGGGCTGGCTCCGCTTGGCGGTGGTGCGGTCACCTCCGGATGGGGGGCCCCCGTTGGAGGTGGGGGCGGCAGCGTGGACCTCCACGTGCCTCGCTGTCCCCTCGCCTCGAGCTGGGCCCTCGCCTCGGCCTGCTTGCGCTTGTTGCCCAGCGCGCCAGACTTCCGCTCCCTCGCGTCGTGAAATTCGCCGCGGCGAGTCTCCAGGGGGTGCTTTTCCCCGTTCGCTCGCGACCTTTTGGGCGCCTTCGTGGCTTTGAACTTCGACGGTGATTTTGGTGACGGTTTAGACGATGGTCTTGACGCCTCCTTGTTGCCGGCTTTGACAGCGCCGACCTTTTCAGAGAAGGTTCGGTTCCTGCCTCGCTCCAGGGCAGTCGTCTTCTCTTCCACGTGGCCAGCCTCCTCCTCCTCCCCACTCTGCCCATCCTCCCCGCCGGCTCCACTGTGTTGCGCCTGCTTCCTGGGCGCCGTCGTTCCGTCTCCGTGCAAGGGGAGAATAACCGACGCGGGGGTCGGGCTATACCTGAGCGAGGTTTGCGACGCGCGCCCGCGGTCGCCGCCGTCGTTCAATCCTCCGGCCGGCACCGGCGGCTCCGGCGTTGGTGTCACGCTCTCGACAGCACCTCTCGGTTCTCCATCGGGCGCCGTGCCGTCCTTGTAGAGTGGCAGCACGAGCGGCGGGAGACGTTCCGCGCTCGCCTGGGAGACTCCGCCAGCCGGCGGTGCCCCCCCTGTGTGACCGCCACCGTTCTCGTCGTCGCTGCTGCTCTTGTCGTCGCCGTCACGGTCATGGTCGTCGTCGTCGCCGCGCTCGGTGCCATCTCCGCCGGATCGGCATCCGGGCTCCGGGTAGCACAGGAGCTCCCCGCCCGCGTCGGGGCAGTGGCACACGCGGCAGCCGGGCAGGCGGACGGTGAAGCCGGCGTCGTACTCGCGGCCGTCGGGCGCCACGCAGCCGAGGCGCGCGCACTCGGGGCACGCGTCCGGCGGCGCCCGCACGTCCATGCAGCCCGGCGGCAGCTCGGGGCACGGCATGAAGCGACAGTCGATGGAGCCGCCCCCTGCCGGGCACCGGCACTCCGTGCTGCCGTCGTCGACGAAGTAGGACGCCCCTTCCGGGACCTTGGATGCACATGCGGGGGAGAGGCAACGCTCCACGAGGTTTACGTTTAGTACGTACATATGTACCTTGAACTTCTTTCACACCGTACGTCGCCAAACACGCTAATCAGAGGTGCTGGCGGGGAAGGACAACAAACTAAACACAAAAAGCAGTTCTAAAGAAGTGAATTTATCAATCTAGATTTTAAAATGCATAGCTTCGATGGCTTCCTAATGTCGTGGTGTTATTTCACTCGGACAACTTTTTTGTTTCTTCCGTGTCACTTAATTTGTACAGAACTCCTCGCGTTCAACACCACTCGTCTCCGTCGCAACTCCTCCTCTTGTACTGCTCGTCTGCTACTTTACGCTCGTTCTCTCTCGCTCCGCTAGCCTGCTATGTTGCCCCCTGCTAGCTTCTCACTGCTAGCCTCTCACTATACACTCCGCTAGCTTCTCCACTGCTAGCCTTATCACCCTTACACTTAGGATTTCACGAGCCTCTCTACTGCTAGCCTGTCTACCCTCACTCCTCCAACCTCTCCCCTGCCTCCAGCGGGGGATCAGCCAACGCTGCTGGAGAGGACGAGGTTTGGAGAGCGGGGACCCGGACTTCTCTTGAATTCACTCTAGTCTTCACTCCAACCAACTCAACCCCTCTGCCTCACACGTTCCCCTTTTATCCTCCTCCTCGTTAAGTGACCTCAGATGGCCCTCATTAAGCCAGTGTCCTCCCCACGCCTCACGCACGTGGTTTCCCACTTATCACCACTATCTCTCGCCTCCGTGGCGCCTACTCCGCGTTTGCATTTGCAGCCAGCCAATCACTGCCTCTTTCCCTAATTGCTGGCATCTCTCTGTCTGCTGTCACCCAGGCCACCCGCCTGCACCTGCTTGTCCTTAGCTGACCTCACTGTCTGCAACCATCGTACATAATGCAACTGCTGTTTGCAAACCCTACACGCGATACGCCACTACACTAATATAGGATGGAAGAGCATTTCATGTGGCCACAGAAGCGTATCTGAAAGCGTGCGATGCAGTGACCATATATCATGCACATTTAATATGCCTGCATGATAAAGCGGGTTGTGCCTGGTATGGTCAAATAATCCGAGGCCAGCGTAACGTGAAGAGACCCTAGTATCTGGCAGAGTGTTGACAAAAGATGGCTTTACCTGCCCATGTAAGGTTGCAAGAGATGAAATGTATCTGTAATTGAGGAAATACGTCACGGGATTCACGTGAATATTTTTTGTCACAGCAGAGGTGTGTTAAGGGCCCATTCTGACCGGAAGGAACTATGGGGACCAACATTTGTTCTCCTTGCTAATCTCAAGGAGGAAGACCTACCTGGAGACTGCAATAGCCACATAGGTTTCGACAGTCGTACTGCTCTGCGGCTCTCCGATGTGTTTTCTGGTTGTACCATGCGCTGTTGGGCAAGATGGCCAACTTTTCGATGCACGTGCCGAACTGCATCCAGTTCCCGAGGAAGCTCTGGTGGCTATGCACGCGGCCTGTAATCCAGCACTGTGGAGGCCGCGAGGGTTGATGGATCACCACACAGATGTTGTGAAACTCCCCTCCCGTGGGGATTGAGGAGGTGCCATGTCCTGGCTCACCAGGGCAAAGCAATAACCACCACCTGGCAAACGTTAACAGTGGTGACTGATACCTGGACCGGTCCTGGGCTCCCCACCCCCTGCCTTTACAAATCCCTACTGACCAGTGTGGTGAAGTATGGTGGAAACAACCCCCACAACCAACACACGTGGAGCGGCCTTCATCCCGTTGCGGCTTTGACAAAGGGCGAAACATTCTAATGGGAGGTGACAGTGGCTCATTAGTGTGGCATTTGTTGTGGAGTGAACCCAGCAGTATGGGGTTCAGTCTCGTTAGCAATTCACACGGACACCCACACGCAGGGGTGTGGGGACCCTTCCCTGCGGAGGTGTGCGAGGAGACGGCGAGGGCCCAACTCCTGTGACCACCAAGGAATCGTGTTTCCCCGGTTGAGAGTGAGCGGCGGTGGCATCGGAGGACTTGCTGCACGCCGAGCTCAATTGTTCAGTCATTTGTGGATCAAATTTCTGGTGCTCCGGTTTCCTCACGCATGTATAAACCCTCATTAATGGACTGGAAATTTATATATATATATTGAGGACTGCAGAGCTTGGGCAATTGGTGGTGCCGGCTCACTGCGTGGCTGCTGATGCTGTCTTCCCGCTCGTCCAGAGTTCCTCCTCGTGCCTCTGAGATGTTCTCTCTCTCTCTTTCTCTGAGAGCGAGCGAATACTTGTGCACGTTGTAAGTTGGAAGTATATATATACGTAACGTTCATCATGAGCTAGATTACCCTGGCAATGGTCATTTATGACTGCTCCAATGGGTCGCCTATGCCAAGATCTACATCTAGAAACCAAGTGCCTCGACAATGCATGCCAACATTGCATTATGTAACGCGATAAAACACCCACTCCGTACCTTTATAGGATCTGGCTTCACGGCATTGGCCGCCCTGCTATCGGGATACTGCAATTCTCAATTATAGCAAAAAATCATAAAAGTCACCGTGATACTGTATGTGTATGGGTGTGGGGAGCGGGAGTGTAGCGGTTAGCGCGCTGCGCTACGAACCCGACGACCCGAGTTCGATTCCCGCTCAAGGTCAAAACCAGTGAAGATTATCTGAACCGGTCATGGGCCTCCCCTAGGTCGACTCAGCCATAAACGAGTACCTGGTGCGGTGTGTACACATCGCCACTGGGGAGACAAAGGTGGCCAGGCATGGTGATGGCCACCCACCCTCTTGCGTGGAGTTCCGGCCTTCATAGGTGCTCGCTAACAGCACTTGCCCCAACAGTCTGTTAAGGCTATGCGGGGGATCTCTATTTGTCTGGGTGTTTTTCATGATGACAGAAATACAGAAAGCCAATGTGGGGATATGAGCTATGGTGATGGAATGAGCTCGCACTGACCCTGCTGGTAAATATTTACAGACCTTTTGTCCATCCACTGCTGGATGTGGGTCAATCGGTGAAGGCTGGCAGCGTAGATGCGGGAGCATAGTGCAGTACAACAATAGATGTCACCGGACTGCAAACTGCAATGTAGTCCCCACAAGCAACCTGTAAACGTCTGTGTTTTACGCATGTTAGTCGCCCATCCGAGCACTAAGCAGGCTCAAACCTGCTTAGTTTCGGAGATCTTACAATATCGAGCACGTTCCGGGGTGATTCGCTCATGGGACTCTGGTCGTGCACGAAATGGCCAATCACATTTACAAGCTACGAGAGCCCAAATGGCGCTCATGTTCATTGTTACGGTTTGCCGTGTTCTGTGTGCCATGCTGTAGCCCCGTAAACCGTGAAATTGGCCACGTTTAATCAGACAGGTGACAGCAGATATCTGCCACGCGTGACAAAACGCTGGTCAATTCTCCCAGCACAGCCGAGACGCGCAGGCCAGCACAAATCCTCTTCACGAATTATGCGCAAAATGCACCTGAACACTCGTCATCAACTGGACGTCTGTGAAAAAGAGCTTCAGGGCTCACTATTCCTCCACCTCAAAATAAATATTCTGATAAACGCATGCCCTCCCGGTAACCCACAAGATCGCGAGCCAACGTTCTTAACCACTGCCGAACGAAGGCCATCTGAACGAGCGTCTTCGCCATCCCTGACGGGCGGGGGCCGCACGTGCGGCCGGCTGCAGGGGGTTCAGCGTCGGCGTTCACCTTGCCGTTGGTGA
The DNA here is from genome assembly GCA_014621495.2 of Entosphenus tridentatus. NCBI lineage: Eukaryota > Metazoa > Chordata > Hyperoartia > Petromyzontiformes > Petromyzontidae > Entosphenus > Entosphenus tridentatus. Next base: position 2,496,657 of record CM025632.2, on the reverse strand, counting down.
ACCCGGCGGCCACGCAGTCGTAGTACTGGTAACCGCGGCAGGCGCAGCCGTGGCGCAGGCACGTGGCGCAGCAGGCGCCGGGCTCCAGCGTCTCCTCCACGCAGCGCTCGTCCTCCACGCACTCCACGCCCGTGCAGTCCCCGCTGCCGCCGAGCGCTGGACCCCCGGCCCGAACACCGTCGCCACCGCCGTCACCGTCGCCACCGCCGCCACCGTCCGACGCCGGCGCCGAGTCGCCGAGCGCCAGCGCGCAGCACGGGCGGAACGCCGACGGGAGCACGAGGTGGAGGAGGAGGAGGGAGAGCGCGACGCCGGCAAGGAGGCAGGCTGGTTGGCGCCGCTGGCTTCTCATCGCGCTTGGGCGGCTAGGGAGCCTCAGGGGCTTCCCAACTTTTGCGGGTGGCGTCCGTCTGAATTAGCCAGGGCAGAGGGATAGCCAAGGGGATGGCGATCAGTTCAACACTGGTGTTGGGGACGTTAAGTCTCTGGCCGCTGCGTCGGCTTTGACGATGTTGGTCGTCTCCACGTGGAATTGCGTCCGTACGGCTCCATGCCAACCCGCTGCCGGGTGAGGGCCTCGGCACGCAGTGAGGGCTGTGAGGGTTGTGCGACTCTACTTCACCACGCCAGTCGGTGCAGGTTTGAAGTTCAATAGGGTGAGAGTGCAGTACAACAGTGCGTTATTCTGCACTGCCCTCTGCTGCACCCAGCACGTAGCCCCGCGGCTGCCTACAGCGACCTTCTCCGTACCTCCGATTAGCACGGTTGGCTACGTACGTTGCGAAAGAAGTTCAACATGCATACAACGTGGAGTACATGGCACCCACCAGTCCAACAACTGCCCGGCGGACTGAACCAACCCCACTCAGCTCCTGACATCAGACGAGATTGGGCACGTTTCGACTGATTTGGTCGCAGGCTCTCTGTATGTACTGGGAATTAAATGGGCACGCTGCCCTTGTTTATAGGGCTGCAGGCGAGTAGAGTGCAAGGAATAATAGAATCAAATGCAGCCCTCGTGTGTATGTGCACACAAAAGGCAAAGACAAAAATCCACCGTATATCCTTAACAGACTGTTGGGGCAAGTGCTGTTTGTGAGCATCTATGAAGGCCAGCACGGCACACGAGGGGGTGGGTGGCCAACAACACGCCCGATCGCCTTTGTCTCCCCAGTGGTGATGTTTTTACACAACGCACCAGGTACTAATTTGAGGCTGAGTCGACCTAAGGGAGGCCCAGGACCGGTTTGGATAATCGTCACTCGTGTTGGCCATGAGCGGGAATTGAACCTGGGTCGCCGAGTTTGTAGCGTAGCGTGCTAACCGCGACACTACCGCTCCCCACTTTGTATGTATGTGCACACATACGCATACACACATGCATTAATCAGTATTATTCTTGTGCTTGTATTCCAAGGAAAGCCTCACTATATCTAAAGACTCTTTTTAAGGAGGGCCCTACCAGGTTTTCACAGTAATAGGCGATGTTGCTGCTGCTGTATGTAATCCCAATTGAGTAATTTGCAGGGTTTTTTTGTATAATTGAGATGTTCGACTAATACCAGTGACATTGTGTGTGTGTGCCATGGTGGCAAAATGTGAAATACCTCGCCAGGTGTATAGGGGGGTTTGCATGTTCTCCCCTTGGTCGCATGGATTTTTCTCCGGGTCCTCCGGTGTTTCCCTCCATATTTAGAAACATTCATTTAGAGTATTTGGCTGCAATAAATGTCCACATGATAAGCAACTTCGTTGAGCTATCATTTGTGGCCAGGTCGCTTCTAAAAAGAGCTATATGGCTCAGTGGGCTTTAATTGCTAAAAATTGTTTTTAAATTTGACTATGCACACGAACATCCCACTCCTGTTGGACGCAAGAGCCTCAACATGAAATGCAATGAAGAATCTGCAGAAAGGCGCCTGGACCATAACTGTCTCAGTGTTCTTGCAGTTATTCAATCTCAGCCAATAACCCTCAGGGGATTGAACAACAGCACTCCACAAACACTCGACTTTTTAAACAACGCCATCCAATTGAGTTATTAGACGCGCGCGGAACCCATCCCGTTAAAATTTCACCATCGAGACGTTTCGCGAAATGTGTTTTATGTTTATTTTCTTGCGCATCATTAATAGGAACTTACCCAAGGCTGTACGCGGACTCCAAGATCGCTCTTTCAAGACATGAAATATTAACTGTGCCTTGCCATCCTTCACAAATGCCAAATCTGAAGCCATCTGCAAGACTTATGCACCAGTGTGAAATGCCTGTTGTGTTTGGCTTTGCATTTTGAGCACATATTACTCGAGCCGGTGCAGAATGTATTTTTGTCCGTCCTTCTTCACAGAGACAGACGGCACGTGAAACGAAATGAACTCGGAGCATCTGAGATACTGACCAGAGACCCCGATACAGCAGCAAATCACATGGTGGGACAATGTGAAGCCCACATGAGTGACCAAGGTATTTGTTTTTTTGAGACATCAACTGAGCCAACAGGAGGAAAGAAACAGAACACCACTAGGCCAATGTCAACATTCCCCATCAACTAAAATTTCAAATTAATCTAAGATTAGATTAAATCCAGCCGGCTCTCTATGTGACGAAAGAAAACTGATCTCGGGCAATTTTTTTCCCTCTTTCACAAAACCCACTTTGTAAGTCAGCAAATTTCATGTCTCAAAATGCCTCGTGTATAATGCGCCGCGAGGAGGGTTGGTTCCAAAAACGATCGCACCAAACCAGTTTGTTACCTTTCGTGCACACGAGCTCCTATCAGCGGTGGCTGTTGACGGGAAATAATGTTTTCTTACACACCACCAGGCATTCATCGGACAACAAAGCCAAAGCGAGAAGCGGCATACCGGTTAGGAGAAGGCGCCGCAGCTCAAGCGTCCATCCACCTCCACTCCACGGGGCTGCCGGCGGGTGCTTCAAAACAAATCTGCTTCTGACTAAAATCCCCTCTGAAGAGGCGCAGACGAAGCCTTGACGAGGAGGACGCAGCCCGCGCCACCGCCGCCGCCGTGCGCTTGGACAGATGACAGCGACTTGGTCGCCCGCTGGACACCCGAGGCGTACGTCCTGGCGAGCGCAAATATTTTCAACGCGACGGGGGTGGATGTGTCACTTCCCTCCCTCTCCCCCCTCTACCCATCCAAGACGTGGTGCTCAGGAAGGCCGGCTAGCTAGGTGCGGGGAGGGGGGGGTTCCGAGCGAGGGCTCCGAGACGGTGGTTGTGGTGGTGGTGGAGTGGTGTGGAAAGGATTTTGGGAGCTGTTTTTTTTTGGGTGGAGCAGAGGGCGTGAGTGCTCACCCGCCGTTGGGATTTGCCGTCCACTCGCGTGCTCCCTGCTCCACCTCCTGAATCGCCACCCCCCCCCCGCCCCAACCGACCACACTCCTTGCCCGGCCAGTGGAACGTGATGACCACACGTGAGGCGTGGCACCCAGTGGTGGCCCTGCAAGGTGGCACGCCCAGAGGGTCAATTGTTACGTACTTTCAATCAGAGCGGCGTTGTTATCTGAAACGACAATTACAGTTTTGAATTGCAATTCATTACCAATGATGCAATGATAATTGTCATTGATCCCTGCCTTGCGAGATGCCCGATGGACCAGAAGTTGGTTCACAAGAATCAACAAATTATGTAAAAACACATTCACAGCTGAACTATTTACTGGCAACACTACTGCATGGGTTTTTGTGGTTGTGCTGTTTAAGTGTCCGACGTGTTTTTTGGGTTCCCAGTCAAAACATTCCAACGTTGGGTCGACGCTGGCATATGGCTGGAACAATTCGGCGCGACGTCGATGGTTCGCTCCGCACGATGGGAGCTTCTTCAACTCAATTCCGGAAGAATCTCCCGGGACGTGGCGTAAAACGTCGGACATCGTGCCGAACAACACGCGGCTGTGACCCAAAAATGCTTTGAAAGGTGCATGCGAAGACTGCTGTAACCTTCTAGCAATGCGAACGTCATCTTTAGTTTTGCACAACAGCCTTCTTCAGTACAACTTACAAGGCTGCATTATTCCTTCGCCGAACCCATGGCATCTGTACCAAATCCATTCAATCCTTTAAAAGAAAAAACGCTCCTCACGTGGGGCCACACACACACACGCACCGCCCAGCACACAGGAACGACTGGCAGAACACACGGAGCTTTATGTACACTAAAAGTACACACACACAGCCCCGTTCTGTATTGTGTGGCGCGTACAGGCAAGCGGTTTGCAGTGCTTTAAGTGAGAACGGGTGTATTTGTGCGTGCAAGTTGCATACAATGCGAGCTAATGTGGAGAGTTGTAGCACCAGAGCCCGGCGCGTGCGAGCGCAGACTTCACTCCGCCTCCCAATGTTTATTTGCGTTTCCTTCTCTCCCACAATTAAAGGGGCGCACGCGTAAACAAGCATCTTCCAGAACCCATTAATAAAGAACTCCGTCCATTGGGCTAAGTGGATGTGTGGCTCTCTGGGTACACGGACATGTCCACGTAGAGCAGCTTTTTTGTCCCTCCACTGCTGGATGACAGCCCCCCACCCACCAGGACGTAGAGGATCATAGGGAATGGTAATTTGACCATAATACACAACGCCGAGCTCGTAAAGACCAGTAGTATAGACATGATAATATTAATTACTTATTTATCCAGGGAAGCCACACTGAGTTGTATGACTCTTTTTCAGAAGGGTTTTTAATCTGAGATGTTTTTTGCCAATTCACAAGTAGGAAGAAACCGGAGGACCCAGAGAAAACCTGTGCATGCGAGGGGGCAACGCTGTATCGTCGTACAGATTAAAACTGATGGTGATTAGCCCACTTGCTGTACCGTCACCTCTTGGCTAGCCAGGGTATTCATCTTCTTGGTTCTTTCGGTAAAGTCACGTAGAAAGAACCAAGAAGATGAATCCCTGCAGTCACGAAAGCTTAAAATCGAAATTTAGCCAGGGTATGATACCTCGACGCTCTTGAGGAGAGAGTCTCACAACAATGGGGCGATCCACCCACCCTCATCTTCAAAGTGCTGGACTACAGTCCACGCGCAGAGCCACCACCACATAGACGTATGGCACAGCAGTTGATTTTGCTGGCCCATCTTCAACTGCCCACTGCATAACCCCGAAACCCCATGACAACGCATTTGTGTAAAGTCGTAACCCATACCGAGCGCTGTCCAGGCTGAGGCCTGCTTAGCTTCCGATATCCGATGAGCTGGCGTGCATTCCAGGTGATTTGATCATGCTCTTTTATAGCGCTGTGTACACATCGTAATAAGCAACATATACCAATGTGTTGAAAAAAAAACTTTTAATAAGTGTATCGAGTATTACCTGCTGTGACACACGTGGCTCCAGACACATGGACGCTGGCAAAGCACTGGGAGATGGAGAGAGGAACGCGCAAGTTAGAGGCATCATATTGACTGGGCAGGATATGTCCCTGGAAAGGATGATGGCCCGGTGACTGAGACTAAATCCATTGAAAATCAAAGGAGGGAACACGCCTGAAAAGACATCCACCGAGAGACGGATCAACGAAACCAGCTTGGGTGCAGGAGCCACATGGGTTGTTGCTTTGCACGGCTTCGGGAGGCCTTCATGAAGCAGTGGATAGATCGTGGCTGATGAGTAGAATTATCGCTAAATATGTATGTTACGCTAAAAAATACGTACAGGTACGTATGTACAAATTCCTTGAAGTGGGATGAAAACTCGTGCACCCATATTCAACACTCAACAAATTAACTTTACAACATTCTCTGTAACAATCCCCAAACTTCCACACAGACCCGTTTCCATATCCCTTCCCCACCCAAATCAGATAAAAACAAAATTACATTACTGTACACATACATACATTCATCCAGTAATGGCCCGATATGGACAGCTGCAACTGGACGGGCCCCAGAAACATGCGGTCCCACTGCTGGAGTTAAGCAATCGAATATGCGCCCATACACAACTATTCAACGTTAAGAGCATTCATCACCCGGGCTTTGCTGTACCACGTGGAATTGTGTTCATGATTAACCACGTACAGCCAACCGGACTCCAGCTTTTAAGAGGCTGCCAGGTTCCCCACGCCGGCGCAGTGGAGGCCCTCAAACTGCACATCGCTCACGCAGCGGCTTCACCCCCCGAAAATGAGAGTCTGGCATCAGGCGCATTAAAGTTGAACTCGGTGTTGTGTCCGCGCATATCAACAAAATATGTTTAGGTCCAATATTAGCCGGCAGCAAGCACTTGTTTAAGCAAACGAACTCTGGACCATCCATAATACGTTTTTTGGGGGTTAGATCGCATAAATATATAGATGTGTGGTCAAACCCGCCACCACCCGACACAGCCAGTTAGTAAGGTTTGTCACGTAAACAGAACGTGCCAATTCGTTACTTGTACAGCACTAACCGATGTGTTGGAGAGCCATGCCACAACATTTACAATCTGAGTACCACGTTTCGCCAGTAATTACAACCAGCTTCATGAGGCGGCAGCCAGATTTGTGAAGTCCTCCTGTTTCGTTCCTTAACTAGAGGCATAGATATGATGACAAGACTTGTGCACTCTTCTTCTCTGAACCAGTTCCAACCTTCTGGGTCTCATCATCAGCAGTGTCAGGCGTGTTGAACAAATGCTGCTGGATCGCCAGATGGTACTTTATCAGCAGCATAACTAGCGTGGGGGCAGGGGGTGCCTTGACCCCCCCCCCCCCGCTGGCCAAAGTTACGAGTTGGGGCCACCTTGACAACCAAGATGAGTGCCCCAACAGCGTTAAATGTTCGAGACTGTGAGCGTAACGATGTGATCAGGCAAGAGGAGCAGCGATATATAGCCTAGGTGCGACCTTGCGAGACAAATCAAATATTGGGGCCTCACCGAACCTATTGCCGCACTCCCAGAGCTGATAATGTAGACATGCCACTGTATCGTATATGTTGAACTTCTTTCGCGCCGTACGTAGTCAAACGTGCTAATCGGAGTTGCGGGCAAGAGCATTTAACAGATTGGATCACGTTCAACAAACCCCAAAAAATCCCATCACGCTTGGAGGTAGCTCAGCAAGCATGGACGTCCAACCCGGAAGCGTGACATTGTTAGAAAGGGGGGCATGCAACACACTCAGTGGAGAACCCAGTACAGTAAATGTTAAACAAACTTTATAGGGTACACATTTCACAGACACGCTTATAAATGTAATGCTGAGCCGCAGAATGATAGCATATGCATATGTGCACATGTTGTTCCCGGGTCTGGGTGTTTGCCAAGATTGTGAACTTTAAGAAAAATCATCACTGGCGTTACATATGGGGCACTGCAGTGGCGAGATGATAACTCCCTCGTCTGGAATACAGGAAGACGCGGGTTCGATCCCGATCCCGACCCTGACGCCTGCTGCTGTATATTTTGAGTTTGTTCTCCCCCATGGTCACATGGATTGTTTTCCGGGTCCTCCGGTTTTTCCCTCCACACTTAGAATCAACATCACGCGTTTAGAGTAATGTATGTGGCTGCTATAAATGTCCACGTGATAATCCACTTCGTTGAGCTATCATTTGTGGGCAGGTCGCTTATGAAAACGAGGTATATTGCTCAGTAGGCCTTACCTGGTAAAATAAAAAGAAATAAAAAAAATATGTTAAATATACCACAAAAAATTTATTTCATGAATTTAGAAGGGGGATCAGCTCTGACCAGCCCGCCAGCAACACTCTTGGGCTGCGTTTGGAGTATTTGGCTGCTTAAAGTTCCGCGTGATAAGCCACGTGGTTGAGCTATCATTTGTGGCCAGGTCGCTTCTGAAAAATACCTACATAGCTCAGTGGACTACAAAAAGATATAGGGTTGCACTCAGCTCCTCCAGGCTTGCCTGCCAGGCAGCCCATCTCTCCCCGCTGCAACAAAATGAGCAGAGCTTGGCGTGGTCTTAAGCGAGGGAGAAGCGTCTTCCTTGCCTTTGAACGGCTGGAGTGAGCGCGCGAGCACCTAAGCACTCATCTCATCGGTGTGCGAAATCGCAGAAGGGAGAGTGTCGCGAGGTGTGGGCAGACGCGGCCCTGTGACCGCAAACAAAATACGGCATTGAAACCACACTGCCGGCCAATTGGCCAAGCCGCTTCGGGCAGTGGTGTCACTCACAGCCCCCCCCCCACCCCCTCCTCGCCCGCCACTCCGTTCATTGCCAGTTCTCAAGTCAATCAAGGGAGAGGCTGTTTAAGCGGGCAATTAGTATCGGGGCATTGTGGGGGGGGGGGGGGGTAGCGTAATTGGGGGCTCTACTGACCGACTGCAGCTGTGTAACTCGTCACTGAACGGGTGACATGAAAGGGGTTCAGTGCGACGGGGTGTGTAAATGCGTCACGACCAAGAGGCACCAACAGCAGCAGCAGCCTCGCAGTGTGCGCCTGGAACCTCCGCGGATTGTGAAACGAGTTCAATTCATCACACATCCCAACCCAAGCCGTCCGCCCCAACCTCTGTGATGTTTCCGTCCGCGCGCGTTCCACGTGCGCGCGCTGCACACGTGGCGCTTCGTGCGAGTCGTAGTCCGATCGTGCAAGGTGTTGTTAGCCTCATCAATAAAAGGGGGGGGGGGGGCGTTTCGCATGACCCTATACGATAGCCGATGGGGTTAATCGATCGAATGGATCGCTTGCAAATGAACCGACGCGATGGTTGACCCTCGATGAATCAGACCTCGTCAGAATCAGAATCTGTATTTAGACTGGAGGAATCCGATGAGCTATGAAGCTCTTTGTCACAGATTGTCCAGTAGGGGCAGGTCTAACATGGCTGTCGGAGCCGTGGCTGCGGTCACACTCGTCAAAGCCTAAGTTGATTGTTCCTTCACTAAACACAAATAAAATACACAATAACATGATTTTTAAAAAATTCAAATAACATAATAAAAAACAATAAAAGCATGTTATTTCCCTTTAATACTGAGGATTGAGGTCAACGGTGATGACGATGACATTGATGATGATGATGAAGTAATGGGTGAGGTGGTTGTTAGAAGGAAGAGTCGTTTTGCCCATCCTCTTGGTTGCAGGCTTAGGGGCAATGATTAAGGGCACAATTAATGCAAATAAACAATAACTAAAGGTCAAGAAACGCGGAAAAATACGTAGCTGTACGCCAACGTACACGCACTACAACAGTCACGATGCGAGAGAGAGAGATAGGGAAGAGAATAGTGGCAGGAGCTGGGAGATGAGAAGATGCGGGTGATCTGAAATCACAAGTGCCGGTCTCCCTGCTCAACCGCGGATACACAAAACTCCACACCGTGGTTAGAAAATTGGTATGCCGAAGGAAAACCGTGGATACATAAAAATGCTAAAGACGCCGTTTGTGAGGGGTTTGCTGGATATAAAGGCGACGTTTTCGGTCATTGGGCCTTCTTCGTTGTTATGCAGGAGGTCCATTACCTGAAACGACGCATATTGCCATATTCTCCAGATTTAAGAAACCTCAGAGAGTTTGACGCACCCCAAACGTGTGTCCGGTGGCAATAAAACAACGCAAATGTGGTCGCGCACGCACACGCACACAGCGACCGGATTATAAGCAGCACGCCCAACATTGTCTTATCATTCATAAAGTACAAGATATGGCGTGTCCTCTGAAGGGCGGTGCTATCGATGAATGCGTTGAGTTATTGTTATCAGTCGATGGGGGATAGCGTGAGGCACAGTGCACCACGGAAGGGGCTTGTTGCGTGTCCCAGTAGCCCCCTGCCCCCCACCGGCCCTGGACACTAACGGGGGCTTCCATTGCTTCTCTTGCGATGCACAGCCGTGCCCGGTATAGGGGCACGCCGCGGCATCTGGTTTTCATTTAGAGGAGTCTGCAAGCGGCGTCTGCAAGCGTGGCTTCGTGAAATTAACTTTCGCTCCAATGCCGAGTTCAAAGAGAACGATCTTTGTGGGAGGATGAACTCGAAGACCCACTTAAGAGTGCGGTTGTAAAAAATATTGTGGGTTCCTTTAAGTGCCTTCGTTGCCTTTAAATAGACGTCTATCTAAGCTCGTCTGTAGATTCAGCCAACTGTGATTCATCGATGGGCGTATTGTAAAGGCTGGGCTGGCTCAGGTGGCTTTATTCATACCTTTAACTTTCTTATTATATCCCCATCTCATCTTTTGGGTATTCCTCAAATACTTAGCATCTTACGTACAAAGCTCCTCGAGACTGGACCCACAAAGCTTCATGTTGATCAGTTAACAAGCATCCCTTTGGTGGAGTCATCCACAATTTAACACCAGACTGCTTCTCCTACTGACAAAGCCAAATATCCACTTCTCCTTGAACTCTTTCGGCCAGTTTGTTAATTAACTTTAACTCAGCACACCTACTATTTGACAATACTTTCAACTGCTAAAATTAAGTTTTCGTTAACTCTCGAAGAGAGATAACGACTCAGAGGCACGAGGAACCAGACAAGAGGGGAGCCATGCGGCGAGCTGGCACCAACAGTTGCCCAAGCTCTGCGGTCCTCTAATATAAGAAGATATTTTCAACCAACTAATGAGTGTTCACATTGTGTAGTCACCTAAAATATGGGTGGCATTATGATGTCGGGAATGGTGCATTGCGACATGAACCCGGCGGTCTAGATTTGATTTCCGGCCACGGATAATATTAGTGGTGATATTTAAACAAGTTGCGGCCATGCTCTTCACCAACCCGCACTGACCAACGTGGTGAAGTATGATTAAATAACCACCACGAGTCGCAACGATGGGCCACCGTTGGCGCGTGGTTGTAATATTTTTACGAACGTTGGGCCAACGTTCCATTCGCCGGTGGAGGGATTAACAAGAAATGATATATATGTACGTGTACAAGTACCGAAGATGCAAACTCAAGAAACGTTCTGCAACCACCACAGCTCTTACCGTGTATGTGCCTTCCTGGGCTGTGTCCAACACAAGTTCGACGTTTGACGAATGAGAGGGAAAAAAGATGTTAAACGTTTTACCAAGCTCAGTATTATGTTTTTGTAAATGCCTGCTTATACGAGAGCGGGTTGGCGTACTTTGTGAAGATGAATTTGACAATGAAAGGTAAACTTCCTCATGTTTACAGACAAGACAGTTGCTTAATAAGTGTCTAGCATTTACCTGCAGTGACATACGGTTCAAGTCGTGGTAGTTGCGACCACGTGATGTTAGGATGGGCTCTACCAAATGCGGGTGAGAAGAGAGGGAATTGTAATGACGGTACTTTCATCGGCACCAGTAGCGATGGGTCTACGAAAGGTAATATGTTTACAGTGCTGTGTATCCATCACTCGTTTTTCATGAAAATTCTTATGGACAGTTGAAATATTTTAAACGAGGGAATTGTTTTTAGGTTTTTTTTCTTAGGGGCCGTCCATAAATGACGTCACGCACCTATGGGGGGGGGGGGTGTTGAGAAATATGACATCACATAAAAATGCGCAACTTTAAATATAGACAACACATTCTACTTAATTAATATATACTTTTTAATATTTTTTTT
>CM025632.2:2462969-2484748 GCA_014621495.2 Entosphenus tridentatus | reverse complement strand
TATCTACGTGAATTTACCGAAAGACCTAATGAATATTAAAAATAATTTTAGTTTCATATTCTTGATTCTTTCGGTAAAGTCACGTAGAAGGGAGATAATAAAATAATAAAAAATAAAACAATAAAATTATCACGACGTTTCGATTGCAACACAAGCAATCATCATCAGGTGTGAAAACCACAGCAATAAATTTTGAAAAAAGTGGCGGTTTTCTTGCTGTGGTTTTCACACCTGATGATGATTGGTTGTGTTGCAATCGAAACGTCGTGAGAATTTCATTGTTTCATTTTTATTATTTCCCTTCTACGTGACTTTGCCGAAAGAACCAAGAATATGAATCCCTGCAGTCACGAAAGCTTTAAATAAAAAAAGTTTCGTTTAAATAAATCGCACGTGGCAAACCGTGTTACGTCACTCCACAATACGCCCCGCGCGATGACGTAACGACGCCTTTACGTACGTCATCACGTTGCACGCAACCAACGCGATGACGCGGCAACGCGATGTTTGTCCAATCGGAGGCGGGCGATGGCGTCTGGCGGACTGCTATGAACCTTCGCTGTGTGAGCCGAGGTGTATTCGCCGCCACGCAGGGCGCCTCGTAAACCCGACAAAGGTGCTCGCGTTTGCGGCCGCGATTGATGAGTTCCAAATGATCCCCTCGAGTGGCGCGTACGAACTTCAACCGCGGGCGCGACGAACGGCGGCTCGCTGCAAGGCCTAGTTACGACCTCGAGCCTCGGTCTCGCCTGAGTTGCCTACCGAATTCCGCGGGGTGCCGCGGCCACCGTGGGGCGGAGCGCAGCGAGCCAATTGCCCTGTTTCAAATTGGCCGCCTTTTTGCGGCTGTTGAATGAGTTAAATTGTCTTAGTTTCTTAATTGTAGGAACACACCAATGAATCACCCTACATCGGGACCGAAACCTCATCTGGAGAGTTAAATGAAGTCGGTAATTCATCAACGAGTCTCTCGACATGATTTCAATGAGGGTCTTGAATTAGGTTGTTTGGTTGCTTCGGATGAGATTTATTTCTTGTACAAAACAACTGAAGTACGTGAAGACGACTTGGTGCGCATATACGAGATAACGCTCAAACGTTTGTAGAGACAGCATTGCAAATACACGCCTAATCGCAAGACGTCATTCTAAAGCACTGCGCGACTAAAACGTGAATATTAATCAATGCTCAATTACTTTTGCTGTTGTCTTCACATGTCTTTGTCGTTTTTCTGTAGACTTATATTTGAGAAATCGGCATCCGATATAAATGCTAGAGACTTAACTGATCAATCAGTCTCACCGTCACGCTTTCCCATATCGCATCTGGTTGGTAACGCCCCACCCCTCCCATCATTGATGTTGATTTTTGAAATCTGGCTCAGGTCCGTCAAAGATGAGCACGGTGCAATGCTAGTTTTCATATTGATATAATGATCGTTTGGATGTTTTTTTAATGTGTTGTCATTTCATATTTTTTGTTCTGCACTGGTTTTCAGATCTACCGATCTTAATTGTTTTTAAAAAGAAAAGTCAAGTCTCCAGTGGCCTATACACAAGAAAGATGTCAAAAATGTCCAATGTTCGAGTTAAGGTGGAAAAAGGTGAGTCTTATCGTCAAATTGATTGTATAAACGCGTAAGGGCATATTACACATTTGCATATTAAATAAGCTTATGATGCTGGCTTTTGACAGTGTATTTTTTTTTTACCTTTCAGACGGGGAGCCTTCAGCTGCACGAAACAAGCTGGATGCAGTGCTGCAGTTCCTTGTAGAGAAAAATGACCAGGAAAGGTAATTGCGACATTTCACTGGTGGTGTGTATGTGTAAAATAACTGCATTGAGATTTGAAATCATGTTGCTTGAACAATCATAATGTAGCATAGTGTGCAAATTTAAAGAGTGGGGTGGAGCGGTGGCGCAGAATTTAGCACACTGCGCTATGAACTGGGTGATCTTATTTCAATTCTTCAGCCATTTGTTGCCAAAAGGCTGAACATCGTATGATGTCAGGAGTACGAACTGACAGAGGTTCTAACGGTTTTTATGTTGGGTGCAAAGTTTATCATTGTGCTTATATTTTTATTTAAATATGATTACTTCACCCTAAGTGCCGGAACATTAATGAGATTAAACTGTCTGCAGAGAACAAGAAGAAGGTGAACATAGACTGGGTCAGAATGAATTCAACACCAAGTAAGATGTTATGTGCAAATAGTTTTACATTGTTACACGAGCACACATTTCAAGCGTAGTTAATGGTATTTATGAATATGCTTTGGTGTTGTACATTTTCCCTGTGGGATTGCTTATAAACGAATAACTATGTAAACATTGCCTGGCCAGTAATTACACTAATATTGAATCTCTTCTGCTTTTACAGGGACACTTCACCTACTGGCATCAAACGGTGAGTAAGCAAAACATTATTTGGGAATGTTTTATCAGTTATCTTTGAGATGTTCTGACATTATTTACTATTTATTTTGACTATGGTACCTTTTTATGCATTTAAAATGAACAGAAGCACAAGATTCCCCCATCAAAAACGGAAGAGGAGAAAGGATGTGGATGATTTCATTTCAGAAAACAGCCATCCAAAACAGAGTATGTTTCTTTTTACTAAATGAAAATACAATTTCATAATACATCTTTAAAAAATGTGCAAAACAGTTATGTTACTCGGTTGACTGCGGTTTTCTTCACATACACTCATTTTTCTTGTGTCGTTTTTCTTCTGGACAACAGACACGTACGTGATGAAATTGTTTGACCGGAGTGTGGACCTTGCTCGGTTCAATGAGACGACGCCCCTCTATCCCATCTGCCGTGCCTGGATGAGCAACAACCCCGGGCACAAGGATGACGGCACTGGCCTCACCACCATCACTGATTCCACCGAAAACGACAATACAGGCGTGCGTTACTTTTATTCCTTATCCATTGTGAATTGCTAATTGCAGGGTAAATGATTCTGCAAGGAAAAATGGAAGGTAAGAGGGGAAGAGGAAGACATTTCACCATTTGGGAAAGTGTGGGAAGTTCAATAGGACTGTCTCTTAGCCTGAATATTGTAAAATAAGGAATACACCATTCATGAACAATTCCTCAGTTATGAAAATGGAACTTAATTGTTTAAAAAAAAAATGGTCAAGTGTTCCAAAATTAGGTTAAAAAAATTCTCAATTTACACACAATCACTGTGATAGTTAAATGCATAACATGTTTCTTAATTGAAAGATTGCTGAATTGTATTTGTGTAGTGGTTTTGTGTTGTGTGTTTTTCTGTTTGAACTAATTAGTACGTTTGCTGCACCTGGAAGATCAGGTGACAGAATTCCTGAACGGGGAATGTGTGGAAGTGTCACGACTGCCTCCACCCACTCCAGCACCAACAAATGAAAATGGAATTCACATCAACCTACGCATCCCTTCCCCCATTCCTCAACCGGATGAACACCTTAACATCCGCATGGTGTGTGTGCACAGAAGCTATTTTAATAGGCCATGTCAGTATGGTCACATCAACATAGGAACATGTGTATGCTTCCTCCTACAGATTTACAAAACCTCTCACGTGAACACATTTACAGTGTCCAGAAGCCATATAATTATATAACCCCGACTACGTTTCTAACTCTTAAAATCATCGATTAGGTTAAGCATTCTAAATATGAGAATTGTGCTTTGGAGTAGATATTTCCAGACGATGTGTTTGCCATGGTAAATGAACGGTTACAAAGTTAATAAAATGAATCCCTGTCCATGTTGGTAAAGCCACATAGTGCGAGCACATTTCTAATAATACAGTTGCCAAACATTTTGTCTTTGCAACCAGGGTGGGTTAAAAACACGTGAGCAGAAGCAGTGGATGCGGGAGAGGGAAGTTGTGATTGTTATAAATATTATGGTGTTGCTTCAAAACCTATTTTGTGCTCTCAGCCGGAAGAAATGGCACCACCAAATCCCATTCTGCTGTACAACCACATGGAACGATGGAAGAAGATCCGGCAAAAGTGAGTGCTGCCCGTTGAATTTGTGTTTCAGAAATTGGTCAAATTATAAGTGTTCAACTTGGTTGATGTTATTTATTTGTTTGGCCCACTGTCATGGAAGTTTTATATATATATAAACTCGGCTTATAGACTTTTATACCATAGGACCCACAATCGTTTTCAACTCTTCTTGATTTCGTTTCAGGTGGAGAGTGGCCTCCCACCACAACCAGATGCGTTATGCGGAAAGCATGAAGATACTAAAAGAGATGTTTGACCGACAATGATGATTCTGTGTTTTAATTGTAAATTGCATTATCACATTTTATACATCTTCAATCAACTGTATAAAAATGTCTTTATATACATGCTAATGTATACATCTGCTTCTGTAACATATTTTTTATGTAATATTTTAAAATTTTAGAATGTTAAGTTGACCCAAATAAACCATTTACATTTTTCTTGTACTAGTCTGTGTTTTTAAATTACAAAACATCTGATTCGCGTGGCTGGCTACGTACGGTGCGATAGAAGTTCAACATACATGTGGAGAAACATGAGTTAACGAACGACTCAATGAAGGAGTTAACGAACATTTAAATGAGTTAATGAACGACTGAATTAGAACCAACGATTGAATGAGAACGACTTGAGCTAATAAACGACTCGAGTTAACGAGTGCGTGCGTTGAACCAACGGCTGAATAAACGAGTTAACAAACGACTCAACCCGCACCTCCGATGTTGGCTACGTACGGCGCGAAAGAAGTTCAACATACGTGAACGACTGAGTGAATCAGTGGTTACGTAATGAGTCAGCTGTTACACACCGCCCAGGGCCCACAATGCATCGCGCTTTGGCAAAACATGGCTGCGCCCAGCCGCCAGGGCGCTTCACGTGTCCATCCCTGCGCACTCTTCCACTCGGCCGTGGAAACCGTCTTGAAGGCTTGGCCGGTCTTGCAGGTACTCGTGTCACATTGAGGGAGCCGTCGCCCCCTTCAGTTTTCGTAGTAGGTTGACTTGTGGGCTTCGCGCATGCGTTCGGGCCTAGCAGAGACCGGGCAACCCTCCGCCGTCGCATAGTTTTTCTGCTGAATTCAAGCCAACCCTGGCGGTAGAGCCGCTATGCTCGCACCCTGGTTAAGCCGGTCGACGCAACGCACCCTTGTAATTACACTTAACCACACATAGTCTCAGGTACGTAAAGTAAAAGACGAGATTGGTTTAAGGAAACATCTATTTTGTGTTTAAAATCCCGTCTTGCCACCGATACACTTCACCCGTTTTAAGTAAGTCGACGAGTGAAAATAACTCGTTCACAGGATTGGCCAGGAATCCACGTTCAGAAACCGCCTCGAGACTAATCGAGGTTTTTCAGAGTAAATGCATAAACCGCATATGGGTAAGTCTGGGTTTAATACGTGTCTCTGTGTGTGCACCTTAATACTAACGTCTCCTTTCCCCTCTGCCTAGTAACCTCCTAAGCCCCTCCTCACCCGCCCTCCTGCAATTATTCTAAGGAAAGTCCTGTTGATGCTAACGTCTTCCTGTTCGTATATGGTCTTGGATGTATGCTGGACTTCTTTCGCACCGTAATTAGCCAACCGTACTATCGGAGGGCTTGGAATTCATCCTCGTTTCATAAATTTAATTTAGTGTACAGTCGGAACCACGTGCAAAATTGGGCGAGTACAACGTTGGCTTCGTCGTTAGCATAAACCATTGTCAATCTACTGCTGGATGAATATTTCCAATAGTCGTCGACATCAATCTCAACCTTGTCGGATTGTAGACAAGAGCGGAGGGAGATAAACTGGGAAATCGTTTCGCCAATGAGGTGTGGCAAACGTTTCGATTATAGTGGGATAATATCAGTTATGGACGAGTGGGATTGAGACGGCGTTTTCAGTTAAGGAGTTCGTCAAATTTCAGTGTGGTGTAAATAAAAGAAGTACCGGCGTTTTTTAATATTGATTCGCTGGTCCATGTCATAGGAATGTGAAATTCCTCACCACTGGCTTGAAGGCTGTAAAATAAAATCAACACTGCTCCATGCTTATCAAGCAGGGAGACACGTAACCTTTTGCTTGTGCTTTTGGCCATCTCCACTCTCCCTTGCAGATAGCGGTGGAGAATGGTTTCGGAGGCGTGTACAGTCAGCAGAAAGCTGAGTGGATGGTGGGTGTTGTGGAGTCGTTTTTCTACGAAAACGGTACGGAGTTGACTTCATTGCTTGTGTGGCATTGTTCTTTCTGGAGTTCTGTATCAAGCAGCATGTTATTCCTGCGGCGATGGAATGCACGAGGGTTTGGTATACATACATGTAATATCCCCTTCGTCAATACACTGCAGAAAGAGGGCCTCCCCGTGCCGTGTCGGGCATGGGAGTTGTTTGACCAAGATTCACCACGCTGGTTAGTGTGAGTCGGTGAAGGGGAAGAGCCCAGGACTGATTGAGGTATTGCTTGCCATTGATTTTAGCTGGGAATTGAACTCTGATTGAATTGGCGCAGTGCGTGAACTACTGCGCCACTGTTATCCTCAAGCACGGTAATAATGATGGTGCCCATTGTTTACCCAGGAAAGTATCACTATATCTCACTTTTTAATGTGTGTGTCCTCCTTTGGCATATATGACCACCTCCATTTAAGGAGTGTTTTGTACGTGTTACAGTTGAAACAATGTGAACGATCCTTAAATCTCCACGTTTATTTTCACCCAGAACTGGGGAGTCAGTAGATCATCAGTGAGGGTAGTGTGGGTACTCTCACTTCTTAAGAGACATCTAGTCATCTGGGTAGAGTAGGCCCAATACGCCCTAGAGGCATTCTGTAGAGATCCCCCTGTAGTGGGAGGACCTTTCCTCGAGCAATAACTTGAGCCCAACAAAGTCAGGGCTTTGTACTTCCCAAAAATTGTGGAACAGATGGAGGTTTGAGAAACTCGCACCAACTGGGCTGTGAAATGGCCAGGATATGATAGTACGATATTAATCGATGAACTACTATATGATTGGAAGACATGAATGTTTCATTCTGCAGGCAACTTGGAGTCCTTCGAGGTGGAAGACTTCATGACAGATATCCTCAACAATGAGTTTGACACAGTCATCGAAGATGACAGCTTACCACAGGTACCATGGATGATGCGCGAGCAATCCCTAAGCCTATTTTAAAGCACTTTATATTACAATTCATTATAGATGTGACCTGGAGTTATGTGTAAAATTCAGTGTAAAGAGACAGTTGTTTGACCTCGTAGCAATTTCTATCATGTTTTATTGGTTAAAGTTGGAATGTAACCAGAAAATAAATGTTCAGGCCTTGCATAGGATGATTGGATAAACAAGGCAATTCCTTTTAGATCATGTAAACAAAGTGTTTTGTATATGTAATGAGGAAAAGGAGGTCGAGGTGGGTGGATGTCCCTACTGGACATCTGTGAAAAGGAGCTTTATAGCTCATCGGATTCCTCCAGTATAAGTAAATATTCCGATTCTAACGTGTGTGGGATGGATGAGTGCAGGCTATTAAAATCGTCATTGTGGTGGGCATGTAGTTGTCGATAATCAATGTCAAAGACAAATATCCAAACAGTAGGGATACTGCAAGAACGGACCTTAATTACGGAGTCCAATGGAAGGTAGCGATTGCAGATTGCTATGGCATTAACCGCATGGGCCACGATGACCCCTGTATCTTTCCTTTGTACGTAGACGTTAAACAATGAGCGCTTGCTGTTGTCTGGGCGTGCATGCGCAGGTGTCACGACAGCTCTGCACGCTGTTTGGCCTCTGCACCGGCGGGCGTGCGAGTGAAGCGACGCAGTTTATGGAGACGCTGAGCCAGAAGAGCTTCAACCACAAGCTGAACGTGACTCGCGTCGGAGACAGCGACGACGACGACGACGACGATTCTGGTGGAGCCAATGACGAGGTGATCAGGCGGCATGTTTTTAATATCAGCTGCTGGGTCTTATGGCCAATTGTAATAATATTTTTTAAATGATATTGTAAATGTTTGATTTAAAGCTTTCGTGACTGCAGGGATTCATATTCTTGGTTCTTTCGGTAAAGTCACGTAGAAGGGAAATAATGAAATAATATTAATATAAAAAAAATTCTCACGACGTTTCGATTGCAACACAAGCAATCATCATCAGGTGTGAAATATTTCTGTGGATTTCACACCTGATGATGATTGCTTGTGTTGCAGATGATATTGTGTCATTCATGCCAACGTCATCCCTCAGTTGGTTATGTTTGTTCCCCTCGCAAACATTTGTAATGAAAACACGTTGAAATACGTGATTTTTATCAATAATAAATCTGAGGCTTTTTCAAATTTTGTGAATCCTTTAAAGGCTATTGTTGATTATTTTGTTTAAAATTTTCAATTTATTTGTTAAAATTGTGCTCTCGCCATCGCGTCCAGAAATGTCTCACAGAGATTGGCTGTGGAAGAGATTTTGCCCAGTGCTGCTCCTGCGGCTACCCTTTCATCCGATGAGATTGTCACATGACAGCAAAGGCAGTATTTCTTTAATTCTCAGAAATTAAATTTAGCCAAATCCAATACACAGTCATATTGATGGATTTATTTTGTATGCAGTAACTCATGACCAGGGGCTGAGAACCTCAACTCTTAAGGGTCCGTTGCTTTGCAAACTAACGCCTGCGCATCTTGCCCTTAATCAACTCTTCAACTTCAACTCTGCTCTCTCAGGCCATGGACTGCGCCGAAGCGGCGCAGCCGCCGCCGTCGTCGGGAGAAGTAGCGCAGCCAAGCGCGCCGAGCTCCAGCGAGAGTCAGCGCAGAGCTGAGCCGGGCGAGGACGGCTGGACAACGGTCCAGCGGAGACGGAGATAGCACGAGCGCTCATCCCCCCGCCTCCGTGTTTTACATCATGTGTTCAGAATCACTATCGGAATATTTATTTGTACCGGAGGAATCCGATGAGCTGTAAAGATCTTTTTTCACAGGGACAGGTCAGAACGTGACCGCAAAACACAATACAAAAACACGACGGGAGTGCAAAGGAATGGTAAACAAAACGCCAAATAAATACTAATAAAAACGAATATATTTTTATCTTACCAGGTAAAGCCCTATGAGCTATTGGCTTTTTCAGAAGTGACCTGGCGGAACGAAGCGGTTTATCATGTGGACATTTATAGCGGTAAAATAATCGAAATCTTCTTTCGTTTGGCTGATTTAGATGTTAAACAACAACTGCAATTACACATCCAGGTGGTCAAGCCAGATAACCGTGTAATAATTTAAATTGTCTAGACGCATGTTTCTAAATATGGAGGGGAAAACTGGAGGGCCCGGACAAAAAATGCACATGACCATGGGGAGAACAGGCAAACTCCAAATATACAGCAGGCGTCGGGGTTGGGTTTGAACCCCCGACCTGCCCACCAGGCGAGGAAGATAACATCACACCACCATGGCACCCCTTACATAGATATATATAAAGTATATACGTTCAAATCACATTAGTACATTAATTCCCAAGCTTGAGCGACTGCAAATGTATGTACAGTACAGGTAGGTCCTCGACTGGAGATGCGTTACGACGACCCCATCGTAAGATCGAAATATCGTAAGTCGGACCATCGTAACTCGGGGACTACCTGTACTTATCTTGAACTTGTTTTGCACCTTCCATAGTCAACCGTGCCAATCAGAGGATGCGGGGGATGGACGACAAGCTAAACACAAGAAGCAGTTCTAAAGAAATTAGTTTTCAATTTAGATTTAAAAGTGGCTTCCTGATATCAGAAGGAAGTGCGTTCCAGACGGCCGCTCAAGCGCATCTGAAAGCACGTGATGCAGCGGGCTCCGAGCACAGTGTGCTGCAGTTCTATTACATTGCACACACTAAGATGCAGCTATAAATCATACGGACTGTTTCCCGAGCGCCCGGCTCAGTGCCCGACCGGCGGTTGGGCACTCGGTTAATTTGCGCTCGCCGCTGCTCCGGTACTCTTGCAAACCCTGCCGCATGTTGATTTGGATGTGGTGTGCGAACAGAGTTTGAAAAGCTGTTGTACACGTGTGCAATAGGGGGCGCTTCTGCCATTTGAGTGGACTGCTTTTCAAGCCCACCCCATAATTGTGGTGCACATCGTGCAAGTGTAATGCATTAGTCCTAAATCTTTCGCGTTCATTAAAAGTGCGTCGTGCTATTGGACGGGCTCACGGTTTGTATTCCCGCGCGGCCCATGGAGACGTAAGTTAGAGTTACGCGGCATTCGCGGCGCCGTACATTTTGCGCGATTGCCATTAGCCTTATTGGCAACGCGAGTCGCAGGACGGGGCTCGCGCGTCGATGTTTGCTGCGTTTATTTACGACGTATTGTAGGAGCGTTACCAAATACGTTACTCGCGCAAATTAACGTTGCGTTAAAAGTGCAGCCCAGCCATTGGGACGATATACAAGGCGTGTTTTTGTGGTGCATTAACGTGCTCACTGAGTAAATTCCAGCAGAGTTGCGATTTACTTTGTGAACGAGCAAACCAACAAACCGAATGCAACCGCGACAGCCTGCTTTATTTATTTACGTGCATTTTCACTTTTCTTTTTTTAAAGCCACGCGTGCCTAAGTCGAGGAGTCGTAAGGCACGTGTGACCTTGCGGTGTTGAGCTGATGGATAGATCCACACCCAATCCTGTCCCACCCCCAAAGCCCCAGCACCCTCCCGAGGGCACGGCTAAGTGATTGATGGACCGCTAGCATCGGTGGCGTGCCACTCGCGACCTCGTCTATCCATCACGAACCGGGCTGAACAGGAGGCCAGCTTTTGCCATCACCGCTACCACACGCTGCTTGCCAACGTCTCTCTGCAGAGACTTTTGACGCGGCGGCAAGTTTGGGCTCGAGGTCCCCGGCAAACCGGCGGCCTGGATCAAGCAAAGTGGAGACCGCGTG
This sequence comes from Entosphenus tridentatus, assembly GCA_014621495.2. Taxonomy (NCBI): domain Eukaryota; kingdom Metazoa; phylum Chordata; class Hyperoartia; order Petromyzontiformes; family Petromyzontidae; genus Entosphenus; species Entosphenus tridentatus. The sequence continues at coordinate 2,473,809 of CM025632.2, read as the reverse complement.
CCAACAGCTGTGCGCCTCCATAAAGAACATTTCATTAATATGATAATGGACGTGCCTGTGTTGCGGGGATTTTGCACAATTGGTTTATGGCGGGCGTAAAACATCGCTCTTGCTCGTGTTTAGTATCGAAAGGTGTTCATGCAATATCTGATGTACTAAAGATATTACTCCCCACGTTCATATATGTTTTACTACCGTTTTTGTTTTGTTTTGCCGAGTCTCCTTTACAATGGATTTTTTCATTACACTTCCACTGGCTTTTTAAAAAATAAATAAATTTGATTTATTGGAAGCAACGCTTTTGATTTGTTTTTAATTTTTATATCTAACATAAAAAAGAGCTGCTGCTGCCGAGTACAAACGGAGGCAGCAGGAGCCGCTGCAGACGTTGAAGGTTTCTGAGAAATCGTTTCAACTGCTGGGCTCTGCTCCACATCCCAAGCGCTTGCCACCAGGCCTTCCTGCCGCAGTTCGTCCTGACGACTTGCTAAACCAGTGGATAAATGCAATTCAAAAGGTGCGATTGACAAAGCAATACGATGCTTATATATAGAGCATTCACATTTCATTGGTTAGAATATTGTCATGCCACCCTGTCATAGGTGATACACGGGGTGGGGGGGAGTTGCAAGATTGGTGGTGCAGTGGTGATCGCTGGGTTATGAACTCTGACCCGAGATTGATTCCTGGCAGTCGTTAACAGTGATGACTGATACCTGGACCGGTCTTGGGCTCCTCACCCCCTGCTTCTACGAATCCATACTGACCTGTGTGGAGAAGCATGGTGGAAACAACCCCCACAACCAACACATGTGGATAGGCCTTCATCCCGTTTTGCGTTTGGAAAAGGGTCAAACATTATGGAAGGTGACAGCGGCTCATTAGTGAGGCATTTGTTGTGGAGTGAACCCAGCAGTATGGGGTTCAGTCTCGTTAGCAATTCACACGGACACCCACACGCAGGGGTGTGGGGACCCTTCCCTGCGGATGTCTGCAAGGAGACGGCGAGGGCCCAACTCCTGTGACCACCAAGGAATCGTTTTTTCCTGGTTGAGAGTGAGCGGCGGTGGCATCGGAGGACTCGCTGCACGCCGAGCTCAATTTTCCAGTCATTTGTGGATTAAATTCCCGGTCCTCCCGTTTCCTCCCACATGTATAAACCCTCATTAATGTACTGGAAAAAAACTTCTTAGTATATAGACGACTGCAACGCTTGGGCAATTGTTGGTACCGGCCAACCGCCTGGCTTCTACCTTCAAGCTTGTTTGGTTCCTCAGCGATTGTGAGTTACATTCTGCATGAGTGGTGTGATGTGAAAGTAAACATACATAAAGGCATTGATACAATTTACACATTAAATAACCGGTACTTTTTTTGAATCACCCTATCTCTCTGTGCTTGTGCGTATACAAACCTCTCGCGAATCCACTGCTGGATGAGAGCCCTCCCCGCACTGTGCGGGTCTTGGGGGGATGGCTATTGCACCTTCATGCTGATCAGTGCGGGGTTGGTGAAGGGATGGAGCGTGCACGTTGGACCGAAGTACATTACAACAATTGATATATTTCCCTCTGCTGCCACGCAGTCGCCTCTAACAACTTTGTTTTCGCATGGTGGTAATACTCATTTACCACCTGTGGCCGTCACTTGTTTTCCAGCGCGCTCGCATAACGTTGAACGATCGCGTTATGAACTCCAACATGGTATAGCGCGACAGCTGAGGAATGGAAAGGCAGCGAAACGCGTCCGAGCTCCGCGTGGCTATCGATGCGTGCCAATTCGACAGACCCTCCGAGTCGTTGCTGTGAAATTGACTGTCACAAGGTCACCGCCACGACTGACACCACCACCACCAGCAGCAGCGGCAGCAGCAGCGGCAGCAGCGGCATAAACACCGTGCGGGGAACTTCAGCGAGATCAACAGCACGAGCAGAGGACGCCGGAACGCCACCAACGGCATACGCAGCAGTAGATGCAGCAACAGCAGCAGGAGGAGGCGTAAACCCATAATTCGCAGCAACAACAACAGCAGCAGCAGGAACAGTAGCAGCAGTAAGTGCGGCAGAAGCAGCAGCGAGAACACCAACGACAGCAGTAGAAGCAGGAGCAATATCTGCAGCAGCAGCAGCAAGCACACACACAGTGAGAGCGTGAAGCTGCGGGCGCTTGAGTCGTGCCGCCGCCTTTGCTGGTGTCGCTGACAAATCACCACTGGAATCGCGATGGAGCGCAACGAACTCGGCTCCATCCTCGCCGCTAGCTATGACCAGTGCCGGAATTTCCGAGTAGCAAAAGTTGCTACATATGTAGCTACATATGTAGCTACATATGTAGCTACGGGCCCCACACTTTCAAGGGCCCCGTGCTAAACCCTTTCAAGCTATCAATTCCGGTTCAGTGGTTCTGCACTTGCTCTATTACTAGAGTACTATACCGCCTTCAACTTTTATGAACGACTGGGTGTTTAAGGTTAGAGATTCGTCTTATTCCGCTGTATAACAAATGAAAAAATACGATTACTTTACTTTACTATGCAAGTACAAATTTGTGTTTTTATATTTTCCGTGTTTTGTTTATTTAGGGTCCCTTTCTAACATATGCTACAGGCCCTGCACTAGCTTCATCCGGCACTGGCTACGACCCCCCCTCACCCAGACCAACCCTCCTCGACACGTGGCGGAGGCCACGCGAGTCGTTTGACAGCGACTCCTCTTCTCGCCGGCGGGAATGAAATAACAGATCGCTCGTGAAAATTGCACCTTCGAATTCTCACCAAAATCATGGCAATTCGCAAAAGCCGCGCGTCGCGTCGATCTTGATGTAGCCGGTCGGGGTGGTTGTGGCGGTGGTGATAGGGGGTGCTGGAGTGTGTATAGGACTGTGCGTTGAACTTCTTTCGCACCGTACTTAGCCGACCGTGCCAATCGGAGGTGCGATGGCAGGACAACAGGCTAAGCACAAACTAGCAGTTCTTAAGAAATGAGTTTTCAATCTGGAGAATATCGACGGAGTCCACCGCGGAGACGGAGCGATGGAATCGGCACGTGTGCGGCAGGTTCCAGGTGGATTGTCGTATCGAGGCATGGCGACGGCTTGGGGTGAGGCCTCCATCCAGCAGTGGAGATAGTCCATTGCCGATGGTGATGGTCTACACCAGCGTTCTTCTGGTGGCTTTTAGTGCGGCCCCTTACGCGCGGCCCTCGATATAATACACAAGACGTGAAGACAACACCAACCACCTTGCAGGCGGGGTGGCGGCCAGGCGAGGTAGTTGACATCTCGGCACCATCGAAACACACCGCCCCGTACCACTCACTGCCGCTCCCAACATACAGAGACAAAGAGACGCACTCACACTACAATTTAACGAGACGGATTGCATCAGCACCGCGAGGTGAGGCTGCGGGACGTTTACAGTGCAAATCTGTTCTGGCGTGGATGGTTAAGACCACATGTATTGTTCTTCTCATCAAGAATTCGGGGCTTCGTGTGCCACGGCGCAGTGGATAAGAACGTCTATATTTGCTTACGCTGGGTACATCGACGAGGGATTGCGCTCGTGGGGATATGACGGCCCTTTGATGATCGGATAAGAATGCTCTCTATCGCTGAAGAAATCCCATGCCTGAGTATTCAGCGTATGCATATGCACAGTGCGTTTGCCAATCCACGGCTGAATGAGGGCCTCCCCACGTCTCCCCACATCGTGCTGGTCTTTTCGGCATCATCCCTGTAATCTTCAATCGAGCGTAATCGTCACGATCAACCTCATCAATCATTGTCATCATCTAAACATCATCATCACAATAATCTTCATCTACACGTGTATGTATGTACTGGATGTTGAACTTATTTCGCACCGTACGTAGCCAACCGTGCTAATCGGAGGTGCGGGGGAAGGACCACAAACTAAATACAGTTATAAAGAAATTCGTTTTCAATTTAGATGTAAAAGTGCAAAGCTCCAGTGGCTTCCTAATATCGGAAGAGCGTTCCAGACGGCCTCAGGAGCGCATCTGAAAGCGCGATGCAGTGACCGTCTTTGTTCGATGGCTCGCCAAAAGCCGCTGCTGCGAGAATGACCGGAAATTTATAATCAAAATTATATTTATTCGTCAACATTATCATTTACGATCATGGCCATCAAACATTACCGTGACCACCAAACGAGTGGATGGTCTCAGCCCGTGTGATGAGCATTTCTCCGAAGCAGAAGGGCACTGGGATAAGCGTGTCCCGTGGTGTGTGTATGGAATGTCACTTGAGGTTTCAGAAGCACCAGCGTTCTTCATGGCAATGCCCGCTGGCCACTCGCGGCCCCTGGTGGCCTTTAGTGCGGCCCCTGACGCGCAGCCCTCGACAGTACGCAAGATGTGAAGACACCACCCCTTGCAGGAGGTATGGCGGCCCTCACACTGAAGTCTTATCGGCGAAATCCCCCCCCACCCCCCTCCTCTGAAAATTAGTCATGGCCCACACGTGTCAGTTGTAAGTGCACTCATCACACAATGGCTCATCACAACGAGCGCCTTAGACGGCACTGTGCTGTCAAAACTGATGTCCAACTTCCACATGCCGTGCTCTATAATACACTGGGTTGCACTGCTCCGCGAGCTTTCCGAGTGAACACGCATGGCACGACGCCAACAGCACAATTGGAATACAATTGGAGGGGGGCGGAAAAAAATAAAAAAAATTCAAATCAAACGTCAAGACTTTTTAGAGAACAGAATTCCCTCCAGAGACACACGAGACAACTGTGCCGGTGGGAACAGTGGCACAGCCGCGGGTGGCATGGGCCCTGCTGCAAAGAAGATTTATCGGGAGGCCACCCCTCCATCTCCCCCTCCCCCCTCTCAGTTACATCTCTCTCCGTCTTCGTAACGCGCTGCCTGGGCCGCTCCTGGCCCGCAGTTGCACTGCCTGCACACTCTCTAGCCACACCAATGGGTTTAGGAGGAGGAGGACAGAGCAGCGACCGTGGGATCGGACACAGATGACCCCGGGGGTGGGGGTCAGGGGTCAGGCCCCGGTTGACAGTGGACACGCACCATCGACGCTGATCTCGACCACCGCCACGGCCTTGGCCTCCACTCAGCGTGGCGGCGAGCGCTGGGGTCGGAGACGCCAATCGGCGTCTCGTGGGGACCGCTACGCCCCGAGGGGTTTGCGCCTCATGATGATGAAGGGGGAAGGCAATGTTTGTGTCGCTGTAGCCTGCATGGGGTCTCGTCTATCCCTCCCACCCACCCACCCACCCCACCTCCTTCCCCGCTTCTCCACCCCGCGTGGAAATCGCCACACGCTGTGTGCCTTTTTGTAATTGTTTCCGTCTTCATTAATCTGCTTCCAAATTAATTGCGTTTCTCCTCGGCGGCGATGATGCGCGGTGAATGTGGATGACGCGCGGTTTATTGGGGCGCGCGAACTGTTGAGAACATCGCACCCTTTGCCTCTCTTGGGGAGTTTGTTCCGTTCCGTGCTTTTGGCCTCTCCGACCTCGTCGATGATGAGAAGACACCGTTAAAAGGGGGCCTCTGTTGGCATTTGAGGCGCAGAGCGGGTCGCTGAACTCTACTTGAATGCCTTAGATCGCTGACCCCTCTCCACACTGAGAACGGGAACATTTCCTTCAACGTCAAACCAATGCAAATTTGTCTGAAATATCGTTTTTAAATTAGCCATAATAATGCAAGTCCCCAGCTCTTTGCTGGGTAAAGGTTTAACCGCGTCATTTCAGTCGTAATGCGGGGAAGGGTGTGTTTGGCCATACTTCACTACGCTGGTCATACTTCACCACGCTGGTCAGTGCAGGCTGGTGAAGGTGGTGCGTCGGACTCCCAACAATGGTTCAGACAATACTCGCCACTGGCGCGTTACAGCTTTGGCCGGGAATAAAACCGAGGTCACCGGCAGTGCGCTAACCACTCCGCCGCCGTTTCACCCTGTACATCATTTCTGAACGCGCCCTTTAATGAATTGTCCCCGCACAAAGGGGAAGAATCTCACGAAATCATTGACAATGTGTCCCTCTTACCCGGCTCGGGCGAGGGATATTCATAAGTCCGCCGAAAATTGCCGACCTCCGCCACGCAGCCGAGGCAACTCGCTGAAGCCGACTTGAATGGCAAAGTAGGTCACATCAGCCAGAGAGAGGCGCGCAGCGCCTGCCCACGACAACAGAACGTGGTGCGTAGGGCGCGCGGGGGGGGGGGGGCATGGGGGTGGGGGTGTTGTGGGGGGCCCGATGTGACATCGTAACGGGGATTATGAGACGCACCCCCGCCATAAGCTGCGCCTTATTATGGGATTTTGCCTCCGGGTTTCCATTGACAAGTTATCAGCATTCCCGCTTTACGCTTGTGTTCGGATTAAAGGGGTTCGCTGTGCGTGGATCAGGGAGCTGCTGCCACAGTGGTGGGGCGCGTTAAGGGGCACCGCGGTGTCGAGATGTCATCTTCCTCGCTAGGTACACAGGAGGTCGTGGGTTCGATCCCGACCCTGACGCCTGCTGCTGCTGTATATTTGGAGTTTCCATGTTCACTCTCTTCGCGTGGATTTTTCTCCGGGTCGTCGCGGTTGTTCCCTTCGTGTTTAGAATCAACAACAAAACGCGTTTAGAATATTTGGCTGCTATGAATTTCCCCGTGAGAAGCGACTTCGCTGACCTATCATTTGTAGTCAGGCCGCTGCTGAAAAAATAACTTCATAGCTCAGTGGGCCTTACTTGGTAAAACATATATATTTTTAAAATAGTTTAGTTTCGCATTTGGCGAGCACACCGGGACGTGCAATGCGCAGAAGTCGCCGGATTTGATTCCATCTCAGGGCGCCCCCAGTCGAAACAACGGAACGAGTTTCTCCAATGCCCCCCGCCCACCAATGTCCACCGTACGGATGGGCGCACCGTAAGACGGTCAGTCGATCGGCAGCTCGCATCCGTCGAGGAAGAGTGCGGGCACTCCCACCGCCTTTCAACATCGTCTCGCCGGTGTGGAGGAAGTAGGCCACACACCATCCGGAGGGGGGCTCTCCACAGCTGCTCCTTCCGCCAGCAGTAGCGCGGTTAAGATATTGCAGGGCTGCACCTTTTGCCATTACTTTTCTCCAATTGAAAACTTAGCAGTCTTGTATTATTACGGTTATACTATTACGGTTGTATGGTTACGATTTTATTATTACGATTGTATTATTACGGTTGTATGTTTACGATTGTATTATTACGGTTGTATTATTACGGTTGTATTATTACGGTTGTATTATTACGGTTTTATTATTACGATTATATGATTACGATTGTATTATTACGGTTGTATTATTACGATTATATGATTACGATTGTATTATTACGATTGCATTATTACGGTTGCATTCAGAACGAAGCGTGGGCTCTTCATGTATTGTTTGCCTCCCTATTACTTTGCCGTTACCTTCCGTTGAAGCTGCTCCGAGCCTGTTTTGTAACGGTGTTGTCATTCGAATGTCCTTTGTGTGTCGTGTGTGTGGGTGGGGTCTTTTTATTATTTGTAAGGGGAAACGGTATCGCAGTGGTTGAGCGCACCGCGCTACGAACCACAGTCACCGATATTTGTATGCATGTTGTGTGTGTTTGGATGTATGTATATATGCGTGTGCGCGCCGGCATTCATAGAATCCTCGCTGACAACACTTGCCCCAACAGTGTATTAAAAGCTATACGGGGTAACTTTGTCTTTGCGTATATACGAAGAGCGGTCGTGTCGTGATTAAGTGCACGGCGTTACGAACCAGGGGACGCGAGTTCAATTGCCGCTCTCGGCCAGCGTCAATGACGAACCGACACTGGGCCTCCCCTAGGTCGACTTATCCTTAAATGAGCATTCGGTTTGGTGTGTATACATCGGCACCAGGGAGACAAAGGCGGAACGGGCGTGGTGTTGGCCACCAGCCCCTCGTGGGCCGTTCCGGCATTCACGGGGTGTTCGCTAAGACCACTGGCCCCAACAGTCTAGTGACGGCTATGCGATGGACCTCTCTGCTGTCTGGTGTGTTAATACATTCCTGCGGAGGGAGCTGGTAGAAACGTTGGGTTGCTCGGTCAATGGCCAGGGTCAACGGCAGTGTGGTGGATTCCGCAAATATGGCCGACTGTGAGGGCGGGCGCAAGCCGGCGTGAGTAGGTTAAACGTTGAGTTTAATAAGGGCACCACGGGGTGACCATCACCTCCCCACCCAGCCCCACCCTCCCCACCCAGCCCCTCCCCACCCTCCCCACCCAGCCCCTCCCCACTCTCCCCACCCAGTCCCTCCCCACCCTCCCCTCCGCACCCAGCCCCTCCCCACGCTCCCCACCCCACCCGGCCCCTCCCTCCCCACCCAGCCCCTCCCTGCACGACGGACACAATAGTCCCCTGTGGGCTGGTGTAACCAGGAGGTTCCTACCTGTATCATTCTTCTGTCTGGTGTGTTGTCGTTCGTGTCGATGACAACGTTTCTGGAGCCCACGGTTCGTGCGAAGCCGGGTGTTGACGGGTGTCTGGTGACACATCCCCCCCCCCCCCAGCGATCTGTACATTTACGCAAGGTGGCAGATTGTTCCCAATTAAAAGTAGTAAAGATTCCACACCGCCGGGTAAATGTGTCACGGTGCTGGCCGCAGCAATGGCCACGCACAGATCTCTCACCACGTCCAAGGTTATACGGTGGGAGCGTCATATTTGTGATGTATCCACCCGAATGAAAAAAAAAACAGCTTTCATCGTACGGATACAATGAAATATATATATATATATATATCACCCGACACTTGAAATAAAAGAGTAATGCTTTAATAGCAGCAATGATCAAGTATAGACCTTTATAATTATGCAGTCAATCCACTGCTTGATGAAAGTCTGCCAATGATGTGCGAGTCGAACGGCGGGGGGAGTATGGTGAACTTCTTTCGCACCGTACGTAGCCAACCGTGCTAATCGGTGGACAACACACTAATTACGAAAAGAAGTTCTTCAATAAATACTTTTCAATGTAGATGATTTAAAAGTTGTATAGTTCCAGGGGCTTCGTAAAATCGGAAGGAGGAGCGTTCCAGACGGCTTTAGAGGCGCATCTGAAAGCGCGCGATGCTGTGCTCGTCTTTGTGCTCGTTTGACCATACTTCACCATGCTGGTTAAGTGTGCGTTGCTGAAGTGGGGGGGGGGAGGAGGGGGGGGCGATGGCTGGGGCGTAAAACCACTGCAGAATTTGTATTTACCCCACGGATTCCGGTAGTGGCTGAAAGCAAACTCACGTCGCCGGTCCACCCCTCCCACCAACCCTTTATTCCGCGACCACATCATTATAATTTGTTGATGGCGGTGGTGGCGACGGACGGGCGGTGTCGTTGCTGCGTTCTTCCCGTTCAAATGAGTCGCCGGATCTGTAATCGTCAGGGTGAAAAAACCCCAGCGTTGAGGACGTGTGATGTGGGCACACGGGAACGGTTTTGAGGAACGCGCTCTGTAAGGTCACCTAACCCCCCTTTTCCGAATGTCTCTCTCTCCTCTCTCTCTCTAATTGGCACCGTGGTGTCAATCTCCCATCGCCACGCTCGTGCCAGACACGCGCACGCGCTTCGGAATTATCACGTTACGCTGCAAAATAAAGGGGGGAAAAAAACGCTTCAGAAGGCGTCGAGCGGAAATGTTAATGTATGCGTGCGTCTGGGAAGATTTTTTTGTTTAATGATCTCGCAGGATAGTCTTAACATTCCTGGGCGCAATTTCTAAGGCGTCTTACTTTCGCAAAGACAGACTGGTCTCTCAAGGTTTAATTGTATGCGTGCTTGTTATTTATTTGTAGAATTATATTGCAAATCAGTGGAGAAACTTTCGATGTTAAGCGTTTCTCTTTTTTAATCAAAACGACATGGCATAGTTATGCATGAGTAAAACCGTCCATCAGATTGCACATTCTTAATTTCCAGGCTCGCTGGAAATGATGAAACGCGGGCGATTTACGTGTGTTTTAATTGTTTTTTGTTATTCATGTGTGTCTCATTATCGCTATCAGTCTTCTGTGCCAGATAAATAAAACTATACTCTCGTTATCTCTGTCGAATGTTGCCGCAAGCGCTGTTAAACAGCAGCTACTGAGGCCGGCACGGTAGACAAAGGAGTGTTGTTCAGAGCCATTTTTGACCGCCTTTGTCTTCCCAATGCGGATGTATTTACACACGGCACCGGGGTGAGATACGCATTTAGTCTCTGCCGATTTATGGGGAGGTCCATGGTAGGTTCAGATTCCACTTGATACCCATGTTAACCATGGCCGGGAATTCAACTCATCTCATCCGATTCGTATTGCGGTGCCAATTGCCCCCCCGCAAACACACATACTTATACATGAGTCACACCGTCTATTAGATTGCATATCCTTAATTTGCAAGCTCGATGTAAACGATGAAACGCGGGAAATTTACTTGGTGTGTTTTAATTTGTTTTTAACTCATGTAGTCTGATTCGTGTTGCATTTGCCAACTGCCCCCCCCCACCACTCCACTCGCACAAAGACAACGATCCCCTGCATCGCCTACAACAGACTCTCGGGGTACATGCTGTCAGCCATCACTTTAAAGGCCGGCACGGCACACGAGGGGGCGGTTGGCCAACACCACGCCCGGCCGCCTTTGTTTTCCGCAGTGCTGATGTTTTACACACTCCACCCGATACTCATTTAAGGCTGAGCCGACCTAGGGGAGGCCCATGACCGGATGTTGGTCTTGGGCAGGCAATCGAACTCCAATCGCCGGCTTCGTAGCGCAGTTGCGCTAACCACCCACTGCAGCACGCACACCGACACATGCTGACACGCGCGTACAGA
>CM025632.2:2439558-2459735 GCA_014621495.2 Entosphenus tridentatus | reverse complement strand
TTATTATTTCCCTTCTACGTGACTTTACCGAAAGAACCAAGAAGATATAAACGATGTATTTTAATTTTACCAAGTAAGGCCCTCTGAGCTATGTAGCTCTTTGTCAGGAGCCACCTGGGCCACGAATGCCAGCTCAACGAAGTGGCCTAATCACGTGGAAATGCATCGCAGCAGCCAGATAACTCTAAACGCGTGTTCATTCTAGAAAAAACCCGCGCGACCACGGGGAGAGCAGGAAGACACCGACTCGGAGGAGCCTCCTTTCTGGCCACGCGCCAGACTCATTAGCGGAGATCTCCCGCTCTCCGGGTCCGCACGAGTCGAGGCCGCTCGACGGCCTGAATCCGTCGCGCTCTTTGATTTCGACTCGGAGCTCGTAGGCTGTCCCCAATGCGGCCTCGGGTTGTTCGCAATGATGCCCGACGTTTCGTTCCCCGCGCTGCGAGCCGAGTCAGGAATTGAACGAGGGTTCTTGATGTCTGGCCAATGGCTGCAGGTGGTAGATTGCTTGCGTGACAGGACCGTGATAAAATTTGCGACCGCTTTGGGCAGGCCTCCATCCAGCAGTGGATAGTTCATGCCTGCTGCTGCTGATGATGATGATGATAATACTGTTGACGATGGCAGAGCGAGCATCCATAAATGTTGCTCACTCCTTACACAGCACGAGGGGGCCGGGGGCTGTGATCGAGATGTATAACAAGCGTACTGCTGAGTGCATGTCGTGTAAGGCGAGGAGAAGAATTGGAAATCGCAACACATCGTGCATCCCGCGTTGCAAGATTTATTTGTCATTATTATTATTGTTGTTGTTATTAAAGGAACACAAACGCCCTGCAGTCAACATATGTCACGGCTGAAAGTCAATGTACGATACAAAGAGAGAGAGAGTGCCGTGGGAAGGCTCTCAATGAGGCTCACAGCAACAGATGCAGTCCATAGAAGTGTAAATAAAACACGTGACCGGCGCACACTCTCATCAGTTACCGCATTGTGACAGCGCCTTCACGTTCAAACGCGGCTCCGGTGCCGTGGCAATGCCATTTAATTTGTTTCTTCAACTCCTTTGACAATTGTTCATTTGATTTTCTTGTTTTTATATATATACACAAAGATAAAGAGCCAATGTCTAGCCTTCAACAGAGGGTTGGGGCAAAGTGCTGTGAGCGAGTAGCACCTATGAAGGCCAGAAACGGTGCACGATGTGGTGGTGTGGCCAGCAACACCACGCCCGGCCGCCTTTGTTTTTCACCGCACCAGGGGTTGTACTCATTTAAGGCTGAGTCGACCTAAAGGGGGGGGGGGCTTTAGTCGTGAGTAGGAATTCGGGTGGCCGGGTTCGTAACGCAGTGAACTGACCACGAAACTACCGCTCCTCGTATATGCACAAAGACAAAGATCCACCGAATAGGCTTTAACAAATCGTTGTGGGCAAGTGTAGAAAGGGAGCACCTCTATGAAGGCCAGCACACACACACACGCATACATACGTACACACACACACGCAACCTACTGAAAAACATAGTCGACTGTGGTAACCTCATTGTTCTGTACAGGATAAGAACACGGCAATAATAACGTCAAAGTTGTGTTTGAACGCTTGTCACATGAGTCATTTGTGTAGAATTCCAACGTCGAAAATATTAGATTTTTGTATTTTAACAAACGACTTAGAAAATAAATGTACATATATAATACAGGAGGATACACTTTTATATTTACCCAGTTAGAACCATTGGAACAACCTTGGCCCCACATATCCATGTTTAACCGGGGTATGATGCGCGTACATACATATATATACAGCACGTGTATCTCAAAGTAAATAATTTCTGCTTCATCAATTATATACGCTGCCTGTAATGCACAGGGCTGTCTACAAAGGTATCGTCGTCATCCACTATTAAATATTCATAATTCCGCGGCAGTTTGAGCGAAGACAATTAAATTATACACACATACAAGATCCCTCCCGATAGCCTCAGCAGACTGTTGGGGCAAGTGCTGTTAGCGAGTACACACGCGGCAACAACAACCGCCCTTCAGCACGAAGCGGAGGCGGTGCCGTGGCCACGGTGCCAGGCCAGGTACACTTTGAAGCCACGTGAAGTGTCAGAAGGCCCGCTGACAGGAGGTCACGGGACAGACCCAGGTGCCATGGGTTGACTGACTGAGATGAGTGGCACATTCATAAACCGTGCTTCCCCACTGTGCTTACTCTCTGCGTTTAAGTCCCCCCCCAAAGGCACTCCGCTTGTTGCTGTGAGCGTCGCTCCTCTGCCCTCCGTTGTTGCTGGAGGGCGACTGCCTCTAACTGCCCAGTAGCGTCCTTCACGAGCCTCCTCCACTGAGGCCGATCTTGACACCGCTGGTACCAGTCATCGGCAAGTCCACTCAGCTCCACTCACGCAACACGCACTCAGACACGCACGCATTTGGTGATGTGAATTTTTTTTTTATATATAGAACGAGTTTCATTTGTCTAAACCAGGGGTTGGCAACCTTTAAAAGAAGAAGAGCCATCTTTTTTTTTGTCTTTGACGCATCACACGCAGAGTGACTTGGACTCGCACACAGACACACCAGGTATGCAGCAGATGACAACACACATTCTCACTTAAATAAACAAAATAGGTTATGGAATCAACAGCGTCTATTCCACGCCCCCCCCCACCCCCTCTGTTATTCTTTAACAATGCAGTTTGACTGTTCATTTCGTTGTCACCAACACGGTAACATTGCGTCTATGAGAAAAGATGGTCCGATTTACGACGGGGCCCTCAGCAACGCGTTGTAGCGTCGTAAAAGCGGGAACCGCCTATACCATATTTTTTTAAATGTAAAGAGTCAACTAAGGGCAGGTTGCCCGCAAGGTGGCAGCCGAAGAGCCGCATGCGGTTCCAGAGCCGCAGGTTGCTAACCCCTGGCCACTCCAAACCTCCACGCGCTCACCTCGGTGACGCACGTCGAATGGAGATGATTTGAGATCGTGCCACCGTGTGTGATCGCCGTCATCGTTTTGTGGCGGGCGGTGACGCGGCGTTCACGGCTTGCCCGTTCGTGGATTCGAATCCAGCAGGCCACCCTGATTAATACTGCCGGGTGCATGGGCCATGTGAATACGCGCGTCTGTCTGCCTCACCTTGGACGTGAAACAATCCCATAGACGCCATTCGAAACAGGTGCGGTTTTTTGTTTTGGTGTGTGCCCGCGTCACGAGATGCTTTTGCCAAATTAGAGAAGTGACACCGCAAATGTACTTCATTGGGCTGACGCACAGCAGCAGCAGCGCCCTCGCTGCGAAACTACTGCAGACTGAGTGCAGCAGAGCAGCGCCGTCCTTCGTGGTGGCCCTGCCCGTGGACACTGAAAGTACTCAATCGTTATAATCTCGGGTCCCATTATTATTTTGAATAATCCTGTTGCGTGCTGTTGAATACCAATCGAGCTTTTGAGTAAAAAAAAATAGTAGTAGTAATGGGGGGAAGCGATGGCAACATTGCAGTGTAGTTCGTGCACTGGTTGCACTGGACTGGACGAAAAGTGCCATGAACCCTGCGACATGAGTGCCATCGAATATCCAGAACTGGTCCTGGCTCCTAATCAGCGTGGTGAAGTCGAGCTAAACAGGGCCCCTCGCCCCCCAAGACTGACACAGCATGGGGAGGCCTTCATTCAGCGGTGGATTGACTGAGGATGATAATTATTATACTCGATCTCCAGTTCGAACTGCCGATTATTATTACTATTTACGAATGGATGGCACCTCTTTAGACAACCCTGTATATTCTGAAGAAGGCCTGCTGTCATGAATATGAAGTTGCTTGTTGTTGTTGTTCCTTTTCCCCATCGCGGCCATCAAAAAAAATCATTGCTGATTTTTTTTTGGTATTTTATTTTGTATTATAATTTCCTATACAAAAGGCATTCACGCGAACAATAAACAACCGGCACGGGGGCCTGCAACGGGACGGTCAATGACCTACCTGCTCATCTTCTTGGTTGTTTCGGTAAAGTCACGTAGAATGTAAATAATAAAATAATAAAAATAAAACATAATAAAATAATTCTCACGACGTTTCGGCCACAACGCAAGCAGCCGTACTCAGGTGGAGAACAGGTCTGTCGAGAAGACAGACTCTGTCTTCTCAGGTGGAGAACAGGTCTGTCGAGAAGACAGACTCTGCCTTCTCGACAGACCTGTTCTCCACCTGAGGAAGGCTGCTTGCGTTGTGGCCGAAACGTCGTGAGAACGTCGTGAGAATTATTGTATTATGTTTTATTTGTATTATTTTATTATTTCCATTCTACGTGACTTTACCGAAAGAGCCAAGAAGATGAATCCCTGCAGTCACGAAAGCTTTAAATCGAGACCTACCTGCTCTGGGGTGGGTCATTAATTCCAGGTGCGTATGAGCGTCCCAGCGATCGGAATGTTTTTTTTTCTTTTCTTCAGACGATGGAGTCGGTGGTGGGAACGCCGCGGTGCTCCTTGTAAGGGGAGCCCGATTTGGTAACGGTGGGGGGGGGGGGGGTGCTCTCGTGCGAGAGAGTGTAGGCCTCACCAGCTATCGCGTTAGGTATCTCTCTCTCTACAGGGTGCATCAAAAAAAATGTTAAACACTTCTGAGCATTTGCAACGATACCACAAGAAATGTGCCTCCGGGCTCTGGAGAGCACCTGGAGACGATTCCAGGCAGGTGTTGACAATGATGGTGAACAAGTGGGAGACTTTTCGCAGCTATTAACATACATTTGTTATCACGTTACATTGTATTATCCTTTCTTTTCCATGAAAAACGATAGTCCCATATGAGTATTAACATTTGTTTAAGCACTCTGTATGTAGAGGAGCGCTCTGTAATGATGTGCAATCTTCTGTTGTTGTTATTATTATTCATCTCATAGTCGGGGTTTTGTTTTTTAATTCCTGGCTCAGTCAGCGCGCAGGCACGGCCTGTTTGACCGCCGTGGATGGATTAAAGTCGTTAATCCAGACAACAACAGCAACAACAACAACAAAACCATCGATGGTTCCATTCCACGGCCACTTCAAAAGCACGCGGGGTGGCGTGGGGGGGGGGGAGACAGAAACACTCTCACTCTCAGCAGCCCTTGAAAGTCGTCCGCGAATCAGCGTCTTGCCATTCTCTCCACGACGGGCGACTTTACGCAAATCGAAGTGAGCGCGACCTCCCGTCCGACTGTGCTTCGCGGCTCCCTTGCATCGCGCGGGCCGCTATTTCAGCTGCGCTGCAGCCAGCTGTGGCTCCTCGACGTGTCCACAGAGACGGCGGCGTCATCGCGCGAACGCCGCCTCTCGCTCTCCCCGTCGCCGCTTTCGGCGTCCATGAGGGGCAGCCGCGTGTCCCAGAGCGGGGTCGGCCTCGGCGCTCTCAGGCGGCGGTGAACGCTGGGCCACGCCTTCACGTCCATGCGCCTCTCGGCGTGCGTCTTCCTCACCTTCAGAGCGCCGCACGTCAACAGGCCCAGCAGGCACATGGACGCCAGCCCGCCGCCCACGGCGAGGGCGAGTGCCCGGTGCCGCTTGACCGGAGCGGGCGCTTTGGCCGCCGGAACCTCGGCCGTCGCCGTCGTCAGGTTCACGCAGCGACGCAGCGTTTGCCGGTGAGCGCCCAGCGCGGACAGGCACGCTTCGTACGCCGTGGAGGGCCACAGGTGCGTGAGGTTGTACTCGCGAACGCCGACGGGGACCCGCGCGGAGAACGACACGCGGGGTCCTTCGGGCCTCATGGAGGAACCCGGCCGAGGTGGCGACGGCGGCGGCGGCGCCGACCACCAGCGGAGGTCGCAGGACGACCCCGCGACGCCGTGGCCCGCTCTCCACGTCAGCCGGGCCGAGCGCGACCCCACCGCCGTCACGTCCAGCGTCAAGTCCGCGCCGCCACTCGCCTGGGCGGGGCGCGAGCCGTCCACCTTCACCATGACGGCCTTGGTGTCGAGGCCCTCGGAGTTGCGCGCCACGCACGTGTAGAGCCCGGCCTCCTCGAAGCGCGCGTCCAGGATCTCGAGGGTGCCCTCGTCGGAGAGCCGGTAGCGCCTCCACGCGCCGCCGCCGCCGCCGCCACCCCCGCCGTCCTCGTCGTCCTCCCTCGCCACTCGCTCGCCGCCCGGCGTCACCCAGTAGACCGAAGCCTCGGGCTCCGCGAGCGCGCGGCAGTGGAGCGCCACGGCGGAGCCGGCGCCCACGAGGACGTCGGCGGGGAGGACGCCGCCGGGGATGGCCGGCAGGCAGCTGTCGGCGAACTCGGTGGGGCCCACGTCGCGCACGCGGCGCCCCGCGTGCTCGGCGGGCGAGGCGCAGCGCATGCCCCACGGCTCGACGAAGCGTGCCGGGGGTCGCTCGCCGCTCATCCAGCGCGTGATGCAGTCGCAGCGCAGCGGGTTGCCGTGCAGGCCCACCTCGCGCAGGCCACGCAGCCGCTCGAGCGCGCGCCGGTGCAGCGCGCTCAGCCCGTTGTCGTTGAGCATGAGCGTCTCGAGCGCGGGCAGCACGCCGAACGCCTCCGGGTGGACGAACGACAGCCGCGGGTTGTTGGTCACCTCTAGCCGCGCGAGCTCCGGCAGGTTCTCGAAAGCGCCGCCGTCGATGGACACGAGCTCCAGCATGCTGTTGATGCACAGCTCCTTTATGTGCGACATGTCCCTGAAGTCGCCCGCGCGGATCACCTGGATCGGGTTCTTGTTGAGGTCCAGGAATTTGAGGTTGGGCACCTTCTGCAGCGCCCGGCTGGGCACCCAGGCCAGGCTGTTGTTATAAAAGGACAAGCTCTCCAGGTTGTCGAGGCCCATCAGTGCGTTCTCGGGTATCGACCGCAGCCCCATGCCGGCCAGAACGAGGCTCAGCAGCCTCGACAGGGGCATGAAGTTCATGTCGCTGAGGCCGGCGACCGGGTTTTCCCCGATCATCAGTATCTCCAGGTTGGGCGTCGCCTCGAACCACCTGCTGTCGACGCTGCGCAGCTCGTTGGCGTTGAGGTGGAGGCGCATGAGGTTGGCGAGGCCGGCGAACGCGCCGGGCGCTACGCTGCCGATGCGGTTGTGGTTGACGTAGAGCTCCTGCAGGCCGGCGAGCTCGCGCAGGCAGCCGTCCGCCAGCTCCGTCAGGGCGTTCTCCTCGAGGTGGAGCGACACCAGGCGGCTGTGGTTGGCGAGGCCCGCGTCGCCCACGCTCCCCAGCTCGTTCTGCGAGAGGTCGAGCTCGCTGAGGTCGAGCAGCGGGCGCAGCTCGGCGCCCAGCGACGCGAGCCCGTTGCTCTGCAGCAGCAGGACCTGGGTCGCCGCGGGGAGGCCGCGGGGAGCGCGCAGGAGGCGCGCGTCGTTGCAGTCGACCGTCAGCGCCTCGCGGCACGCGGAGCGCGGCGTGAACCAGGGCCGCGGCTCGCAGGCGCAGGCGCGCGGGCACTCCTCGGCGCGCAGCACCGCCGCCCGCAGCGCCGCCGCCGCCGCCAGCGCCAACACGACGTGGGCGCGCGAGACCGCGTTGGGTGCCGAAGCCGCCATGGTTTCAATGGTGGGGGAGGGGGGGGGGGAATGCGAGATGGCTGGCCGCGTTGAGCGTTGCGTGTTTAGCGCTCGGCAACGGAACGCTTTTCAACGACGTCTCCGTCTAAATGGACCCGCCGTGGCGGAGGACCGACACGGATTCGTTCTGCTCGGCAGCTCTTCGGCGACATTCGAGAGGGGAGAAGCGGCAGCGCGTCGTGAACGTCGTGGGGCTTCCCCCCGTGCCTGCGCCGTCCGGCAGCCCGACGTTCTCTGCCGGGAGGGCGGTAGCCCGAACAGCACCCACGGTGCACGCAGCATGCCCCACGTGAGTCGGGGGGGGGGGCACCTGCCAACACACAACACACACAGCGTCAGCATCTCGTCGCTCGGGCCACGCTTCAGGCGTTCAACGCCTGCACCATCAAACTCCACTCCCGACCGCTGTCATAGGTTAGCCCCGAGTCAACTGTCGCGTCGGGCAGCTGCAGCACCTCCACTCGTCGTGATCCTGTGCAATAAGTCGGAGCTCTTCACAAGCAACCTCTCAACACACCTTATCGCAGTCAACATAGAACATTGGGCCAACGTTGGCCCAACGGCCCCAATAACATGGCAACCTTGGCCCCACGTTGCACGTTTGCTCATCTCGCCCGGCTATGGGGGAAAACATCATTCGTTTCGCCGGCGAGTTTCTGCGGACTTTAAAATGCACATCTGTCCATCGACGCAGACCGTGCCTATTGATGATTCGATCTGAGAGTCAGCGCTACAATCGCAGTGGTGGAAGACTTGAAAATATAAATTGTGCATTTTTCTTTGGGTCTTTCGGGAAAGTCACGTTCAAAGAAAATAACGAAAAAATATTTTCTTTGAACCTATTTACGTGACTTTACCGAAAGACCCAAAGAATATGAATTCCTGCAGTCACGAAAGCTTTGAGTCAAGATTGAAGTTGTGCATTGTTTTACATTTGTCGGCTGAGAAGTCACCTGCCATGATAATACTTGGTTTGGTCAATGTCATAAATAATAAATGATACAATAAAAATGTGATTTCTAGGCAGCAGCAGGAGGGCAGTTTTGTAACCATAGGATACGAACTCCCATCATGCCCTGCATGTCACGTGACATCGCCGTACCGCTTGTATAATGCACGCAGTCTTGTTTTAGACCACCAACTCAACATCGTAGGTGGCCACATTATTTTGGACAGCAGCAAGACAATGTGACAACAGTTTACTGGTTTCGTGCCTGTTAGCAATCATCAGTTACATCTTAGCCATCGCTGCCTGCCGCTGCCTTGCGTCGCTTTATGCGAACAAGCCGTGGATGCGAAGTGGCGAGATATTAACTGCCTCGCCTGGTATACAGGGGGTCGTGGAGTTTGCGTGACTCTCTCCCCGTGGTCGTGTGGATTTTTTTTCGGGTTCTCCGGTTTTAGCCTCCACATCTCGAATCATGCGATCATAATATTTGGCTCCTATAAATCTCCACGAGATTAGTCACTTTGTTGAGCTATCATTTATGGTCAGGTCGCAATGTAGCTCAGTGGTCCTCACCTGGTAAAGTATTTTTTTTATAAAAAGGCGATGGGGATGCTTTTTCACCTCCAAGGCAGTGAAAAATGAAGCAATCCGAATACTTCCTGTAAATGGTGAGAAAGCGGTCAGACAGAGAGAAAAAACAACGAAGGTGCGAGCAGGCTGGAAACCAGCGAGAGTTTCTCATCATTTGCACAGAGAGAGAGAAGAGAGAGTTGAACTCATTCTGACTCGGAGAAGGCATTGGCCGCCTTTGGGGGGTCTCCGGCAGCAATTATTTATCGAGGCCGCCCCTCTCGGTTTACAAACTCCCATCGAGGTGACGGAAGAGACATACACGGGAGATGCAGAAGTGCGTGAGCGAAATGCGGACGGAAAATAAAGATGCGGTGAGACTGGGGGGAAGAGGCCTGCAGACACGATCGAGATATGCATCGGTTATGTTAATTAACTCATCATGCTTGAGATTTGAATTTGAGCTCTTTGATTCACAATTGTGCCTATCGCCTGATGACGCTGGTTGTAATCACCAGCGAAACGTCGTGCTCGAATTGTAAATGTTGTGGGTTTACTCTCTAATACACCGATGTGCTGAATTAGTAAATAATCGGCACGTTTTTTTTTACATGACAAACCTTACTAATTGAGTGCTGGTGGGTTTAACGCAATTTAACAAAAAAAATACCCTTTATTACGAATGATATTAGTCGCAAAAGCCTACGTGTTATATCGATACATCCCTATAATTTTATTTTCATGAATCAGGTGTCCCCTTGCAACAGCTTGGGGTTCTAACATTTTGCTTTGGCCTGCTTACAGCCTCACGCCCGCCACGGCTCATTCATGCCGCACAGCAAAACCAGAGTTTTTCTAGCGCCTGTCTCGTGGATGGCTGCGGTGGGATTTGTTGACGTCCGTTGCGTGGGCACAGAGAAGCAGATGAGGCCAGCCAAGGGAGGCGGAGGAGGCTCCTGCGAGGATGGCTCGCTTATCGACAGGTCGGGGCTCGCGGAAGCGCTTATCGGCAGAACCAGCAGCAGAGGCAGATACTGAGAAATATATATATATTTTTTTTTAAATAGAAAATAATGTAAAGCTGCAGCCGGGAGTCTTAATGGTTGCTATTCTCGGTGACCTCAGATGCCACGAAACGGCATTACTCCGTATAATTTTCCAGCAGCTTAATTGCACCGAGGCAATTCATATTGTCATGTTTTTTTTAATTGTTACAATAATAATCTACGTGATGGCAAGCCGTGATCTATCCACTGCTGGATGAAGGTCTCCCCAAGCCGCCGCCACCCCCTGCAGATCCTGAAATGCAATAATATAAAACATTATCGGGGGCACACGGCCCGAGGGTGGAGATTTTTCAGCGTTCTCCGACGATAAACAGACGCCCTCCGATGTGTTGCGCGCTGAATTGCATCGCGAATTCAAATAAATCTGGGTTTGCCGTCCACGATCGACCTCAGTTATTGAGTGCAGCGAGCTGATGGTCTTCACCCGGACACCAACGACTGCACGCTACATTTTGTCGAATCACTTTTTTTACTTATTTACGCACGTGGCGCCTTTCTGACATAATTCTGCCACTCAACGCGCCATCATCAGCATCTTTAAAACTCAAGAATCAAAGCATCTGAGCTATAAGCTCAGAGACGAGGAATAAGAATACAGCACGTTCATGGGATCTATCCCTAAACGTGAGCCCAGAATGGTAATGACCTCGCCAACTCCCCTCCCCCAACGAAAATCCCTTCCCGCCCCCGCCTGCTCCGATGAGTCCGGCGTGCCAGATGCCGTTGACGCAACTGGTAATGCTCCGTCCAGAATGTCAGGGATGTTGCAATGTATGATGTGAGGGAGGATATGGAATAAAACAATATTTTTGTTTATTTAGCAAAAATACTCAATATGTAATTAGAAAGATTCTAAACAATGAAATATATATGAACAAATTGTCAGCAGTTTTAAATGTAAAGAGTATTTGGCTTCGGATAAATGTCCGCACGATAAGCCACTTCATTGGGCTATCATTTGTGATAGCCAGGTCGCTTCTGAAAACGAACCACATAGCTCAGTCGGCCTTACCTGGTAAAACAAAATAAATAGTTGAAAGTGAAAATTAAAGCAAGCTGTGGCTGTGAGTTAGTGCAAAGAGCTGTGTTGTTATTGTTGAGTTGTGAGTGTAAATGTCGTGATGATGGAGTCGAGTGTGCGGATTTCTTCGGGGAGGTTGTTCCAGAGTTCGCAGGAGCTGTAAATGAGAATTTAACTGTCCAACCTCGTGGTTTTTTGCGTGTTTGGTTGTTGGTGGTTCAAGTGGGTTGGGATGTGGAGCGATGTGATCTGTTGTTTTGCTTGATCTGTATGAGGTTCATGATATATATTAGGTAGCCACTGGAGCTATGCACTTTTAAATCATCTGCATTGAACATTTATTTCTTTACAACTGCTTTTTGTGTTTAGTTTGTTATCCTTGTCCCTGCACCCCCGATTAGCACGGTTGGCTGCGTACGGTGCGAAAGAAGTTCAACATACATACGTACGTAAGGCTGCGCGTTGATTGTGCAACGCTCTGTGTGTTATATTTGGGGTTTTCAATGAATTTGAGAACCACAAATTCCGCATCTGATAATTAACAAAACAAACAAACATCGGTTTAATCGCCAAGTGGCGAACGTTTCTCCACGGGGGGAAGGGGGTGGGGGGGGTGGCGGCGGGGGGGGGGTCGTTGTGAAGCGAGCGCTCGATCTTGCGTGGACATGCAGCGCCTCTCGTTGCGCGACGTCTCCTCCCGTGGACCTTCGCAACAACGCACGGGGTGATGCACTGCTCACTGCTCTCGCGAGACGATCGATGCCGGCATCACAATTTTAATAGAATTGGAGAAAACTATGAAACTAATACTAATTATGATGATTATCTCAACTTGTAACGCACCGTACGGTATTAGCGCACTCTCAAAGGGAGGGAACGACTCGGAGGCGCAAGGAGGAACCACAGACGAGCGGGATTGGCAGCAGCCACGCCTGAGCCGGTGCCAAACGATTGCCCGAGCTCTGCGGTCCTCTACATATGAGGGTGTTATTCGCCATTGAATGCGGGCTTTCACGTAGTAGGAAACTGGAGAAATGTGAGGAAACCCACGCATGCGATGGGAGAAAAACTCTCCCCCGTACAGATGGAACAGGTGGAGTCAACATCTTTGCTGCTCCTCGACTTCCACGTGATGAGAGTTTCACAATACTTGTGCGGGCAATCCACCAACCTCCACAGTGCTGGATCGCAGGCCAAAATAAGAGGAAAAATATATAAAACTGACGTATCGGAGGATGTTGGTGAGGTGGGCGGTGAGTGGGAGGGAGGGGGTTATTTTCATTGTGTGGGGCCAGGCAAGGCACCCCGAGGAGCTGACATTGTATTGCATTTCTATTAAAGGCATGTGGCTCAAGGTTGAGTTGCGTGGGCCGGGAGCAGGCATTATAAAGTAGCCTCGCCACCAAACTCGGTGACCCAGAATAAGTGGTTCGGCACCATCTGCGCCGGAGCAGCGATGATGCATTAATGCTCCCCCACATCACATTCCGGCCGCGCGAAAAAACATTGCGCTGAATATTGCAAGCCGCTCCATGCAGCCACCGGAATATGACATTTGCTGCCTGTTCATTGGGTATTGTTTTTATATCTATATATCTCACGACACATTCTCAAGGTTCGTGTTCCATCATAATAATCGTCGTCGTCCTCGATCAAATATTAAGAGGGAAAGGTGCAGCTCTGCAATTGCCTGCTGTGATGAGGTGTTAACTAACTTGCCCGGGAAGCAGGAGGCCGTGGGTTCGATCCCGACCCTGACGCCTGCTGTATATTTGGAGTTTGCATGTTCTCTCTCTCTCCGTGAATGCGTGGATTTTTTCCGGGTCCTCCGGTTTTTCCCTACACATTTAGAATCAACATCACGCGTTTAGAGTATTTGGCCGCTATAAATGTCCACGTGATAAGCCACTTCGTTGAGATATCATTTTTGGCCAGGTCGCTTCTGAAACGAGCTATATAGCTCAGTGGGGCCTTACCTGGTCAAATAAAAATAGTTGAATAACAGTTTTGTTGTTGTTGTTGTTGTTGTTTCCTGCTCGTGCTGCTTCTGGTGGAGGGCTGTGCCACAGACGGAGCGGCTACTTGGCCAACACTTCCATTCGGTTATAAAGGCGCAGCCCTGCAATTGCTTGCTCGTGTCACTGCCGGTTGAAGGGCTTCCACGAGAGGGAGGTCTAGAGAGCCTCTTAGGAGGTGTTTTTGCTGTTGTTGTTGTTTACTCTGGCCATGCCGGCCAGACGTCCACAAAGAGTTGGCAGTATCTACACTTGACTCCACCACGTGTGACTTGCCGATCGACTAACCGTGGTATTCCCCAATCATACTATTGGGTGGATATTGGAGGGGAGGGGGGCGGGTTTAAGGAACTTGCCCCATTGTTTCGACTTCCGCGCCGAGAAATCGAACCCGGCGGTGACCTCTGGATTACAGGCTGTAAAAAAAAACTACTTTCAAATATTATACCAAGTGCAAAAGGTACAAGGAACGTAAAACATCGTGTGCCTGATGGTGATTAGCTTTGGAAACTTGCAGTCCCTTGGGAGTCTTATACTTTTTTCGTGTCTGTAAAGTTGCCAAAAACGTAAGTGAAGATATATGAGTAGAGGCTGTGTAACAACATAATTTGGTTCTGAAATAACGAGTTGTGGGTTTTTTATATTTCAGAGAAGGCATTGGGAAGAATGTGCCATTAAACATTAATAGCCTTTTTCCAGTAATGCATTCGCTCTTAACTCGAAATTTTTCTTCGCATTCTTAGCGCGTCTCATTTTTCTTCTTCTATCCGCGTTTCCGAGACAATGAGCGGCAAAAGCCAGGCTTAACTTTCCAGCAGGTGATATGATGCGATCCACCCTCGACGCCAGTGGCGTCAGCTACAGACCGCTGCGCGCCACGGCCCACGGCTCAGAATAGCCCCGGCGCCGGCCTACGCAGAAAGGGGAATGCAAAAAGCCCCCCCCCACCTCATTTCATTACTGGCATCAGCCCCCCTTCCCCCATTTGCACCCTTCCCGCCCACCCCATTTTATTCCTTGCACCAGGGTACCCCCCCTACACCCCCCCCCCCATTTCATTCCTTGCACCAGGGCAGCCCGCCTCCCACACCCCCCCTCCCACCTAATTGTATTCCTTGCACCAGGGTACCCCCCTATACCCCCCCCCATTGTATTCCTTGCACCACGGCCCCCCCCCATTTCATTCCTTGCATCAGCCCCCCTCCACCCCCCACTTCATTCCTTGCACCAGGGCCCATTCCAACCACGCTATGCCGCTGGTAAAAGCCCTGCCGATTTGATGGTGACGATATATTTTCACTACGAAGCTTTGATAAATTTGTCAGAACCTAATTATAATAATCTTTATTTTACAATCCTCCTTTCATATCGAAATATCTCAAAGCGCTGTACTTTTTTTTATTCAAAGCTGCACTCAAAAGTATCGATAAAATCGAATAGTAATATAATAAAATCTGATAACAACTACACTCACAATATCGATGGGATGTAGACAAACTACCTCGCTGCCATTCCTGGATAATTGATGAGTTGTCGCGATTCACGGTCACTGAAGAATCAAGTATTGTTTTATTTAGCATTGAATTGAATTGTAGTGCCTCCAGTGGATGCCCGATTAACGTGAACTGAATCCACACAATATTCAACAATATATTTTTTCAATAGTTTGCAGGCCTCTATCAATGGGAGTTGTTTGACCATACTTCACCAAGCTGGTCATTTTGGAGCGGTGAAGGGAAAAGCTCAGGACTGGTTAAGATATCACTGGCCACTGATGTTAGCCGGGAATTGAACTCGGCTCGTTGGGTTCATACAGCATTGCGTGTCTGCACGTTCTCCCCGTGGTCGCGTGGATTTTTTTCCGGGTCCTCCGGTATTTACCTCCACACTTAGAATCAACATCACGCGTTTAGAGTATTTGGCTGCTTTAAGTTCCCACGTGATAAGCCACTTCGTTGAGCTGTCATTTGTGGCCAGGTCGCTTCTGAAAAAGAGCTTCATTGCTTAGCGGGCCTTACCTGGTCAAATAAAATAAATACAAAATAGTTGAGATTAGAGTGTCACATAGACGAGCTCCCGCTTCCGGGAGAGAAAATGTGGATAAGGAGCCTTGGTGCGGCTGACATCATTTCGGGGTGGTGGGGATCATAGCGCGAGATCGTGGCAGAGGTACGCTGATTTCGGCGCCACGTGGACAGCAGGGGCGAGGTCAGTATCCTTCAAGATGCTCTGTGGACCCCCCCCCATCCTGATCGCTACTAAACCACGCGGAGTATCCTCGTGATGGTAATTGTACACCGGTCTACCAAAATCCAGACTATGTGTGGACTTATGAAGCTAAAGGTTTGACACACGCACACGAAACTGAATGCACCACCCATCACAACAGTTCCATTTGTCTGACAAATGCGGTACTCTTTAACACAACGGCGTGCTCTACTAGTAACGAATTGGCATGTTCTGTTTACGTGACAATCCATACTAATTGGCTGTGTCGGGTGGTGGCGGGTTTAACGACACATTTCTATATTTACGCGATCTAACCCAAAAAAACGGTATTATAGGCTTCGAGATTACTCTGCTATGTTCTACCCAAACGTCTCCCGAGATCGTGGACGTGCCTGAAACGAACGTCACGAAATCGCGGGACTGTCCGTGTGGTTTATTTCGCAGACACATACGCGTGCGTGTGTGTCTGACGGACGCTACCGGTCAGTTGGAGGTAGTCGCCCACCAACGTCAACGGAGGGCAGAGAAGAGCGAAGCTCACAACAACGAGCGGAGCGCCGGGCGGGTGAAATGCAGAAAGTTGGCACAGTGGGGGAGAACGGTTGGTGCATCGGCCAGTCATCTCAGTCAGTCAACCCATTGCACCGGGGTCTGTCCCGTGACCTCCTGACAGCGAGCCTTCGACACTTCATGTGGCCTTAAAGTGCACTTGGCATGGCACAGGCACCGTGGTCACGTCACCGTCACTCAGAGGCGAATGGCGGGTGTGAGTATTGGTATGCGTGCGTGTTTTCCCATCTCGTTGAGCAGATTACTTGTGCTTGATGATATAGCGGGATTAAACAACAGCACTTTAATTGTTTCACCATTGACCCGATTTCCATTGTCTGTTCGTTTATTTATTTACACGTCTCTTGCTCGATCTGCCGCCAGACCCCATGTGCCAGTCCCGGTCGCCGTAGGGAAATCATTCCCATGTAGATGTTGAATGAATGAATGAACAAGCTTATTTTCAATTTGCAGTGTTCGATGGTAATACATCGTAATGCCACATATGTTGAGCCTCAACAAGACTCTTGTTTTCAGAAGGGGCCTTACATTGCGATCTTTAGCCAATTCCATTAAGCAAGTGTTCGGTTTCATATGGGAGGAAACGAGAGGACCCAGAGAAAGCTCACACATTCAAGAGGGTTATACTAAAATCTCAACACAGATGTATCGAATCCTCCATTGTTGCACTAAAGTCATCTCCTGCTCACCTCGAAAGCCCAAGAAAGGAAACCCTTCTATCCCCAGGCAGTCTCATAATCACGTATTATTAACAGAAAACATCGCAACTTTATCATCAGCCATGGTCAATCTACTGCTGGATGAAGGCCTCTCCCAAGATTTCGTCACTCCTCACGATCCTGCAACTTGGCAATGGAGATCTCGTTGCATCTCACGCACGAGCGCCTAACCTTTGCCAGTGGCGTCAGGAATTCAGTTTATTCCCAGCAAAGTTGTAACCCCCACCTCCCGATAGCCGCCCATTGTGAAATCTCTCCCACGCGCCACTGTGAGTGGCCTGTGCACGTTACGATTTGTACTCTTTTTTTACTTTACACAGAGCGAGCGGCCGGCCCTTAGCGAAAGCCTCCCTCCCCTCTCCACGCTAACTCCACTCCAACCCCGGCCGCGTGAACTGCCGAGAGGTTTTCGCGGTGCCGGCGGTGGCAGCATCTGCGAAGGCGCGCGACACACAACTACTGGACCCGACATCTGCGAAAACTATCGGACAACTGTGGAAAAAAAATAAAAAGCTTTATGGCTCATCGGATTCCTCCGGTATAAATAAACGATTCTGAAACCGGCGGACGTATTGATCAAATCTCACCGGCCTCTCTCGCTCTCATCTCGCCATTGCGTTAAGTGTGCTTCTGGTTGCCTTATTACCAGCAGCCCTTTGGGAGCGCCGCGTAAAGAAAGTCAATATCCCTCCGCGACGCGCCGAATGAGCCTAATTGTCTCGTCCTGGGGTCCTTAACCGCCTCGTGTCCCTTTATCAATTAGTAGAAGTCCCAACAGCGATGCCCCGACGGTCTCCCTTTGTCGCGTAATAATATCTCATTTTAAATTACACGTGCCATAATGCGCTCGTTTCACGCTTGTTGGCACCACGTATACATTATTTGATTGTTGTTGTGGAAGAGGAGGAAAATGATGGCGAACGCTGCGCGGGCCTTGTGAAGGCAGCAAGCAAGTTGCCTCTCAGCTCAACAGCATTGCCCTGATGTGTGCTCGGTGATGAAACAATATTTGTAATCTCCGCATTGATAAATACGGCACATCCGCGCGATGAGTAATCTCTCGGCGGTTTGTGATGAGGGTGGGTGCGGGGAAATCATTGGGTTTCACAGTCTCCACGCAATTATAGTTTTTGGCCGAAATATATCCGAATTTTTTGTTTCCGTTTGAAGTGCCGTATTTGGCGGGGATAAAAAAAACCGCACAGGCACCCCGCTGTGGTGAGATGTTAACTATCTCGCCTGTTATACAGGAAGTCGTAGGTTCGATCCTGACACTTATATATTTGGAGTTTGTATATTCTCCCCGTAGTTGCGTGGATTTGGGGTTTCCCTCCACATTTAGAATCAACATGCGTTGAGATGATAATAGGTTTTTCCCCTTTTTCTGGCAACAAAACAGGTGTTAAGATTTTGATTTAAAGCTTTCGTGACTGCAGGGATTCATATTCTTGGGTCTTTCCGTAAAGTCACGTAGAAGGGAAACAATAAAAGAATAAAAATATTTTTAAAAAAATTATCACGACGTTTCGATGCAACACAAGCAACCGTCATCAGGTGTGAAATCCACAGCAAGAAAATTTGAAAAAAGTGGCGTTTTTTTCTTAACGTCAGCACCACGGACAGCGATTTGGCAGTTGTTCAGATGGACGAGTCCATCTATGTTCGTTTTGTTGCCAGAAAAAGGGGAAAACCTATTATCAGATTTTGGTACTGGCAAAGGAGGTCTCATGATGCGTTGAGATCATTTGGCCGATGTAAATTTCCACATGATAAGCCATTTAATTGAGCAATCATTTGTGGGCAGATCGCTTCTGAAAAAAAATCTAAATAGCTCTGTGGGCCTTGCCGAGCAAAATAAATAAATAAAATAGTTAATAGTTCTCGTATTACAGGAGCTAAGCGTAATACAACCCCAGAATGGAGAGAAATATTCCGAAACTTAATTTCACCCTGTTTTTAATTATTAAATTGTATTCAATCACATCGGGACTTGACGAGACCCGGCTGGATTCAGCCGTTAATGATAACAGATTAGTCTGCGATTCAAAGGTTATCCTGGAAAGCAAGAAAGCGATTGCCATATATTTGGCAATTGCCATATATTTGGCAATTCTCTATTTAGCTTTAACTTCATGTTTGCTTCTCTCAAAGATGCATGTGTTACACGAGCAGAGAAAAAAAAGCGAATAAAGGACCCTTGGGCAAAAAAATTGACCGTGTTCAGACTTAACTGTTCCACGCAACCGCCTTTTGATGAATTATTCTGTCGGCTACCCGGCAGCCTCGCCGAAACTTTGTAAGCACTTGAAATTGCAGTTCGAAAATACTTCGCTATTGATGTCATCTTTTTTTTCCTCCTCCTCCTCCTCCTCCCAATAATGGTGGTCGTAATGGTTTTCTGTGCTGAAATTTATCACAGCGAGCGTGGCAGACAGTCGCGAAGCATCACGCGCCTTCAGTACCACGGCGTCCGTGTCCAAGGTTTCATAGTCCGAGCTTTTGTCCCATGATTTGGTTTCTGGATTCGAGCCCCCCCCCACCCACCTCCCCAGCACCCTCTCAACCGGACTTAAATTATTTCCCGACGTCAGGGAATGTGGTCCCCAAGAAAACGTGTGCCCCCCTGAAACGTGTGTGAACCCCCCACCCCCCATATTTTATTTGGTTGACAAAGTAATCTAAAATTAATAGTTCTACAACGCGGCATAAAAAAATCGAAATTCTTAATTGTAAAACCGCTTTCCAATCTTACTTGTCAAACAGTTGGGTTCCCTTTGGTTTCAGAACAGTTTCACTTTCCCCTATCTTCTTTGTTGGTCCAAATATGTATCATGAGCAATATAGCTTTTGACCCCCTAACAAAATGTGTTTTGCCCTGGAAGTTCAAATAAATCGTTTGTGCCACGACTGCTCCTCCGGCATTGTCAGTGACCGCTTGTTTTATTTGCTGAAAAAAATATTCTGTTAATTTGCGAGAGAATGTGGATTCACGCGAGGGTGTCTGTCTGTCTGTCTGTTATTGTTGTTAACATGCAAGTTATCGTTTTCCTTATTAGATAAACACTTAAAAACAAACGAAGACATACATCTTAATGGAAATAATAACGCCAAAAAAGTTTTGCTCTCGCTGAAGCCTTGAAGCGAGCCCATTTCTTTTAAATCTCCCATTACTAAACAACCCAAATGAAACAAAGATGTATGGAATTTCGAATTGACAATTTACTCTCGTTGTGGAAGCGCAGCGCTGTGCACATTTCGGCTGATGTTTTCATTAGACCCGGAGGACAATCTTCACTTTTGTTCCCCCCCCCTCCAATTTGTTTTGTAATTCCGCCTGCCTCCTGTTGACCTGCCGAACCCGGCCGCCGCGTGCGACTCCGCGGGGATCGGTGTCTCAGTGTTCTTCACTGTTCAGTGTTCTTCATCACTCAGTGTTTTTCACTGTTCAGTGTTCTTCACTGTTCAGTGTTCTTCACTGCTCAGTGTTCTTCA
>CM025632.2:2399039-2424685 GCA_014621495.2 Entosphenus tridentatus | reverse complement strand
TGCCCAAAAGGCTCAAAACGCCAAGGGGCCCAACAACAAACGGCATTGTCGAGACAAGTGCGCGTGACACGCGTCTCGAATAGAGCAACGTTCTTGTTGCCGTTGTTATGAGAGCTGGGGGGGGGGGGGGAGACGACCGAAGAAGGGAAATCCAAAGTGGAGCAATGCGTGGGAAGCCCCAGCAATATAAGTGTTGTTGTGACCGGCAGAGTGGTGGTGGTTAAATACAGTTTATTGAGATGTAAGCGTCAGTCTGGTAGATCAAATTCTCAACATGGGCGGACGAATCGATGAGCGAAGCACACGGGAACAGCGTGGATGTATCTTCTTGGTTCTTTCGGTAAAGTCACGTACGTGACTACGTACGTGACTTTACCGAAAGAACCAAGAAGATGAATCGTGGATGTATTTATGTTGAGCTTCTTTCGCACCGTACCTAGCCGACCTTGCGAGTCGAAGATGCAGGGGGAAGGACATCAAACTGAACACAGTAAGCACGGTAGTAGCGATAAAAGAGTGATAAGGAGGCAACTGACCACCCCGGCACAGGGACAAATGCTCATGAAGTCCGACCTTTCTCCCGGCGTGAGTTCTTGAAGACGCTCCCAGCACATGGAGCGAAACGTCGGACGACATCCCGAACAACATTCAAGTGCACCCAACGAACTCGTCGGAGAGCCGTGGAGCGCAACCCGCGAGAAGCGATGCAAGCAGCAAGGCACGTGGTGCCGAGCGGCATCAGAGGCACAAGCGAAGGAGAAGCCGATCAGGGGTAGCGTTGATTGACCACGTAGGGCTTTCGCGACCAATATTATTCATAATAAACGTTTTTGGGTTAGATCGCGTTATTTATGAATGTGTCATAACCCTCCACCACCCGACACGGCCAATCAGTAAAAAAGTGTCAACGTGACACTTTTTTTTACTTTACTGATTGTCAACGTCACAAGTTTTTCCTGAGTGGCCGTGTCGGGTGGTGGAAAGTTACGACACATTTATAAATAACGCGATTTAACCCAAAAACTTTATTATGAGTAGTGTTGGTTGCTGAGCAGAGCTTAGGTCCTTCTGCCCCCCGCGCCCCCTTCCCCCCTTTCCTCCTGCCTCGCATCCCCCCCCCCCCCCGCAAGGCAAAGATCCCCCATATAACCTAAACAGACTTTTGGGGCAAGTGCTGTTAGCGAGCACCGATGGAGGCTGGAAGAGTACGCATGGAGGAGGTGGGTGGCCAGCACCACGCCCCGACCGCCTTGAACTCCGCTCACGGCCAATATCGTCACCGATATTGGCCGTGAGCGGGAATAGAACTCGGGTCGCCGGTGTCATTGTGCAGTGCGCGAGCCGTTACACGACCGTTCCCACCACCCCCACTCTTCATATCTCTGGGTCAAGGCCGTAATTATAATAAACATTCTCCCCCCCAATATTCAAATATGCTCAAAATGTCCCCTCCAATAAATTGATATAAAATAGATCTCTGTTTATATGATTGTGGTTATGGTTGTACTTTATTAATCCATAATCTCTGCCATTACACACAATGAAACAAGAAAAGGTAAAATAGAAAAAACAGAGCAATGTAATACAATACACTATTATACATTATTGGAAAAAAAAATCCATCCTATGTGTTAGTGATTTTTTAAAATATTTTAAGCAAGAAATTCGTTTTCAGATTTAGATTTTTTTTCTGGGTGGGGGGCCCCCACACCCCCTGGAAGATTTGGTCCCCCTCAATGTTGACTCCATGGCTAAGGCCTTGCTCTGGGTATCCAGCACGGAGACTTTGGTGTGTGGAGGAGGAGGAGAGGAGGAGGGGGGTGGTGGATTCGCGAGCTCTCGCGAAGGCTCTGTCAGCAGACTCCGCTCCCAGTCCGCGCAGCGGCGGCGGCGGCGGCAATTAACGCGTCCGCTACCGCTCGACCAAACAAGGACAGCCATCCATCATGAGAGCCGCACGCTCGAGCAACTTCGGACCGCTTCGTTTCGGGCTCAGTGACCGCGATCTGTAGGGATGTGGGAAGGGGGGAGGGGCTGCGGGTGAGCGGGCGGTGCTGAGGCAGTGGTGGTGATGGTGGTGGTGATGGTGGTGATGGTGGGTTGACGGACAGGTAGGCAATGGGGGGGTGAGCGGTGGAGCTGGAGTGAGCGGTTTGTTGTTGTTGTTGTTGTTATTGTTGTTGATGTTATTGTTGTTGTTATTGTTGTTGTTATTGTTGTTGTTATTGTTGTTGTTACTTTGAAGCCGACGTGGCTCGCGCGTAACAAAATCAATCGGGACGTGGAATCGCACGGCCACATCGGCCTTGGTTTGCGGACCCTGCTGCGATGTTGGCTGACGTCGGTGCAGAGCAACGAATGCAATTGTACGTCGAGGTGGAGGATGATCCAGACGAGAATCGCGTCTAGAGTAGCGGAATGGTAAATCATCGCTGTCACGATGGCCTCCTCCTCCTCCTCCTTCGTATTCGTGAGTCGCGATGCGTGGCATGGTTCTGTCATTTTCCAATTGTGCATCGTCACCAGGCATCTACTGCTGCTGCTGCTGCAACTTTGAGCTGTGCAGTGGATGCGGTTTAGGGAATGTGGCCCCGTCAGCCTCGCGGAAGATGGAGGCCATGGATCTTCTGCGTCGTCAGAGCTCTCACGAGGAGGTGTTTGTTCGTGACCTCTCGTGAACTCCATTCCGTTTTTTTTTCGTTTTTTTCCCTCAAGCAGCGTGTGGGCGGATCGCCATCGCCCTGACGCCACTGCATCGTTCATCCCACCGTGGCGTTACGCACACCGACGTGATGCTGGGGATTTGCACAAATAAAGACACGTGCTCACGGACGTCCGTTCGAATCCTCATCAGCCGCAGCAGCAACAGCGTCCATGGGCAATCCACTGCTGCATGAATGCCATCCCCATCGCCACCGCCGCCAAGAAATTATCCACCGCACGAGCTGATGTCATCGCTCCATCTCCTCGGTGGACGTCTCCCACGGACGCGTTGCGTTCCTCGGCCGCCACTCTCTCGTTGCTCTTGAAACAGCTGTCGTTAATCCTTCTCGCACGATGCGTGCTGCCTGAGCGCCACTCGACGCCTCCGAACAATGCGAATGATGTCTTTCACCTGTCTCTATGTCTCTTCTCAAACACGCGCTAGCTCTTTCTCTCTCTCTCGCTCTCTCAATGTAATTTCAAGCGTGCATTCCTTGGGTGCAATAGTTGTTGCGTTATTAGTTACAGTGGCCGATCTCGCTGGGAGGAGGAGGGGGATATAGAACATGAAGATGTATATTTGTATTGTTATTTAGCTGAACAAAAGACATCGAATGTTTGTAGATATATTTTAACAAGGACGTAACCTTCCCTCCCATCCTTTCCCCGCCAGACAGCCAGCCAGCCAGCAAAGCTTTCTTTGATCGAATAAAATATGATGTAGAACCCCCCCCCGCTCCCCCCTTCCCGACCCACTCTTGGTAAGGTTACCCGCCTGTGATTAGCTAAGGCTTCGTCGGTGCAGTGGGGGTACGCACCTCATCCTCAACGATCATTGTTGATGGCCAGGTCGCTTCTGGGAGAAACTAAAAAAGCCGTAAAGCTCAGCGGGACATTAACTGTTAAAATACAAATTATGTTTTATTAACTCGAACGCGGGGAGGGGAAATGCGCGCGGCACGACAAAAAAACACCAGGCTCACGTGCACGGACGCGTGCGCGCGCGCACGCGCGCGACACCTCGGCGGGACTGCCGACAGCTGCCCCGGTCGCGACGAAGTGAGTTGGCACTCTCCGGAGCCCCCGTCACCTTCGCTGTTCATCCCCGCGAGGCGGCACACGGCAGGTGTAGCGGCAGCCTTCATTTCCCAATCAACATCCCCCCTCGGCTCGGCCACTTTGGCTGCGCTAATGTCCTTTGGCAAACTTTCTCCGCCACGCTAATTAGCTTTGGCTACATTCTTTTCACGGTGGTGGTGGTGCTTTGGTAGGTTTTTTTTTCGCTGTATCCCTGTGAAGGCTCTTTCGTTCCTTCAAAGCAACAGTGGGAGGTTTTGTTTTTCAGACCAATTTGAAGCCGGCGATATTTACGCAATCTTCAAAGCACTGCTCGTGGCGCGCACATTTCACACAGAGTAAAGACACAACAAATGCATTATTTGATGTCGAGATCTCTAAAATTACCAAGTGTGTATATATTTCCGAGCAAGTAGAGATGGGACCCCACCACCGCCAAAAAATATTATAGCCAAAGTTCATCTTGATGTTGTTCTGCTGCCTTCCCCAAGCTTTGGGAATTGTTGTACTTATGCAATTTTAATGTATATTCATAATCTATTTACGTATTTACTTTATTGATATTTTCCCTTTCCTTTTCACTCCGATCGCTGTTTGTAGTGATGGTTGTTGTAACTTTCTGACCCGCCCCTGCTGAAGATCTGTGAAGAATAGCATCATAGCTCACCGTAATTCTCCAGGATAAATACAGGTTCTCATTGCTCACTCACGCCACTGCTGGCTGGAAGGCTCTCCACTGGAGAGAGCTCTACAAAGAGAAAGAGAAAACCCCTCCAGACTGGTATTTGGCCTACTCTTCCGCATTCGCCAGATGTCCGAGAAGTGATGGGGGGTGTAACCCACACTCGTACTCTCTAGCACGCTGCTGAGTGGACAGAGGCAGGGTTATATTTAAGGAACGCACCCATTGTTTCAACGTACCACGCCGGGAAATCGCATCGACGCTGCGACCTCTAAATTACTTTAGTCTCGGTGTGCTCTGCTGTAAGTAATCTCCCGAACAATCTCTTTCGTAGTACAGCTTTGATGCTGGTAATAACCCCCCCCCCAACCACACAAACACACAACACCGTTGAGAATTTAAATTGCATTTAAGAGCGCAGTTACAAAATCCATACCCTGCAACTCGAATGTGAAGCATCGGTTCAAATGCTTAACAATGAACGCCTAATGTGTGAGCCCCACCCCCCTACCCCACTTATTTGCCAGCATTGTTGCCTCCGATGTGAACCCGCGTGGGCGCACGTGGTGATGGTGGTGGTGATGGCATTGTCCCCCGAGAGCATCGGCAGGAGCTCACGCTCGTGCCGCGCCTCCGTAGCCCCAGAGCAAATTGCAAACAAATTGCAATTTTGATTAAAAGCCCTATATCTGATTAGCATCTCTGGCTCTCTCTCTCGCTGTCTCTCTTGCTCACGCTCTCTCTCACTCTCACTCATCCCTCGCCCACTCTCTACTCTCTCTCTTTTTTTTTTACGATCAGTGGAAACAAGAAGATGCTCGGTGTAGTCGGCACTTTGCTTCGTTCATCATTTCGTAATTTGTTTTTATAACTTTGCTTTATGTAAATCCCGACCTCTTGCTCACTCTCTCGTTCTGCACACAGCCCTTCTCGCAGTCCAACGGCCTCCGACGGGTAGCTCATAACAGCACGCAGAGCTCCCCGTCATCTGCCACCGAGCACACGGCCTCCTCCATCGCCTACTGCTCCTTGAAGGGTGGCACGGCGTGGGTCAGCCGCGCATGGCGGAACTCCAACCACACCCTGGCTCCGACCAAAGCGCGGAAGATGCCCAGGCTGCTGGCCGGACGTTTCCCCTCCAGGGCCACCTTCCTCGCCCTGTAAATGGCGAGCTTGGCATAGCCGACGAGCACGTTGACCAGCCCCTGAAGATGTTGGGGTCCGTCGCCATTTTGGTATCCAAAGATGAGGACCGTCGGGGAGAAGTGGAGGCTGAACCTTAGGAGGATTCATATTCTTAGGTTTTTTCGGTACAGTCACGTAGGTAAAAAATAAAAATTTATAAAAATAAAATAAAAATAACGACGTTTCGGAGGCAACACAAGCCTCCATCTTCAGGTGGAACCGTCGGAAGCTTGTGTTGCCTCCGACACGTCGTGATTTTAATTTTATTTGTATTTTACTTTTATAAATTTTCATTTTTTACCTACGTGACTTTGCCGAAAAAACCTAAGAATATGAATCCTTGCAGTCACGAAAGCTTCAAATCTTAGGACGATGTTTATGAGGACCTTGAACAACAAGTCCAGGCTCACCCACTCCTCCCTCTCTCACCCACTCCTCCCCCTCACTCACTCTCACTCACTCCTCCCTCTCACTCACTCTAACTCCCGGGCTCCCGCCCCTCTCAGTCGCGACCCTCTCGAACTCTCGCTCACCCTCTCACCCACGCCCTTACTTCTCACCCACGCCGCTGTTCCCTCTCAGGCCCTCGCTCACTCTACTCTCACAGTAGCGCGCGCGGCCGAGATGAATGGAATCGCACCTGTGGCAAGGGTCGCGTGGGGGAGGGGTGTGTGTGGGGGGAGGGGTGTGTGTGTGTGTGTACCTGTGTGTGGGGAGCGATAGTGTAGCGGTTAGCGCGCTGCGCTATGAACCCGGCGACTCGAGTTCGATTCCCGCTCACGGCCAACACCAGTGACGATTATCTGAACCGGTCCTGGGCCTCCTCTAGGTCGACTCAGCCTCAAATGAGTACCTGGTGCGGTGTGTAAACATCGCCACTGGGGAGACAAAGGCGGTCGGGCGTGGTTATGCCCACCCACCCCCTCGTGTACCGTTGCGGCCTTCATAGGTGCTCGCTAACAGCACTTGCCCCTACAGTCTGTTAAGTCTATATGGGGGGTCTTTGTCTTTGTGGGGGAGGGGTGTGTGTGTGTACACCTGTGTGTGTGTGGGGAGGGGTGTGTGTGTGTACCTGTGTGTGGGGAGGGGAGCGGTGGGCGTAGCGGTTAGCGCGCTGCGCTACGAACCCGGCGACGCGAATTCGATTCCCGCTCACGGCCAACACCAGTGACGATTGTCCGAACTGGTCCTGGGCATCCCCTAGGTAGACTCAGCCTCAAATGAGTACCTGGTACGGTGTGCAAACATCGCCACGAGTGAGACAAAGGCATTCAGGCGTGGTTCTGGCCACCCACCCCCTCGTGTGCCGTTCCAGCACTTGCCCCAAAAGTCTATTGCGGCTATACGGAGGGGCGGGGGTCTTTGTCTGTGCCTTTGTTTGTGGGAGAAGCGGTACAGACGCACGTGGACACTGAGCGACCCCCGATATGCAGCATAAAAAGCCGGGACCGGGCGGGGGGGGGGCACGCGTCCCAATTAAGGAGTTGTTCACTCCCCGTGCCACTGGCCGGTTAATCGGATCGCCGCTGACGGTGCCTCCTTGATCGGCGCGGGCCCATGAATAATGCATGGCAATTAGCTCCCGGGCTGGCTCTGCTAATGAAGAGGGGACACTTTGGTTGAACCTGGTGCCGTGGGGGGGGGGGCGGGGGGGGAGGTGCTGGTGAGAGGGCTTCCCTGGGACCACGCCATCGCAGCGGGGAGGGTCACGCGCCGTCACCGGCCACTCGAGCGCGAGACGTTCATCATTGAAAATCGGCCTCGGGTCGTCCGTGCGGAGTGGTCACGGCGATACGTTTGCGCGCGCGTGTGTGTAAAACGGGTCGACTCAGCCTCAAAGGAGTGCCTCCTGCGATGCGTTAAACATTGCCACTGGGGAGACAAAGGCGTTCGGGCATGGAGCTGGCCACCCCCCCCCCCCCTCGTGTGCCGTGCCGGCCTTCGTCGGTGCTCGCTGACAGAGCTTGCCCCAACAGTCCGTTAAGGCTATACGGGGGGGGGGGGGGGGTTTGTCTTTCTATGTTCGGTATACAAAATCTCTTTAGAAAAAATATCAAAC
Organism: Entosphenus tridentatus; assembly: GCA_014621495.2. NCBI lineage: Eukaryota > Metazoa > Chordata > Hyperoartia > Petromyzontiformes > Petromyzontidae > Entosphenus > Entosphenus tridentatus. The sequence goes on along the minus strand of CM025632.2, from coordinate 2,416,979 downwards.
GGCCGCCGTCTACCGCCTCTGCCGACCCAGCAGCATGAACGGGTTCATCGCAGTCGATCGGCAAGGTCGCGTGCGGTGAGGGTAAAGTGTGGCTCATTCCACCTCTTCCCACACGTCTAGCCCGTACCGGAAGAGTAGGCCAAACAACAATGGATAGTCGAGTGGAAGCGGTGATGCAGTACTCAGAGGAAACGGTTAACATGATATTACAACGGATCCCTGATTAATTAATGTATTGGTATATCATGTGTATCCTTGTCTCCATGTCCTCTGTCATCTCACTACATCTCCGTCTCGTGTCTATATTATCTTGTGTCATCTCACGGGGAGTTTATAAACTCAAAGGAGAATTTCCCCCAGAAATGTCAGGACCCCGAATGGGCGAGCATCGCCGCTGCTTACCGGGGACGCAGCCATGTGCAGTGTCAGCACATTTGTGGATGCATATTTAGATTCTTGGCAGCGATGCAATGTTTTAGTAATCGCAGAGTGTGCTAGTCAGAGGCGTAACATGAGCGGGGTTTCTTTGCACCGTTCCGCGCTAATCGGAGGTGCAAGTGCTGTTAGCGAGCACCGATGTTGCATTTGACTTTTCTCTAGTGTCTCAGTCGCAAAACCGCCGTGCGTATTTGTCCTGCAGCACCGATGCGTTGGTTAAAGATAAAGGCGCGGCCCTGCAATTGCTTGGCACGCGCCTCTGCTGGCGGAAGACGCTCTCCACTGGAGAGAGCTCTGTAAGGAATTGTATCACTCGTCGACGTTGACCGCACGTGTTGGGAGAAGGGAGTGTACCGACACTCTACACGACCGCACGCAACCTGCCGAATCTACTAACCTGTGGCGAACGCATTCACTGCTGGGTGAGACAGAGACGTCGTGGGCGATTTAAGAAACTTGCGCTCCATTGTTTCAGCCGCCACATCGGGAGATGGAATCGAACCGGCAACCTCTGGATCGCATGGTCTCGTGCGATGGCAAATACACGACAGTGGCAGCTCCCAATGTGTAGACACGTGGGTTCGGATATATGTGTGTATGTTGAACTTGTTTCGCACCGTACGTAGCCAAGCGTGCTAATGGGGGTGCGGGGGAAGGACAACCAGGGTTGTATTGTACTACGCCTCCCCCATCCTTCTCATGTCAATCCTTTATACCTTCACCAACTCACACAAATCATCTCGGTGACGTGTAGGAAAAAGAAAAACCTGTCAATTGGCAAAAGGGCTTCATGGAAATGAACCGATCGGCCGCTCGGGTATCTTGTTGTTCGGCAGAGCATCAGAACACCCAATCATGAGGGTCCAAGTTAAATTAATGTCTGACGTCACAGCTTCATTGGTCCCATCGTCATCATCATCATCATCGTGATTCTATGATCAATAATATGAGTACCATCTGATAATTATAATTTTTTCACCACTTAGTTGGGTGTCAGCAGTGGTTGTTTAATGGTGATATTTGTCCCTGTCATGGGAATATTGAATTTCCAGTGCTGGCTCAAAGATGCTCATTGAACCTTGGAGTCACTGATCTTTTTTCTGCAATGTACAGTGTATGAAACAATGTTTTTCAAGTTATATCTTCCAATTCCTACTCACAAACATTGCGAATGTTTCACGTGTAAGTCAAATAAATTGTGTGCAAGTTATGGCCCCTGTCTCATCAGCAATGTGTTGGTAGCCTAATCATCTCTCCGCCAACCAAGCAATTCAGTACATGTTGCTTTAAAGAAATTCAGAGGGGGAAAAAAAGTGGCTTAATTAGAACACTGTTGTACTATCACCATTATATAATCACTAAAAAAATCTTTAACAAAAATCACGGTTAAACCTCAGACGAAGATGTCCACGGCTGAGCCCAGGAGTATATTTCCCTACTGCCTCCATCGCCTGCCCCGGTTTGAAGGATGGTGGGTCACGTGGCGGGGAGGGTGTCGGGGTTTTGGACGGAAGGTCTGGGAGCATGCGCGCTGACGGGCAGCAGAGAGTGGGCATCAAATATTCGACGGGAAGAAACTGAGCAACTTGGATAAATGTTACATTTTTCCCCATGAATATGTACGGGGTTGGCGACGGCCACGTCTTGCATCCTTTCTTTTTTTTTGTATTTCCTCTTTGAAAATCCTCGCACGTTCACGGGCACGAAACGCGAGGTTGGTGCCACGCGCTGCCTGCACGTGTACATCTCGCTTTCACACCGGCGCCGAGCTGAGCGCTTGTCCGAGCCCCACAACCTGTGTCGCGTGAGACTTTAATGACGCGCAGCGCGCGCGCGCGCCTGTCACGCCCACTGTGCTAAGGCCACTGGGTGAGTTCCACCCATCAAAGGGTTGTACATTCAGACTGCACAAATACACAGAGCCTCTACACAAATACACATAGGCTGCTTGCATGCGTGTAGCCTTTAACAGCACCATCTTTGTCTCCCCCAAGGCAGATCTAGTTTAATGGTACTCATTTAAGGCTGCGCGGACCTAGGGGAGGCCGAACCCCAATTCACGTAATTGCCGACGACGACCGCGAATCGACATCGGGTCACCAGGTTCATCCCACCGTGCGCTAACCACTGCGCCACCGCTCCACAACAACAACAACCGCCATTGGCCACTAAAGTGACTGTGAAGTCACCGCAGTGTCAGACTTTGATGTATTTTGAGACCATGTCAAGTTTCGCAGGCTCGCTTGCAGGAGGCCACACAAAGGCATAAACAAAAACACCCCGCAAAAACCTTTAACATACTGTCGGAGCAAGTTGATGTGAGCGAACACGCTGTGGAGAGCCGTAGCGTCGTGGTCACGAACCCGGCCCACCTGAGTTAGATGCCCGATCACTGCTCATGTCCGTGGTGATTATCTAAACCAGCCTTTGGTCGTGCCCCTTTAGGTCGACTCAACTTTCAATGAGTAGCCGAGGGTGGCAGGTAAACATCAGCACTGTGGAGAGAGACACAGACGGACGAGGCCTCACACACGTACACAGACCCTTAACAGACGTTAGGGTAAGTAGCTTAGCGGGCATATATTAAGGCCGGCACGGCACACGAGGTCGGGTGGGTGGCCAGCACCACACCCGACCGCCTTTGTCTCCCTAAGTGGCGATGTTTACTACACACCGCACCAAGTATTCATTTGAGGCTGATTTGACATAGGGGAGGCCCAAGACCGTCTGTACCGCTTCTCCCACAAACAAATGCACAGACAAAGACCCCCGCCCCTCCCTATAGCCGCAATAGACTTTTGGGGCAAGTGCTGGAACGGCACACGATGGGGTGGGTGGCCAGCACCACGCCTGAATGCCTTTGTCTCACTCGTGGCGATGTTTGCACACCGTACCAGGTACTCATTTGAGGCTGAGTCGACCTAGGGGAGGCCCAGGACCAGTTCAGACAATCGTCACTGGTGTTGGCCGTGAGCGGGAGCCAAACTCGGGTGGCCGTGTTCGCAGCGCAGTGCGCTACCTACTAGAAAGACAAAAAAACAAACCCCCCGTGTACCCTTAACATAATGTTGGGGCCGGTGCTGTGTGCGAGCACCTATGAAGGCCGGCACGGCACACGAGGAAGGGTGGGTGGCTACACGCCCACACACACACACACGCGCCCATGGAAACACGCGTAGATCATCGATTGCTACTAACGTTGTGAAATGCCGCTCGGATTCACTGCCCGTGGAGTCGGGCGTCGCGTTAACCGGCGGTGCGGCTCGCGTGGGCTCCCCCGGGGTGGAACGTTCTTGATTTAAAGCTTTCGTGACTGCAAGGATTCATACTCTTAGATTTCTTTCGGTAAAGTCACGTAGGTAAAAAAATAGTAATAGAAATAAAATAATAATAAATGAAAATAACTCAATTAAATCACAACGTTTCGGAGGCAACACGAGTCTCCGTCTTGCCTCCGAAACGCCGTGATTTAATTGAGTTATTTTCATTTATTATTATTTTATTTTAATATTTTACCTACGTGACTTAACCTAAGAGTATGGAACGTTCTTACCCGCTACTGCTGGACATCTGTGAAAAAAAAGCTCTGTAGCTTATAGGATTCCTCCAGGATACATTCAGAACAAATCTGATTCTGGAATATCGGCTGCCGAATGCCCTCGCATCTTCATGTCTGAACGTGCCTCGCATGGTGCTGCGTGAAATGGACCGGGAAATTCAGCCAAAAAAAATGCATCCAGTTTTCAAAGCAGTAATCATTATTGTTATATTAAACAAGTGTGGGGTTTTTTTTGTGTTGTTTATTAGGAAATGAAGAAAGGTTGAGAAGTCTCGGGCGTGTATTATTTTATTAAACAAGTTGGAAAAAAATCACGCGTGAACATGGCATTGCCGTACTTAACGCTTCCCAACGTGAGCGTTTGTCTTCGAAAGTAATTTAATTAGCCGCGTGCAATCCGCTAGGCAGCTCTCGGTACACAACTAATTTGCACACTGTATCCGTAAGCAGACATTCCTTTGGCTAGATTCGAAGCTTTCGTGACTGCAGGAATTACTCTTTGGTTCTTTCGGTAAAGTCACGTAAGAAAGAAATAAAATTGAAGAGTAATTCCTTCGGCTCTTGCTTTGTGTCTCCGGCTTGTGGCCACGCTATGAGTCACGTGCCCGCTTGGTAAATCGGCCGAGTCCACTTATTACGAGAGCTATGGTGACCCGACAGTTATAGCCGGGCATAAGGGACGCAAGCGCTAAAAAGAAATGGCACAGCAGCAGCAGCAGGAGTTAATTAATGCAGAGTTTGCTTTTTCTAAAGTTGGGGAGACAATTAACTTCGGTTGCCTTACCTCTGGAGACCAATCCAATGGGCAAGGTGCAGTTTGCAATCTGGCCTCATTTCCCATTCATGACTCACAGCTTTGTCATCTTTTGCCTTGAGCAAGCACATAAACCACTGACGTGTGCTGACATAATCAGCCAAAGGCACATACTGTGTCTATGTTCGCGCATCAGCTGCTCGTGTTCACGCGCATGCATATACGTGTAGTCAATTCATCATTTACTTTTCGGTCTACTGCTGGAAGAAAAAAAACATTTCTCATCCATTGCGTGTGGGTCATGGTGGGTTGTTTAGCCATACTTCACCACTCTGGCCAGTGCGAGCTGGTGATGGGGAAGGGGGGGGGCAGCCCATATTCGATTCAGATATCGATCGCCGCTGATGTTATGAGCCTCGACAGGGAATCGAACTCAGGTCGCTACGTTCGTAGCGCGTGCCACTAACCACCGCTGCCCATCGCGTCGCCCTTGATGTGCACGTGAGTGCTGGGTGCGTTTGTGTGAAGGTGCGTGCGCGCGCGCGTGTGTGTCACCATCCTGCCTGCCATTCTTTACACTGAATAAATTACCTACTTGCACTGCAGATTAAATGCCCGGAGAGCACTATATTTAATCAACCGTGCGCAAAACAAAAAAAAGCCCTGCCGCTAACTGCAAATAAAATCAAATGCAATTGCAGGCTGATTTGCTAAATTAAACTCATTTTTGCTGGAGGGCAGTACTGGTGGGAATACACAGCAGCCAATCTGTTACAAATAATGCTTCCCGATGTAATTGCTCGAGAGAGAGAGAGAGAGTGTGCGGCAAAAGAAGGAGTAGTCGCCTCGACGCGTGCGGAATAAACGCCGAGACCTGCCTCGCTCCTCGAACAGGACGCGCGGCGAGTCGCGGCGTGACTGACACAGGCAAAGCACACACACACACACAGTTACACGAGCACACGACCACTTTAAAGCACCCGGGGGGAGATTGCAGTGCCGTAACAACGCTGCTTGTTCACGTTGATTTGACGTTGACCGCCTCGGTGTTGTGTCAACCTCCGCTGTGTAGAATCTCTAAAAGAGCAGCCTCATTCCGGCACGATTACCCAAACTATAGGCTGCATGCATCCATTGTGTGTCAATCTAAAAACATCTGTTTGGGCTGTTACGCACCTGAAAATAGCAATCCCACCTCCTCCCTCCACCCTCCTCCTCCCACCCATCCAGCTCTAATTCAACCTCTCCCTGTTGTGAATGCGGTTCCGATTAAGGCCGTCGCTCACTTAAGAGGACGACGCTGCAATAAAGGACAGCTCGCAGTCGCATCGGAGTCGGGCAGCTGCAACTCGCAGAAAGATTTAGAGACGATTTGTTAACCGTGCGGTTGATCGGATTTTGTGGAATTTTTGTGGCGTTGTTTTTTTTGGATGCGGGAATCACCGGCATTTTGAGAAAGAAAAAAAACAACATCGCTCAGTTAACGCGAGAGACGTTAACTCCGCGAGGAAGACAATCTGATTTATGTTGAAGTCGAGGCGCTTTCATTTCGTGTCAATCACCTGTGCAATGAATGTTGGAGCAGCCTAAGCGCGTTTGGATCGACTTTTTAGAGACATTTCATCACGTTATGAATCCGAGGATCAATATAAGCGGCTGGGCTGGCCCAATAGCTCATTCAATTAGGCTATGGATGATGGGATAGCAACCCGTTATTGAACCCGTTTCTGATGTGCCGAATGCTTATTAAAGCGCGCATGTAAACTCACAGCAAAAGTGGAACAACTCTAAACATTCTAGACCGGGTCTCTCCAATGCCGCCCTCGCTACTCCTGTCACGCAAGACTACTTGGGTGTCTGCTTAAAATTTCGGAAAAAGATGCCGCGACCAACTCTGACTCTCGTACTCGGACGAATATGGCTCAGACGCGCCCCCAAAAAGCTGCCGCACCATCGCCAGCCGCACTTGCCACTCATCAGCCAGGAAGCTATCTCCCACCGAGTCAGCACTCATTCAGCCATTCAGGAGGCATCGCCAAAGCTTTTCTGTTAATGCCGTTTCAAAATACAGTACGGACACGCGCGCACCGAAAATGGCACGCGGGCGAATTGGACGCACTTCAAACTCGGGCGTTGTAAAATTGGGACGTCTAATCAGCGTCGTACTCCGTCCGATGTTTACAAATGAATGTATTGTTTCCATTACTTACTTTTTGTACGGGCTGGCTTGTGGGGTGCGGTGGGGGCGGTGTTCAGTTCGCAGCTCCGGATGGTGGAGTGGGGATGCTCTATTCCGTTTCGTGAGCAGGAATCAAGAGCGCTGGCAACAATTCCTCGCAACAATCAGTTTCAGCTGCATATTGCTGGTCTTCCCATCTCTCTCTCCTAATTCCTCCTTCCCTCTCTCTCTCCCCTTTGCTGCTCTCCCTCGTTCGCACCTTCTGCTTGGCAGTCAGAGCACAGAGGCTTCCAAGTCCCTCTCTAAGACGCGAACTGGGCAGAAAATGCATCTACCGCATCAGAAGGTTGAGAGGCCGGGAGAGAGGGGGGGTGTTGCATGGCACCACCTCGAGATGCCGGCGAGGTGACGTCCGTCCGTCCGTCGCGCGTGCGTCTCGGATTGACAACGACGACAAAACAAAAACGACAACCAGAGCGAAATGCACACCTACGCTATCAGATACATTTTAACAAAAAAATGGCAACACTGTATCACGAGGACACCTCGATGATGGAAAAGCACGTCTCGCACGAGAAGAGGGTGAGATAGATAAATGCAATAGCCGTCACAATCGTCGCCTGTTGTGTTTTCCTATCCGAACGTCAGCTTTGGTAATATATATACACAGCCAAGCCCATCTGGCCCCGCGTGTGGTTAAAGGGGTTGGAATATCGGCAGCCCGAGAGAGGGAGAGAGAGAGAGCGAGGGAGAGAGGAGAGAGGGAGGGAGAGAGAAAACCGGGCACCCAATGAAATATTTTCAGTCAGAACCACTGCCCCCACCACCCGGAGCCCGTGCCGAGCCGCGATTGGTGGGATGGTGCCGTCTGTCAGGCATCGTTAATTTTCTGCGGGGGGGGGGGGGTTCGTTGAAAAGGAACCGTGGTGGGCTTGGGGTGCTGGGGGGCGTTGAGGAACGGGGGGGCTGGGAAGGGGGGGGAGGCTGGGAAGGGGGGGGGGATGGGGGGGGGGTGCCGGCTGTGCGAGCTGCAGAGGTGATGCCTAGCAACGAATTACCAAGCAACGGCACGAGGCTTTCACTCTTACGGTTCGCAGTGTGTATGTATTTATCACGGGTGTATAGTGTGTATGTGTATACACACACATACATACACACACACCCGTAGCCCGTGCCGGGCCGCGATTGATGGGATGTGTGTATACACACACACTCACACACCGCATTTCCTGTCACACAACAAAAAAGACAAAGATCGCCCGTATGGCCTTTACCAGCCTGTTGGAGCAAGTTGCTGTGAGACAACATCTGTATAAGACGTGCCGGTGTGGAACAGGACGGGTAGTGGCTGTGCGTGGGGGTCACCACCGCTCTCGGCCGTCTTTGTCTTCCCGTCGGTGCCGATGTTTAAGCACCGCCGTAGATGCTCATTGTTCAGGCTGAGTCGACCTAAGGGAGGCTCAGGAACGGTTCGGATAACACTACGTAACACACTTTGTGTTCCTGGGTAGTAAGTGTTATTTCGTAATTGCTTTTGCCTAAAAAGTGTAGAAAATGGTTATGATTCCGCACAAACTTTGCTTTTGTGACCAGAACTGATATTTTGAAATGTACTTATTTTTACTGAGAAAACGGGCGAATCTGTGTCTTTTCGTTCACATAAAGTCAGAAAAAACAACATATTAATCAAAATGAACATGTGTTTATTCTAAAATAATACAAAAATGAACTGAATAGTTTTTCGAGTTTTACGATTATACTGTAAATTACTTTCACGAATCAGCCCCCAAATGTAGTCGCCATCATGTTCTCGTTATACTGTCCTTGGTAGCGGCGTTTAAAATCCAGTATATCCTAGTGGAAGCGCTCGCCTTGCTCCTCCGAGTACGCTCCTATGTTCTCCTTGAATTTATCAAGATGAGCATCAAGGATATGGACTTTGAGGGACATCCTACAGCCCATCGTGCCGCAGTTCTTCACCAGAGTCTCAACCAGCTCCACATAGTTTTCGACCTTGTGATTGCCCAGGAAGCCACGAACAATTGCGACAAAGCTGTTCCAAGCCGATTGTATCCTTACTAGTGAGCTTCTTGGGGAATTCATTGCACTCCAAGATCTTCTTTATCTGTCCGACAAAGACAACAGCTTTGACCTTTGCCTCAGACAGCTTAGGGAAGAAGTCTTGAAGGTACTTGAAGGCTGCCGACTCCTTATCTACAGCTCTGACAAATTGTTTCATGAGGCCCAATTTGATGTGCAGTGGTGGCATCAGCACCTTCCAGGGGTCCACCAGTGGCTCCCACTTGACGTTGTTCCTTCCCACAGAGAACTCGGTCCGCTGTGGCCAGTCCCGCCTGTGGTAGTGCGCCTTGGTGTCCCTGCTGTCCCAAAGGCAAACATAGCAGGGAAACTTGGTAAAACCGCCTTGGAGACCAATCAGGAATGTCACCATTTTGAAGTCTCCGATGACCTCCCAGCCGTACTCATCATACTTCAAGGCGTCCAGCAAGGTCTTGATGCTGTTGTAATCCTCTTTGAGGTGTACCGAGTGAGCCAAGGGAAGAGACGGGTACTTGTTACCATTATGGAGCAGCGCGGCTTTGAAGATCCTGGATGAGCTGTCAATGAAGAAGCGCCACTCGTTCTGGTTACAGGTGATTCCGATTGCCTCGAACAGACTCGGCACATTGTGGCAGAAGCAGAGCCCATCTTGACGGGTGAAGAAGCTGCAAAAAGGTTGGTGACGCTTCCTCTGATCTGCGACTTGCACACCTTCATCGAACAAGTTCCACTGATTGAGCCTAGACGTCAAAAGCTCGGCATTGGACTTGGTGAGACCAATATCTCTGATCAAGTCGTTGAGGTCTTTTTGGTTGGGGTAGTATGGGTTTCACTCCTCAGCTCCACCTCTGAAATTGTCATCTGGATATACGTCTTCCTCGCTCTCTGACTTGCTGCTCTCTTCTAAATGCAGCTACTCTCTCTCCAGAGGAACTCATAGTAGTGTGGCACCGGGGTGATGGATGAAGGAAAGTCCGGATATGTGATAGCAGGTGCATTCTTGCCAGTAGCAGTTGCTTGAGTGGTCAGTGGGTTCCTGCCAAATTCTTGGGATAGTGAGCTTCATGGCTCTCTTTTCCCCTCTGTACCATCCTACAAAAATACATTTATTTCACCTATGACTAATGTGTAAGAGATTCTCGCAACATTTTTCATATATATTTTTTCAATAACATTGAAAATTGTAGAACATTTTAAGATGAAAAAAAAAACTTTTGCAATTTAACATTTTTAAACAAATTTTATAACGTAAAATTCCGAGCAACAATTGTCTATCTTACCTTCCAGAGTCTTTTTGCATTGCTCGCAGGTGAAATTAGGTGCCCAGGGTTTGTCTTGATCCCCGACAGGCATGCCGAAATATGCCTTGTAGGCCTCACACATCTTTGCAGATGCTTCCACAGAGTACTTTCTCGCTCTTGTCTTGATAAATTGGCCGCAGACATAGCAAAATGCGTCTGTCGGATGCTTGCAGCCTCTTGATGCCATCTCAGAAAAATGCAGATATGTATTCACTTAGGCAGCTGGAACTAAACTGAACTGGGGGGCTTAAGGCCCCTATATTTATTATATTATTTATATTACTAGAAAGTTTGAGAATGTTCCAGAAGTTACTCCAAATTTACTGAGCACTGAATCTATCTGGAATGTTCTGGAAAATAGGTAAATTTCAAAATATCACTTTCCTGGTCACAAAAGCAAAGTTTGTGGGGACTGTACTTTTGAAGCATAAGAAATTAGGAAATAACACTTACTACCCAGAAACAAAAAAATGTTACACAGTGTATAATCAATCTCCACTGTTGTCGGTCGCGTGCGGGAATCAAATTTTATTGCAGACACACAAGCATAGGCACATGGATAGTGTACGTCCATATTAACAGACACGTGGGGACATTATGGGGGTGCCGCGGTGGCGAGATGTTAACTACCTCGCCCGGTATACAGTAAGTCATGAGTCCGATCAAAACCCTGACGCCTGCTGTATATTTGGAGTTTGCATCTCTCTCTCTCTCCCCGTGGTCGGATGGGTTTTTCTCTAAGTTCTCCAGTTTTTTCCTCCAAATTTAGGATCAACATCGCGCATTAATAGAATATTTAGCTGCTTTAAATGTCCACGTGATAAGCCACTTTCGTTGAGCTATCATTTGTGGTCATATCACTTCTTAAAAAGAGCCACATAGCTCTGTGGGCCTTACCTGGTCAAATAAAAAAAATAGTTTGATTTTAATTATACCACGTTTCGTTTTATTTAGAACGTCCTTTTCTGTAGATACCAAATATAACAAAAATAATTGAGAGCTGTCTGTCAATCCACTGCTGGATGAAAGTCTCCTCCCCACGCTGTTGTTGGTCTTGGGTGGAGGTACGGCGGGGGGGGTTCTTGACCATACTCACCACATTGGTCCAATATTGACTAGAGGAATCCGATGAGCTATGAAGCTCTTTGTCACAGATGTCCAGCAGTGTCAGCCGTGGTCCCAGAAATCGAGTGCCGGTTCAGTGTGCTAATTAGTGCACCGCCGTTCCACGCAAACCAATTTATATTACAAACACAAGTGAGACATTAGCTAAATTGACATTAAAAGCCAGCGGTGAAAATCTAATACTGCTACCCTTTTAATTAACATTTCATCTGGTCCTTAATTAAGAATTGTGTTTTAAGGACACAGTAAATCTGTACGTCAGATTTACTGCGCGTTAATTAATGCCAGCAGCGACATTCTCACGTTTAATCTGAAATATATTGCACAGCAAATGCATTTGTGCTTGTTTGCAACAGACACTTGGAATAATTAATGAACCCCCACCCATGCGTTGATGCTTTGCAATCAAATAGAAAACATCTTCCAGCGGAGCAGCTATAATAAGGCATTGTAAGAACACATTGTCATGAGCCAATCTGACTTTCATGACAGCCACTGTTGAACATACGCTTATTTTGAGAATAGGTTTTCTCCTTTTATCTGGCAACAAAACAGGTGTTAAGTTGTTAAAACACCAAACTGAAGCCTTTTACAAGGAATCATGTCTGCATTAACCACAATACTTGTGGTCAAAATGCAAACAAAAAACATACTCTGATAATATATGCATTGTCTTTGAAACTGATTGGTTCACACCAGAGACAGCTTTCTTTTGAGCCTCGTCTCAAACGGTGTTAGACCAGAGGACGCCAAAAGGCGTACAGCACAAAGACAAGAGAATGTGTTTTGTTTGCATTCTGACCACAAGTATTGTGGTTAATGCAGACATGATTCCTTGTTAAAGGTTTCAGCTTGGTGTTCCCACAACTTAACTCCTGTTTTGTTGCCAGATAAAAGGGGAAAAAACCTATTCTCATATTTTGTTACTGACAAAAGAGGTCCTATGAAGATAAGCTTATTTTACTGAGAATCTCAGACGTTTTGGGGTTGATGTTTTCCTCCTGCCGTATACGCCTCTGAGACGAAAGCAGGATGTCACTTCGCGTTGACAAGAAGACGCACTCTCCCTTCATGTGGTGAGATGTTAACTCCCTCGCCCGGTATACAGAAGGTCGTGGGTTCGATCCTGACGCCTGTATATTTAGAGTTTGCATCTTGATTTGAAGCTTTCGTGACTGCTGTAGGGGGGGAGGGAGAGATGGGGGGGGGGGGGTAGAAGGGGGTGGGGAAGGGGGGGGTGGTAGAAAGTGGGACTCTGCAGCAGCACTTGAGTCACTGGGAGAGAGATCTAAGAGAGAGGCACAGAGAGAGACTCACACACAGAGAGTCGGAGGAACTTGTGAGCATGAGAGTGCAATCGAAAGGACCTGTGAGTGCAATCCAAAAAATCGGCTGTAGGAGCAGTCTGATTCTTTCACCTGAAGACGGTCGCTTGTTGTTGCGATCGAAACGTCGTGATCTATATTTTTTTTTACCTAAGTGACTTTACCGAAAGAACCAAAGAGTATAAAGATTGCATGTCACTCTGCCCATGGTTGCGTGCATTTTTCTCCGTACACTTAGCAAAATGTGTTTAGAGTGTTTGGCTAACATAAATTCCCACGTGATAGGCCACTTCGTTGAGCTATCATTTGTGGCCAGGTCGCTTCTGAAAAATAGCTGTATAGCTCAGTGGGTCTCACCTGGTTAAAATAAACAAATATTTATTATTCCCAAAACCTTAAGTAAAGGAACCTTCCTCCTTCCCTCCTCTGCTGCCGCGTCCCTCCTCCAAAACACCACCAACAACAACAACCGCCATTCGCCACTAAGTGGCGGTGACGTCACCACGACGCTTGTGCCAGGCCATGTGCACCTTGAGGCCACGTGAAGTGTCGAACGCCCGCTGGCAGGAGGTCACGGAGCAGACCCAGCAGGTGCCACGAGTCGACTGACTGAGATGAAAAAAACACACACACGCACACGTCTCGAGAGTAACCTCCAGTGCAACAAATTACAATGTTTCTGAGTCTAATGCAACAACGAGGTTTCTAATAATATGTTTGGGGGTGTTTTTTTTATTCTTCCAAAGTGACAGTGTTAAATCTACAACAGTAATCCAATTTCGGCTGCAAATGACTCTTTCACCTCTTCCGAGGCGGTTAATTAACCTTTGTCCATCGGAAAAAATAAATACGGGCGAAGGCCGTTTTGCCTACAGAAGCCAACGGAGGCAATTTACGGGGGCCTGTCACCGTTATTAAAAGGAACCGGATTATAAATTATGAATGGCCATCGCTCGGTCACTCTGGGGACCCCCCCTCTCTCCCCACCTGGCCTGGCCTGTTTTGACAAGCTCCTCGCCGGGGTCAGCGGTGCTGCACTCTGCGTTGACCTCGCTCACGACCTCTCTCGACCTCCACGGACCCGTGACTCGCTCGCTCGCTCACTCCCTTCCTCTCTCGCTCTCTCACTTGCTCTCTCTCTCTCGCTCGCTCTCTTTTTTTAACGATCAGTGGAAACAAGAAGATGCTCGGTGTAGTCGGCACTTTGCTTCGTTCATCATTTCGTATTTTTTTTTATAACTTTGCTTTACGTAAACCCCCACCTCTCGCTCACTCTCTCGCTCACTCTCTGGCTCACTCTCTGGCTCACTCTCTCGTTCACTCTCTCGCTCACTCTCTGGCTCACTCTCTCGTTCACTCTCTCGCTCACTCTCTCGTTCACTCTCTCGCTCTCTCTCGTTCTGCACGCAGCCCTTCTCGCAGTCTGACGGCCTCCGACAGGTAGCTCATAACTGCATACAGAGCTCCCCGTCATCTGCCACCAAGCACACGGCCTCCTCCATCGCCCACTGCTCCTTGAAGGCTGGCACGGCGTGGGTCAGCCGCGCATGGCGGAACTCCAGCCACACCCTGGCTCCGACCAGAGCGCGGAAGATGCCCAGGCTGCTGGCCGGACGTTTCCCCTCCAGGGCCACCTTCCTCGCCCTGTAAATGGCGAGCTTGGCATAGCCGACGAGCACGTTGACCAGCCCCTGAAGATGTTGGGGTCCGTCTCTCTCGCTTGCTCTCTCTCTCTCTCGCTCTCTCGCTCGCTCGTCGTCTGCTTCGAACTCTGAGGAGCCGGAAAAGCCCTCTGTACCAGCGTGGACGGCACCCTCACGTTCACCTTCTGAAGCGCTCGCTCGTCACCGTGGCGTGCGCGATGAACAACACGACCACGTGACTTTTCTTTCGTGTTGTGCGCGGTGCATTTAGCGCCACAGCGCGTGGATTTATAGCGTTTGTTAATTTGTTTGCTGGTGACTGTGTATTTCATATCGGAATCGCCTCCAGTGCTGTTGCTGCTGGCGGCAATAAAAGTTGTTTAAAAGTTAAAAGTCTATCACACTCTTTCTCTCGCTCTCTCTCTCGCTCTCTAATAATCATTATATTTTTACATTTACAGTATTAATTGATTCAAACTGTATTATATGAATTTATCCTCATGGCTTTACTCATGGGGGATCTATTGCCAAGACCTGACGTCTCTGCAGTGGCCACAATGGCGCCATTGGCAATAAACAGGCACGTGCAGTGTCCTGCTCGCAAGTTGACATTTCAGCCGTAGATACATTTCAACGTGAGAAATTAGACGAACGTAAGGCACCACCCGCACTGGAGTTTGAGAAGCTCCATTAAAGAGTGGTACCGTGGGTCAGGGCGCGGAGTAGAACCCGCTGACATCCCGGGTTAAAAACGTTCGTCTCACGTGCACTCGATCTATCGCTTGGCAGATGAATTGAGTAACAAAGATCAAAGCCTTTAACAGGCTGTCAGAGCGAGTGCTGCTATAGAGCACCTCAAGGCCGGCATGGCACACAAGGGCGTGATGCGACCAGCGCCATTCACGCCCGCCTTTGTCTCCTAAGTGCTGATGATTGTTTGTATACACACAACACACCAGCTACTCCTTTAATGCTGAGTCGACGTAGGGGAGGCCCGGCACCGGTTCATATATTCGTCACCGGGTCGCCGTGTTTAGCCGCGCAGTGCACACCAATCACTCTTTGCACGACCGCTCCCCACTTGCACACGCAAGACGAAGACGCGCACGTGCGCACTTGCTCAGGAAGCATTCGCTCGCTGAGCGGGGGGGTGAGGGGGGTCAATGTTTGCTGGAGGCTGAGAACTTCTCGTGCAGAGAAATTCTTTTCCTGGCCCCTCTCGCTTCCCGTGATTCGCTCCTTCGATTTCCATTATCAGCGCGCGTGCGTCTGCTCTCGGCCATTAGAGATCCAATTACTGCACGGCGAAGATCCCATCTCGTCGGGAGAGCGCGGGACCGCGCCGCTTGACGTCGTAAGTGGGCACATTAGGCCACCGCTCCCCCGTAGAGGGTGGGATCGCCGGTCAGGCTCCGTTGCCGGCTAAGTTGAATTGAGTTTTTTTTCTCTGAGAGAATGCTTTCGACGTCCCCCCCCCCCACTGCCAGCGTGCGACCAGGTTCGCGGTTCGGTTAATCGAACCGTGAAAGCAAAGGTGAGCGATAAAAGTGGGCTGATTGACGATCCGACTGGTGGTGTGTGTGTATATATATCCAGCATGTGCCCTTCGTTTTGCGATTCGTCAACTCGTGGCGTACGATTGGCTCCTCGCGCGCCCGACGTTTTGGCTTTCGCACGAGCGCGCCTGCACCGGGATTCCCAAGTGCAAGGACGTCGCGCCGTTCATAAACAAACGCCACCGCCGATTAGGGTGGCATTGCTTTTTATTATTACACACTTTTATTTAACTCACTCTGTCTGTTGTTGTCGTTGTCGTCGTATTCTCAAATCTTGTAACTCAATTGTAACCCACTTCCCAATATGGTATCGACTGTAAACTTGGTATACTTATGTCATACTGATGACAATACCATATTCTTTCATTAAATATTTTAAAATTAAACCGTCTTTTTGAAATGTTATGTTTCACCTTGGCTCTAATTGTCCACGCTCAACTCACGTTGGCTGTAAATCACCACGCTCACGTTATGGCAAGCTTCGGGGCCATTTCCTGGAGTCGTGGAGTTCTGCCATTACTCGTACGGTACATTTCATTAAAGCGTGTTTTTTAAAAGTATTTTTTAAATATTACTTATTGTTCTTATTCCATCACGGAATGGCAACTTCGTGACGGAGCCTCGAACGTGACTCCGTGGATGAATCGTGAATTGTGTTGCGTTCTTTTGTAATTGGTGGCGGGGTTGGTGATCTTTCTTTTTTCTTTGTGGTCTTTTCCCCGCACAATTGCGTTGTGGCCGAAACGTCGTGAGAATTATTTTATTATGTTTTATTTTATTATTTGTATTGTTTCCATTCTATGTGACTTTACCGAAAGAACCAAGAAGATGAATTGTGAACCTATTGCGCGTCACGGGACGTTGGAACCCATTGCGGATCTCTGACAAGGCGATGCAACTCTTCGTTGCGCAGAATGGCCCGTGTAGGTGGATATCACAGCACTCTCTTTCTGAGATGCCTTCAAGTTAACTTTGACCGAAGTACAATTTTTTTTATTATTAGAGCTGGGATTTTGATTTTCTTCCAGAGATTTTGACTAATCCAATTTAAATACAAAATAAATTTTACGTGAATGGTTTTTTTTGTTCAGTCGTTGATGACACAGGTTAAGACCATGAACTCGCTGCACTTGGAAAAGCCAGATTATTCACGGCTGACTGAAACCCAGATTCAAAAACCCGCGCCTGGGATGTCAGTGGGGCCGGCTCAGCGTTCGGACATCTGAACCCATCGATCACCTTTCTGCAATGTAAGCCTTCAACAAAATACCACGAACTATTTTCCACGTCCTAGCATCGCACCAGCAAATCCTGAACTGAAGTTCATTTCGGGGAGAATCCATGAATAAGACACCCTAGATTTTCCGGAACACTGCTAGGATGTATTAATAGGGGTTTTCCACTTTTTTCTGGCGACAAAACTGAACCCTTTTTACAAGGATTCATGTCTGCATTAACCACAATAATTGCAGTCAAAATGCAAACAAAAAACACACTCTGATAATATATGCATTGTCCGTGAAACTGATTGGCCCACACCAGATACAGCTTTCTTTTGAGCCTCGTCTCAAAAACTGATCGGGATGGCTTATAGGACGGATTATCGGTGTGAGACACCGCCACCACTGCAGTACAGGCTTCCAGAATCCCATAATAATCCTACCTTAGTATATACCCCATATTCCCATAATCCCATAGAACAGGTTTTATAATCATTTCATGGAAAATAAGGTGGGATAGTACGTGCCGTTCGAAAATAATAATACGGATTGCGTTGCTTTCTGGAATGTTCCGGCTGAATAGAGGCCACTGCCTCCTAGAGGTGATGGAGGAGCCGAATTTATAGCTGTCTGCTGCACCATCATCTTAAACAGACTGCTGCCCTATCATCTTAAACAGGCTGCTGCACTGTCATCTTAAACAGACTGCTGCACTATCATCTTAAACAGGCTGCTGCACTGTCATCTTAAACAGACTGCTGCCCTATCATCTTAAACAG
>CM025632.2:2387971-2399029 GCA_014621495.2 Entosphenus tridentatus | reverse complement strand
TACTCGTTGGTTCTTTCGGTAAAGTCACGTAGGTATAAAATATAAAATAAAATAAATCACGACGTTTCGGGCGCAACACAAGCGTCCGTCATCAGGTGGGACAACCACAGGAAGAGACAATTGCCTACTTCGCGGTGCATTATCACATCGAAGAGTCCGTGAGAAAGAAACAATTTGCCTACTTCAGTAGTTGTTTATTGCTGCGGTTGTCCCACCTGATGATGGACGCTTGTGTTGCACCCGAAACGTCGTGATTTAATTTGTTTTATATTTTATACCTACGTGACTTTACCGAAAGAACCAAAGAGTATGGATCCTTGCAGTCACGAAAACTTCAAATCTAGAAGGTAAATCATCGAAAAACAAATTGAGAACGGGCGCGTAAGTACGACTACTTTGTTCCATCGAACATCTGTGTTTATTAACATTAAAATAATGTAAGATTGAGAACAAAAGAGGCGCAAGGCTGCAGTAAAGTGTGTTTGGCCTACTCATCCAAGCCGGCCCGAGGTGGGGCTATGGTTTTCTATCCTACAACACGCGACCCACCGATCGACTGGCTGGATGTACCCAATCGAATTGCTGCATTGACACAGACGATGGGATTAGGACGCTTTAACTGCCGTCCCCGGAGATCGATATTTTCTAAGTAGATATTGTTCACCCACGGACGAGTTTGCTGTGTTGCATTGCGTGTATGTAGAACTTCTTTCGCACCGTACGTAGCCAACCGTGCAAATCGGCGGTGCGCGGGAAGGACTACAAACTAAACACTACAAATTGTGTGTGTTTGCGTGCGTGAATATTGTGGGTTACGTCATGTTTAATGCTTATTGATGCTTGTTATTTACACATCTTTTTATTGTTACATTTTTATTATTTTATTATTTCCCTTCTACGTGAATTTACCGAAAGAACCAAGAATATGAATCCCTGCAGTCACGAAAGCTTTAAATCGAAATTCATTGTTATTTGTTAATTTATGGGAGAATGTGTTTCAACTGGATATAAAATAGCGACATTGACCTGATTAAACGAAGTCGAAACGAACAAGCTGCTAAATAAGCCTGAATGTAAACACATTTAGCGTTTGAGTGTAACGACCGATTCGGTACAGAGACATTGAGAATATTTATCTTTTCATTGCGGTTGGACTTGGACTGCTGGAGGAGTGGAATTCCAGATTATGGGGCAACAGAGGATCTTGGTTGCTGGAGCAAAGTGTTGTGGAGGGGAGCAGAGCGAGGTGTTAGCAGTGGGGGAGAGGTAGGCAACGGGGTGTGAGTCCGTAGGGGGGGTCTTGAAGATGGTGAGTGTTGTGATCTTGCGATTGATCCAGGAATGGATGGAGTGAGTGGAGTATTTGGGTGGAAGTAATGAGAATGTGCACATTGGTTGGCCCAGTGGTGTCTGTCCAACGGTGGTGAAAGGCCGTCGGGAGAAGCCTCTTTTTTGCAAAGACGCCCTGGTATGCGGAGAAGGATCAATAACAAAGCAGCACAGCGCAACACATTTTTGATAAGATAAAAAAGCAATGCAGGAAACCGTGCGTACAAAATGAACATCATCAACGACGAGGGGTAAATCTGGACATCTCTATATGTGCACGGAGGGCTTCCGTTCAAGTGTCAATTCTGGTTTTTATTTCTGTTCGATTTCGCGGCCCCGAGTGGCTGTTGCAGTGGGTCACGTGCACCGATTACGGACAACTTCCGAATCGCTCCATACACGTGCGTGTCATCGCCAGCATGGCAATCAATATTCGAGGAACCCTCGCACCGATTACACTTCTGCTTACACGACATCTTAGCAGGGGGCACGCCGGCTTACAAAACCAAAAAAAATGTAAAACATATACAGCGGCGCTTTAAAAAATGTAGAATTAAACCATTCGGGAATTGTCGCCATTTGAGTGGGAATATCCCCCAGGAATCGCCATGGATTGTCTGCGTTGCACAACATTTGCATTCACCACCGCTGATGTTTTGAACGCAGCAAACTGCAACGTGGTCATTTGTTTTGCATTTGCCCCCCCCCACTACTCCCCACCCCCTCCCCGCCGTCCCCCGGCTCTCCTCACGCCTCAAATGCCATTCCTCACCCCCCTCATTTTACGCATCAGCCCCATTGTCTTGTCAAATTGCCCAGAATAAGCAGCGATAACAAAACGCTTATCTCACCCAGCCCCCCACTCACCCCCCCCCGGGGGGGGGGGGGGGGGGGGGGAGTAAATAAAACATAGCCAGCCGACGCGCAATCGGTCCGATCACTTTTAATTCTGACTGAACATCGCTGCTGCTGTTACCGCTGCTACCGCTGCTATATTGAGTCTGACGAGGACCTGGATGAGTGGTGTCAGATTGAATTCTCACAATTACGGGCGAGCATCGGGAAGAAACGAGAGGCGATGGAGGAATTTGATTTTTTTAATTAAATATTTTCTTTAAACATCTTCTCGTGCTCTGATCATCAATCAATCATCAGCCATGGTCTGACCGCTGCTTAATGAGTGGCTCCTCCAAGCCGTCGCCAACTGCTCACGGACTCTACGATGTGATAATGCACCGTGAGATCGTAGGTTCGATCCCGACCCTGACACCTGTTGCTGTATATTTGTAGTTTGCGTGTCTCTCTCTCCCGGTGGTCGCGTGGATTTTTCTCCAGGTCCTCCGGATTCTCCCCTCCACATTTAGAATCGACATGCGTTCGAATGATTTCGCTGCTATAAATGCCCATGAGAAAAGGCGCTTCGTTGAGTTATCATTTGTGGCCAGGTCGCTTCTTAAAAAGAGCAAAATAGATGAGTGGACTTTGCCTGGTGGACGTCCTCTCGGGCGAATTCCATCTGTTGTGGAGCACGGTGCGTGCTCGTTACTTACCACGTTCTGATTGATGTGTTGCGTACAGAGGGAGAATTTGCATTAAATCTTTTTTGCGCTCAAACGGCACGTGGCAAAATCACCTGCGATTCGCCGGATCTCGTCAGATCTCGGATGCTAGGCGGAGTTGAGCCTGGACAGTGGTTATCTTATTTTATATTTTCGAGCGCCTCAACTCAATGCACTTTACGTAGTTTAAAAGCGGTAACAAAGATAGAGAGATTTAGATGGCAGGGGCGTGCAAGGGCCGAGGAATGAGTGAGACCGTAATGGAGGGCAAAAAGTGGTCACGTTAGGGCAGGATGGGACGCAGTGGAGGGGCCAGGGGAGAAAAGATGAAGGGGACGTTCAATGGAGAAGAGGCAAACCGACCATTAAACAGGTGTTGCAGGCTGCTGTGTGGTAATATTATCATCACGGGGGAAGTGCAGCAGCAGCAACATTCATTGTTGTGTGTTGTACTACGCTCCGTCGCCCATGCTGCCCACCTTCACCGACCCGCACTGACCAGCATGGGTGAACGACTGTCAAATAACACCATGGATCTCACAGTGCGTGACGGGGCGGGGGTTCTCATCCAGCAATATATTGACTCCACCTGAACCATCTGTATGGGATAGAGCGTTGCCCCCTTGCACGCGTAGGTCTTCTCTGGGTGCTCCAGTTTGTATTTCCTTCCATCTGGCCGCTGCCTTTCCCGCTCGTCTGTGGTTCATTGCGCCTCTGCGTCGTTCGGTCTCGTCGAGAGTCAGCAAATACTACGCAGGTTGTTCATATTTCTCGGAGGGCTCTACAGGCAAGGCGCACAAATGCAGTGTGGGCTGCGTGAACCCATCAGTGGAGCTAATGCACAGTGACTGCTCGCGGCCTCGGTTTGAGAGAGCAGCATACTCCGGTGTCAGATCTCCTCCACTTCACGTGTCGCGTGTATTGGGTGTGATAATTGGGATGCAAAGGCAATGTGGCAGTGCTGGGGCCCATGCCAGGGCTGTTCTCTGCTGCCCGGATCCCATTGCCAGTGTCACACTGGCTCAGTGTCAATAGTTACACACAATACAATATCAAACCGTCCACTCGAGTTTGATTCCTGGCCACGGCTAACATCAGTGGCGAGTGAGTGAGTTTTTAACTAGTTCTGGTTGCAATAAAGCTTTCGATAGTATGCGGTGAACACAACCAGCATTTTTATCGTAATCAGAATATGTATTATACTGGAGGAAGCCGATGAGCTATACAGCTATTTTTAAAACATATATCCAGTAGTCCAAGGCCCCCCCCCCCCCCCCACAAATATTCAAATATGCTCAAAATGTCCCCCCCCCAATATATTGCTATAAACAATATAAAAAAATTGCTATGCTATGTAAATAAATGCAACAATTTGTTAAACCTTGGCCACAATATCTGGACTTGTCTTCATATAACAATGCATAGATTTCTGTTTATATGATTGTGGTTATGGTTGTACTTTATTAATCCCTAATCTCTGCCATTACATACAATGAAACAAGAAAAGGCAAGAAAGAAAAAAAACAGAGCAATGTAAAACAATACACTATTGGACATTATTATAAAAAATACATAAAAAGTCCATGCCAATGTGTTAGTGAATGTTTTAATATTATAGGCAGGATATTCGTTTTCAAACTTAGATTTTTTTTTCTGGGGGGGGGGACCCCTAGACCCCCTGGAAGATTTGGTCCCCCCCAATGTTGACTCCATGGCTCCGGCCTTGTAGTAGTCACAGATGTCCAGTGTCATCATTATCATTATTTAAAAAAAGCTGCATGCCACTGTGTGGACCAGAGCTGACTTGAAGGGATTTCAGAAGTAGCTCTGTGGTGTCTGCTTCCGTTGCAGATTCTCCAACACGAAGGACGGCACTGCCCTCTGAGCGGATCCTAATTTGATGCTTCATCTCGTAACAAGAAGAGCACAATCGGGGGAAAAAAAACTTGGCGAAGGCAAACTATGGGAATAGTCACCAAAGAGAACTCGGCATGCTGCCCCCACAAAAGCCGTTTATGTAATGGTCAGCGTTTGGCCGACCCTAGTCAGTGTGCAGTCTAAATAATAAACACCTCAAAAAATATTTTTTTATACAACGGTTTTATTAACAAATTCGTATAACTCACGGTCGAGAAGTTAGTCAATGGCACCTGAGACACGTGGCGCCTGCTTTTTGTGCGAGCCGATTCCACAGTTGAGGGACCATGGCGTTTTTGACCTATGCAAATATATATAAATAATAAGGCGTCCATACAAAATATAAATTGCTTTAAAGTAGCGAATTGATGTATTATATGATGCCGATTTTGATACAGGCATGCATTGTCACCGGATCTGAGTACGTGTGCAAAATGTGGAATTGATTGGACAACAGGAAGTAGACTAACTTTTGATGACAAGATTTGACCTCGACGAACAGAGGAATCAAGTTAAGTAAAACCGTTGAAAAACGGTCAGTCATAAGGTGAGCATGGAAACTGTCGCTCTGTGTCCAACTTTGTAATTGTTCACGATTGGTTTCTGTTGGGTGAAATTGTGGAGGTACAAAGTAAATTATCGCGTCATGCACCCTCCACCACTCGGCGAAGCCAATCAAAAGAAGGAGGTCACGTGGGTAAAAAGCCGGTTACGCTGAAAGGCGATAACAGTGTGGACAATTCCGTGCGAAGGTTTCGCTGGAGGTTACAGCCAGCATCATCGGATGCTGGCAAGAGCTCAAAACTTATTTGAATGCGCTTCCTGATCCGGGACATCAAGTAGTTGATATGACGTCATCATGACAGCCATGCAGATGAGTTTAATGGGTCTTGTGACTCTTGCCCTGTATGCTTTTAACACGGTGCCATAAACTGCACTGTACTTCGTAATAACAATAATTAACGTTTGTCAGGAGCCTTTCATATGGAAATCCCAATGCGCCGTGCATTGAAAGCAGGAAATGAACAGACCCTGCAGGGTAAACGGGCCATAATTAGGTGGGGAGTAAAAGGCCAATTTAAAGAGATAACTTTTCAAGACAGACTTAAATAGCTATAACGCCTCCGATTCTCATGTAGTACTTGAATGAATCCACGACAGAGGCCTACGGTCAAATGTTAATATTCCCTGTACAATGTGCCCTAGTCCCAACCACGTTCCTCCCACAAACCTTGCATGCTTTCGTGACTGCAGGGATTCATCTTCTTGGTTCTTTCGGTAAAGTCACGTAGAAGAGAAGTAATAAAATAATAAAAAATAAAACATAATTCTCACGACGTTTCGGCCACAAGGCAAGCAGCCGTCCTCAGGTGAAAACCAGGTCTGTCGAGGCGATTCGTGAGAATTATTTTATTGTGTTTTATTTTTATTATTTTATTACTTCCCTTCTACGTGACTTTACCGAAAGAACCAAGAAGATGAAACTTTGCATGCTTGCATTCAAAGTGGAGGTTGCACCGATATAACGATACCACGATACATCTTGCGATGAAATAGTCACGATAATCGTATCATGCAATTGTTGTTATTTAATATATATCTTTATATACATCATCGCATCGTGATTAACGTTGGGTCATTACATTTTTCTTGAATATCTATTTTCACGAAGGCAAATAAAATGATAGCAATTAACATCCACAATAATAAAGTTCGCGAAAACAATGATTGTTATTTAAATTAGTGCCTTGTACAATTTTTTTCCAGAGTCGTTTACGCCGTGGTTTGATAATCATGCCAGCGACGATAATACGCCATCATTTTCTGACAGCTTTTATGAGCATTTACTGAGATTGTAAAGTTGAATTGAGCCGTGTTAGACTCACTGTGTACATGTACGTCGAGTGAGTGAACCGCCATTTGAAAGAACGTTGAAGCAATCTTCACTCATAAAGTACATCGGAGCGCAAAAGCAAGATGATAACAATCGTGAAATACAATTGCAACGGTACCGGGGAATGCTGATATCGTGGTAATTCGCAGGCGGTATCGTCAAATGTAACACCGTGTCGCATCGTACATTTAAACATTATATTCGTGGCGTCTGTCATTGCCGTGGGTGCACTCCTCATTCTCCAGTTCTTCTCTCATGGGACAATGCACTTACAGCTCGGACTCAAACTCAAAAAGAACGCTGCACGGTGTCCCATTTAAATGCCGACTCATGTCCCCGCGATCTTAATTACCACTGTGATGGGACCCTGAGTCGAAACAAAAGCGCCCGTTAACATAACGTTTTTATTCAATACGAGAGAACGCGCTCTGTCACAACGCGTGGCACCGACGAGCGAGGGCCGATGAAGTTGTTTGACCGAATTTCGCCCAAAACGGACACTCGGCTCAGGTAAATTCGGCTGATTCGTTTGCATTTAACGAATCCAGCGGAGACCGTATTTCGCTGTTATATAATTCCATCGCGTATGCCGCGCTCAACCCAACCGTGTGAAACAAACCACTCGCTGCCCTCAGGCAGTGGCAGAGCGGTTATGGAGCAAGCTGTGCCTATAGCCAACAGGTAGCGGCAGTGAGACAGCTGCTGCCACCTGTTGAGGGGGTCGTCACATTCGCTCAATTTTTCGAGTTATTTCTGAAGACAATAGCACCAACAATGCAGTTCTTCCGGAACTAGTGGTTTCATTTGATTAGAAACGCTCACGGTTTGAGAGCGTTGTGCTCCTCGCAGTGCGCGTGTGCGCGTGCCTTGTTGCAGAGACGCGTCGTTTCGCATCTCCGATTTAGCGCGGTTGGCGACGTACGGTGTGAAAGAAGTTCAACACCAATACGTTGCTGTTGTGACGAGCTTGCGCCGTCACTTACATGGTTTTTGAAACCTTGGGCGGTGGTGCAAAGCTGCTATTTTGCGTTGCGCGCGATGGCACGGAAGCCGTAGAAATTAAACTGGGATTGTTTCTATGAGCAGAGACCCGCTAAAAGGAAACTCAATAAAATGCGAGAGGCAATCGGGGCGAGGAACCGCTCCGTGCGTGTCGAGCGAGGAGCAATTCATCAACACCGAGTTGGCGCCGCGCGGCTCTCAATCGCGTTTGGAAGTCGCTGTCTCGTCGCAAATTCCCTCCTCCCCCCCTTTTTTCCGCGTGTCTATAGATCTCGTGCGCAGTTCGCCGGTTTGCCTTTCGAGTTGTCTGACGTTTCGCTCCAAGTGCCGGGAGCTTTTTTTTTCCTTCAGAAAATTCTGTTCATTTTTATTGCAATCCCCGACGGAACATCGGTGAACCGTGTACGGTACAACGGCGAAGGAGGCCTGCAAAGTAGAAACACGCGCATGGGCAACGATTGTCCATTTTGTAAGGTATTCTAACTTGCTCGTAACTGCAAGCGAATCAAGACATTTTGAAAGGGCGCTCTGCACGCGTGATGTAATTTGTTCGCGCTCGCTAATTACTTTTGGAAACCACGTTGTTTACGATCAATGAGCTTAGAAAGGTCTTTATATAACGTTGTAGGTTACCATATGAATATAAAATTGTATCGTAGTTATTTTTTATTTAGGCAGATTAATACAACACGAGTGTTCACCAATGTCTCTCATGTACGATGTGATTTCACACATTTATAAATCACCGCACGTACCCCCCCCCCACCCCCTGGGACATTGACACAGACCCCCAGCGGCCTGCGTACCCCCTCCCACACCCCGTGAAGAACCACTGCAGTATAAACAACATAAATTGATTGCGCAAGCGCCGTATGGTGTTGCGCAATAGCCCAGTCACTGGTTAGGCGCGTAGCGAAGACTTGCTTCGTGTGCGAGGTGGCCGGGTGGCTCAGAGGTCAGAGGGCTGAGTAGGCACTGCTGAGATCCCGGGCTTGAATGAATCGCAGACAGCTTTGCCTGCGATTAACCTCGTATTCTCAACTTGTCGTGAGTAGATGGTCGCAGCCCAGTAACTAATGACTGTATAATTAACACAAATATAAATATGATATTGGTTCTGCACTTTATTTGGCGAATTTCCAGCTCCGAAATGTAATGAGTTATTTCAGCTTCTGGCTCATTAGCATTTTGAGTTGAGAGTACGGCCTGTGAGAGAGGCGCTGCAACTGCACCGCAGGACCGCATGGTGCCGGCAGGAGTCCCAGGTTCCAGGCTACGAGGAGGGGAGAATGGCGGTGTGGAAGGACGAGAGGGGAGTGCGAGGGGAGGGGCAGGAAGGGCCCTTATTCCTTACAACCAGGGCCCGTTGTTGCTCACCATGCGAATGCGCTAAGTCAAGCCACATCCGGCGAGTTTCTCTGCTCTAAAACGAGCAGTGGGGTAGTCCATGACAATTAATATGTAATGTGAGGATATATCCGGGTCGTTGACGGATCACAACTCGTCACGATGATTGGTGGAAACGTACCACGTGACCCGGGTATTAAATAGGGGTGGAGACGAACAACACGTGGTCAGAACTGGAACGAAGGGGTGAGGCCACGTGGGAGCGGGGGTCCAGGCTGCCACGTGGCTGCGCGCGTCTCTCTCTTTCTATCCCTCTCACGCTGTCTGTCAGCGGCGTGAAGGAGTGTTGTAATGAAAGACGAATAAAGACCGGATTCCAGAAGTCGCTTCAAAGACCTTTATTACAAATGTAAGGGATGGTGAATTCGGTGTGGCCACAATTTCACTTTGCATGAAAAGGGATGATGTACCGTTCGTCTATTCAATACAGCTCCGTGTGGCGCTCTCCATTGTCAGCACACAGCTGGATTCGTGCCCAAGGTCTCCTTGACGGATTCTTCCAAGTGGATGTCTGCACACCGTTGAAATCACTTCCAGACAGCTGTTTTGAGTTCATCGATATTTGTCAGTGTGAAGTGTTCTCGTCGATAGTCACGGGAATTGTGATGACGTTTTGCGGTTGTTGTTGTTGGCAGTTATGGGCTTTGGGGCGGCCACATCATATCACATCTTATATTCTGACAGTCCATCATCCATTGAATTCCTGATTCCAATAAATATTCCCGAACGGTGAGTGCATAATGTGCCAGAGCACCCCCCGCAATCATGCAAAAGGATTTCGTGGCCACGCGGTCCAATCATCCATCACGTGACGATTGATCGTAAATGCGAGGAGATGCGATATCGAATAAAGAACAGGCCACCAATATCGCCGTTCAGCTTACCTTTAAAGCCAGATGCTGCAAGTCTATATGTCATCTTTATTTGCGTTGCATTTCGCATATCATGATTTCGGATGAAGAGCCACGATGTTGCAATACGCGAGGTGCAGTTTTTTTCGTCCCCGTCTGTAGCTTTCCCAGTGGGGAAAAGGCACACACACACACTTATTGTTTGCTTCCTGTGATATTTGCTGTCTAGCCTGGCGTTTTAATTGTTTTGCTTATGAGATATGTTCGCTCATATGGCGTTTGATGCTCATCGTGTCTACCTCATGCGTTTTAATGATTCATTGCACTCCATATGCCCTCATTGTTACATTTTATGTGTCCACGATGCCCTTGAAATTTGATATCAAGCCTTAACCGGCTGTGCTCTCTTAGTTTTAAGGCAATGCATTTGAACGTAATTGACACATCCATGTGGCGAAATCTGTATAAATCTTTCACAATCACAACCATCATCAATAATATTCAGACACGATCAGCCTGGATTGATGCCCCCCCCCCCTCGTTTGTTCTACGCACTCACACATGCTCACTCACTCCGTGTCATCTCGTGTTGGACCCGGGGAGTCGTTCGACAGCAGTTGTCATAGAAACCGTGTTTCCATTCGAAGCCAAACATTTTTTTTTTAGAAGAGGCGTCCTTTGAATTGCGCGCAAGGGGTTTGGACATCGGGTCAAGGAACTTAGCATTGATTGTCGGTCCTGACCTTCTCTGTGCGCCACGCGCGCTGCCGTCTGGAACGTGGGCGTTTGGGGGCGATTTGTTGGGCAGCAAAACATCCCAGCTCGGCTTCGAGTCTCCGTGGCGCTTCGGGGTGATTAGGCAACCGGCTCGCTGATCCGCCGATACAGCAGGGCGTACCAAGCACACGTTTAGCATCTTGGTCACCACCACCATCATCATCATCAACATCATCCTCAGCTCTCAATGCCATTATTATTTTACGCGGCCAATGTTATGATTATTTTTGGGATGAGCTGCTGCGTAATGATCGGACCACGTGCCGTGCCCACTATTGCCATGCCGTGCCCACCGTTGCCTCGCTGTGCCCACCGTTGCCTC
>CM025632.2:2376590-2387961 GCA_014621495.2 Entosphenus tridentatus | reverse complement strand
CATCATGGTTGGCGAGACGATCGGAAGGAGCTCACTGCGGCTTCCCTCTCGTCCTCAGCATTGGGTCGTGTCCACGCGTCGCTCTTTGCCTGTGAGTGAGTGCAAGGCGGTAATCGCGCCCTTCACGACGCTGCCCGTGGTTTGCTCAGTGTGGAACGTGAGCGTGAATTACATCGCCGTTTAATGTGTCTCTCACAAATTGCATTTTTTGTATCATTACATTCCAATGCATGGACAACAGAGTCATTACTGAACCTCTGCTATTTCAATTTGGGTTTAAATGAGTTGTCTATGAAAGAAATGTGCCATTCCATTTCCTTTTAAGAATTGTATTTGCTATAATGACACGAAGCCTTATTTACCAGCAGAATATGGGTCTGATGTCCCGAGGCATTTCAAATTATGTTCTACACGGATTAAACCGAGCAACATCATGCCTATGCATGCTGTGAGTGCAGGCGTGTGTGTGCTTGTGTTGTTTCGGCCAGTCATCTTAGTCAGTCAACCCATGGCACCTGGGTCTGTCCCGTGACCTGCCAGCGGGCGTTAGACACTTCACATGCCCTTAACGTGCACATAGCCTGGCACAAGGGCCGTGGTGACCTCACCGCCACTTAGTGGCAAATGGCTGTTGTTGTTATTGTTTTTATATGTTGGCCACCCACTCCCTCGTCTGTCGTTACGACCTTCACAGGTGCTCGTTAACAGCATTTGCCCAACAGTCTGGTAAAGGTTGTGTCTTTGTTTTTATAAACCACCTATCCACTCATCAACATCTGAGGAAGAAGATTCACCGGCACTCTTCAAGAAATACCCAGATGAGGTCCTAGAATGGATCTGCTGCTTCCAGCCAAACCAGCGAAAATAATCGTAAGTCGCCAATACGCCAAGCACCGTGACGGTCCATTGTGGTGGATCTCAACGGGCTTCACGATGGTCCACGAGAAAATCATGAGCAGCAATGAATTACCCCGGTGATAGATTGTTAACCCTGTAATGTACAATAGACGTCCAATTACACATCGATGTACGAAGTAGCTGCGTTCCTGGAGCTCCGTTTGGTAATCGAAAAGTGGTATATTTGAATAAGTTATAACATTTGCACTGTAAGTATGCGTTCCCAGCTTTTTCCATGTTATACTATAAACACTTTAGAATTTACGATTCATATTCTAAACAAAGAAGATTTATATTGAAAATATTGTTATATTTGATACTTTTGACTTAAAACTTTCGTGACTACAGTAATTCATATTCTTTAAATAAAAAAATTCAAATAAAAAAAATTCAAATTAAAAAACCAAAAACTCACGAAGTTTCGATCACAACACTAGCGGTCGTCATCAGGTGCCTGATTTTATTTTTTTTACTTTAAATTTTTTTTATTTCTATCTACGTGACTACCGAAAGAACCAAAGAATATATATTTTATAATGTACAGTTTTTTATTAAAATTGACAGATGAAAGAAACATCGTGCACTGTACTGTAAAATATATTCACACTCACAATTGTGGTCTTGGGTGAGGTTGCATTGCCAACCGAACACCACGGCTCCGTGACGTCGTGCATAGCTGAGCGTTGATTGGCCGAGACTAATGCGAACAAACATTCTATGGCCCATCCCGAGACGCAACGCTGAAGAAATGTATCTTAATATATTTGTATTCTTATTTAAATCATAATGTAGATGGATAACACTGGTCAACACACTTTTTCTGGCATAAGGTATTCCAACGGTTTTAAGGTAATTTTGGGGTGCTGATTCCAAATCTGGCATCAGTTTTTGTCTATCACATCAGGTGTTTGAGATATACAATATTGCATTTTCAATAAAAACTGCAGAATAAAATATTAAATAAATGTGAATATCTACATAAAATTATATTATAAACACACTATCCTAAAAATACAGCACCATATTTTAACACTAAAGCAGGCACTGACTCGCAACAACTTGCAATCATAAGTGACAGAGTTAATTTCGGGTAAAATCAATGAAAATGGGGTATGCCGATAGCATAAAAATGAGATGTGATAGAGAAAATCTGAGATCAGATTTGAAATCAGCACCCTGAAATTAGTCTGAAACAGCTGCAAAAGTCCAGGCCAGAATTTGTTTTGTTTTTTTGTTGACCAGTGTAATCTTATTTCATGTATTCGTTTTAGTGTATTTATTATTATATTTTTTTACCATTAAGATAATGGTAATAACTCCGAAGTTCGTTATACTGGAACTTCGCATATCGAATACAATATTTGCATATCGAGGTATAACGGTACCAAGTGCTAGCGTCATCTATTGGGAGATGTGATTACATTTTAAAGCATGCATTCTTAGAAATTTTTATTTGCCATCAGCTGTAACGAGAATAACGGTGATGTTTCTTATGTTGTTGTATTCGTTTTCACCAACACCATTCGTGAGCTGCTAAAGTAATGGAAAATTAAGAAAAAACACGCCGTTGCATGGATTCTCTAACGATTTCCAATTTATGTATATCCTCAGAAGTTCAAACTATACCCCTTCGAAAGACATCAGGGGATCTTTAATGTCCACTGCGAAGGATTATTATGGTTATTACACCGATAAAATAAATGAGGGCTGCCACTGGCTGCGAACCACAAACCTCTGCAACAAGTGAAAAATGCGCTACCACAAGGCCACGTCACCGCGCCCCTCCAATGCAATTGCTGTGTATGTGTACATGTGTCCCTCGCTTTACGCGGTAGTAGATGCGTTTCAAAACAAAGTGCGCACAAAGCGAAACCGCACGGGACATCCGCCTGCCGAGTACCGCGTGCAGTAGAGTGTATTCAAACCGCATACAGCGAATTTCGGGTAGAAATTGATTTGCCGCATTTCGGCGAAATCGCACGCACCTGTATTCGCGTGAATACTGGGCGCAAGCTCCTTGGCCAACTCCTGAAGTTGCCCCGCAATAGCACGCGGCGAAAGCTTGAGAGACGAAATGCTCAACGCCCAGTCCAAGGCTGATGCCGCCACACTCGGGAGCGTTGAATTTGGTTCCCATTGCTTGCTCTGCGGAACGTTTGAGGCTTGTGCTGCGTTGATCTCCCCTGAAAAAAAAAGAGATGTTTCGCTTCAGCAGGCCCGCACCTCACTTAATTAAAGGGAGTCTATCTCTCAGTCTCCATACGTCTCCTGTAATAGACACATCACCGCCATCATCATCATCGTCGTCGTCACTCGACTACCACTGCTAGAACTGAACAAAAAAAGAGACGGGTTTAGCGTTCGTCTTACGAGACCTGAAACAAATGACACGCGACAAAAAAAACGAACATATCCCTCTCCGAAATGTACGAGTTGAGAGCGAGCACGACCTGATCTGGAGAGCAGACGAAGATGGTTAATGACGAGAACTGACACGTTAGTAACCACCGCCTCACTGCCGTCTGCGAGCTGCAAAGCGATGGATATTGAATGACTACCCAAGTGTGCATACTTGGACGAGGCAAAGAGAGACGGAGTGGGGATTGCAAGCCATTCATCATCCATCCTTAGCATTGAACGGATGACAACCGCGGACGCAACCTTGCGTCGCTCCAGAGGCAAGATCAGTGTAGCAGCGCACGTGTGGACAAGGCGAAGAGAGAGAGAGCTGGGATAGCAAGCTATTCATCATCCATTGCAGTGAAGGGATAAGTGTGGACAAATCGATATAACTCCGAAGGCAACCCTCAAAGCTCGTTGTAAACAAATGAACAAATGACCGAACGAACGAGTGAATGAAGGCATTTTGACGGGGGCGACTGGGAACCCACAGTGCACTCGGGGGGGCGCCCCCCGGTCGTGACTGAATGGCTCCATGCCAGGACCATGGAGTCTACTTTGAGCTCTCGTTGAATGTTAATACATAAATAATACATAAATGTGTTAAAACGACGAGTTCCATTTGCGACTCGGAGAAATCGCAACCTGCCTCGAAGGCGAATCCACAGCAGCTTTGACGCACGGCTGCATCCTGCTGCTAATTCCCCCCAGAAGTCTCGGTGGCATTTGCGTTTTATTTCGACATGCACGACGCGCCGACTCCCACACACGCTTACGCACGCAAACAAAGTAAATGCGTATTTTTGTTCTTTGGTTGTCGGGTTGTTTTTTTTGTTTTGGTTTTATTTCCTTCCTTTAATTTCTATTTTTTTTAAATGCTGCCCCGCCGTCCCTCTCGACGGCGATGCACGCGTAGGCGGGCCCGGGCGCAATTGAGCACGTTCAACGCTCGAGGATAATCTACAGCCGCTAAAAATACCGCGCGCCTCCTTCACGCCGCGCGCTAATTAATGATCGCCCACCGAGGGTTTCAGATGGATTCCATTGCCAAGAGTCAAACATCACTGCGACTGCTGCCCTCTGCGTCGACCGGAACAGTGCAACCGTTCTCAGGGCAAAAATCGTCGCCTGTTTCCCCACAACATTTATTTGTTTGACGGAAAGGGTCCACGCACAAACGAAAGGGTAAAGGCGCAGCCCCTTGCAATGTCTCGCCTACGACGCTGCTGACGAAAGGCGCCGCCACGAGAGTGAGCTCTGGATGGCCACGCGAGAGAGCATTGGTTCTTTTTGTCCACGCAGGCCAGGCGTCTTGGAAAAAGAGGTGGGCCTACCCGTAACTTCGCCCACGTCCTAATTTTTGCCAACTTCACAAATGACACTGCGAATTGCTCAATTGTGATTGCACAAAGCGGTCATCGCTCCCTACTGGCAGACGAATGTCGCTCTTGCAAATGAGACTCATCCTGATCTCTTGAGTTCTCAACCAGTTACACAAAATCAATGTGAAACTTGAAACCGCGACACCACGGAAATGTCCCTGTATACAAGCTTTGCACGTGATTAATAGCGTAATGTAAAACCGCCGCTTTTTCATTAGATATAATAGTCTTTTTGACTTTCATGAAAAGCACGTCACTGTCTCTATTGCCAAATTGCCAAGTAATCAATCGAGTGTCATCCCCATAACTGACGGCCTGATGCCCATGGCAGGCACTCTCCATCTTGTGTGATCTTCATCGTCCAGCCGCGCACGCTGTCCGCGGCCAGTCGACACGTTTCCTCCCTCTTCACCCTCTTCCCTTCCATCTCCCCGTGCAGAATTATCTTCATCATCACATCACCAGCTGAGGCCCTCGTTCGGACGTGTCTGGCTTACGCCACACTCCTTCTCATCGGACGTCTCTGTAACGCTTTCTTGCAGCCATTCTCTCTCATCGCATCTTCATTCTTCAATCTTGTCACATCAACTTACTCGTTCCATTATTCTGCAACGCCGTATCTCAAATTAAAGATATATATATAATTTCCAACAGGGACTGAAAAGTGTAATGTAAATTAATTTATCTCAGGCTGTGACCCACCCGTGACTTTGACAACCCAGAGAAATAAAAAAAAACACAAATTGACAATCTTAGTATTTTTTTGTTGTTCTTCATCTCGAGTTATATGTACAGCAGGAGAACTGCTGACGCAGGTCTCACCTGATGAAGGTTGCTTGTGTTGCGATCGAAACGTCGTGATCTATAATTTTTTTTATCTACGTGACTTTACCGAAATAACCAAAGAGTATAGATTCCTGCAGTCACGAAAGCTTCAAATCAAGCTTATTCCACTGCTAGCCTATCACTTCACAGAGTCCTAAATCATTAAACGGCTTAGCGCCTGGATCCTCATTCTCGTTGTCTGGCCAGACGCTTGGGCGCGCATCGTGTGATATTCGTACCAATTTCCGTTCCAGTGCCGATACTTCAAAACAGCCTTCTCTATTAGAACTCCCGCAAACCGTGTCGAGATATATTACGACATTGAAGAGTTTTTATAATCTTTATTAGTTTTCCGCCACAATTAGTGGGTGCTACTTGATGAGTAATTCCATCAGCTGATTATGAATTGGGGGACGACTGTTAGCGTCTATGAAGTCCACGGAGTCTGCCCACCCAACTTTGTCGATGTCTTCTGTCTTCAAACGGCGGCAGTGTTTTTAGTAATTGCTTGAGCAGTTTTCCATTTGCTGTACTGCATACAAAATTATACAGAGCTTTAGAATTATTAAATGACTCATTCTATTATCATACAGTACTATCGCATCATTGACTTGAGCCGCATTTCACGTGATTTGAGCTGGCAGTTTGGTTGTTGCTGTCAGCCCGCAACCTCCCACTGCTGGATATAGAGGTAGGCCCTTTCACATCCACCATTTGACAGACAAAAGCAGTCCGAGCGTATACATCATATGCAGCTCAACGCTTTAAGTTACCCGTAGCCTAAAGCCATCCAGTGGGGACGGGGAAGTCTTTGTCAGGCTTTAGGCAAGCAAACAAAATAAAGTTTTTGGAAGCTGCCGCAGCCAGTCTGCTGGGGACGCGGTTTCTTTGAAACCTGTCTGAGAAGCACAATCACTCCCCCACTGAACAGAATCTTCCTCTGCCACGGGCCCGGTGGATATCGCGAGCGGCTCGTACCAGCAGCCAGGCCCAGAGTTGCCACCTGTCCGAGAGGAGGTGACGAATGACATCTCCTGGTTCGAAGAGGCAAGTGCGCATCTCGGCGAAACTAAACTAAACTTTTTTTATTTTAGCAGGTAAGGCCCACTGAGCTGTATTGCTCTTTTTCAGAAGCGACTTGGCCACAAATGAAAGGTAAACGAGGTGGCTTATCACGTGGACGGTAATAGCATCCAAATACTCTAAACGCATTTTTCGTAAATGTCGAGTGGAAAACCGGAGGACCCGGAGGAAAAATCCACCTCCAAATACACAGCAGGCGTCGGGTTGGGATGTAAACCACGACCTCCTCCATACAAGGCGAGCTAGTTAACATCTCGCCACCACGGAGCCCAGCAATTTGCTACCGGTGGTGTTAAGAGACTTCGTTGGTGTTAAGAGATATCACAAGAAAAGCAGTTATGAATCAGACTGGTTGGCAGCGTGATAATCAACCACTTTGTGGCTGACGGATCAAGTATTTTGTGGGACGGTGCCGACTGAGGTTGCCACCTGTCCTGGATTTCCGAGGATAGTCCACTCGTTTGAGTGTAGCTGCTTTACCTGGGAAAACCTTTCAATTTTCCAGGACATTTTAGGCCCCGGTGTTTGTCAGTTGTGTAATATTACACCACCATTGGAGACGATGCATTTTCATGTCGATTTCCCCTCTTCTGGTATTGAGAGACATTCTTCTCCTTCCCGTGATATGTCGTGAGGTTTTCATGTTTTTGAACCTCAGAGGTGACAAATCCTCGCCTTTGCCGTAACACAACGCAAATATTAAGAGCTCAACGTGCGGCACACTGCTGGGTTTGAATCTTCCACGGGGGATTATATACACAAATAATTACACCAAACGCTTATCCCAGCTCGATGACCTCACCGTGCCACATCTGCAAAATATTCCTTAATTTCTGATAGCGCTGTGCGACGCTGTAATACAAATAATAGCACAAAGCGCGATTATAATATCTTACGTGAAAGCAGCGGTGACGTGAGAAGGAGGTTGCGGTGGCGGTGGCTGCGGGAGCGTAGCAGTTTCAGTTTTTACTGGTAGGAACCCACTGGTTCCACCAGCCCACAGGGAATTATTGTGTCCGTCCGTCCGTCGTGAAGGGAGGGGCTGGGTAGGAGGGAGGGGCTGGGTGGGGAGGGTGGGGAGGGTGGGGCTGGGTGGGGAGGGTGGGGCTGGGTGGGGAGGGGAGGGTGGGGAGGGACTGGGTGGGGAGGGTGGGGCTGGGTGGGGGGTGTGAGGGGTGGGGCTGGGTCGGGATGGGCTGGTCACCCCTTGGTGCCCTTATAAACTCAACGTTTAACCTACTCACGCCGGTTTGTGCCCGCCCTCACAGTCGGGCATATTTGCGGAATACACCACGCCGCCGTTGACCCTGGCCATTGACCGAGCAACCCAACGTTCCTACCAGCTCCCTCCGCATGAATGTGTTTCAGTTTCATTTATTTGGTATAGCCCTGCGAGCCATTCGGCTCTTGAATCGGGTGCGACCGCAACAAATAAAAAGCTAAAATATGAACAAGAAAACATCTTAAAATGACTATGTGCAAACAGAAAATACAAGAAAAGACAGCAAAATATTGCAGAAAAAGCACTGTACACCAACGCTGTGTGCAAAAATCCCAGTGGGATGCAAGTCAAACAACAACAACCACAAGACAACTTAGATTAAGGCCATCAATCTAACTCAGTACTACAACAAACAAACATGGCCAAATCAAAAAACTTTTCGAAATCACCAAAATAAAGCCATAAAAGCAATGTAACAGTGATCATAGGAACTGTGACCGAATTGTCACAATAAACGACATAAACAACATGTACCACCAAACCCTGCATCCATAGCTGGCTGCATAGCAGTTAGTGATGAGCGGTGGTGCAGCGGTTAGCACGTTGCGCTACAAACCCGGTCACCCGAGTTGGATTCTCGCTCGCGGCCAGCACCAGCGATGATTATCTGAACCGGTCTTGGACATCCCCTAGGTTGGCTCAGCCTCAATTGAGTACCTGGCGTGGCGTGTAAACATCGCCACTAGGGAGACAAAGACGGCCGGGCGTGGTGTTGGCCACCCGCCCCTTAGTGTGCTATGGCGGCCTTCATAGGTGCTCGCTAGCAGCACTTGCCCCAACAGTCTGTTCAAGCTATACGGGGTATCTTTGTCTTTGCAGCAGTTATTGTGCTGCGCTACGAATCCGGCAAACCAAGTTCGATTTCCGCTCATGGCTAACGCCAGTGACGAATTTTTCTGAACCAGTCTTGGGCCTCCCCTGGGTTAAGTGGGTAGACTCAGCCTCGACTCAGCCTCCAATGTATCTGTCAACAGTAACTCCACATGCGTCAACATCACCACTAGGGAGACTAAAGCGGCCGCCCATGGTGCTAGCGCCTCCACCCCCATCCCTCCCCTGGTTGTCTTTGGTCATAGAGTTAAATAGTCGCTGACGTCATTGTCCGTCGCTTGTGTGGACGAGTTTCAGGTGGCACGAGCCAGACATCTTTGCGTCGCGATCACCTTCGGGATCATTCGTGATCCCATCAGTGATCCCGACATCCTCCTGTCTCGACCGCTCGCGCAGATATCGCTTCGATTTACTGAGAGGCTTCGTTTTTGTTTGCTTCTCGAAGCTTCCCGAAGCAAACACAAATATAAAAAAGCAGTGTGCATACGGTGGACTAGGTAAGTGTCTCTAAGCTTTAGTTTTTGGTCTCAAATAAAAACTAAAATATTTTTATTGGAACTATTTTCTTTTACTAGGTAAGCAACACTGAGCTATTAGCTTTTTTTCACAAATCATAGCTGAACGAAGTGGCTTATCGTGTTGATATTTGTAGCAGCGAACTAATATAAATGCATTTTTATGAATGTTCGTGGGAAAACCCTGAGGACCCTGAGAAAAATCCACGCAACCAACGGGAAAAACGTGCAAACTCAAAATATACAGCAGGAGTCAGGGTCAAGATCGAACCCGCGACCTCCTGCATACCAGGCAAGGGAGATAACATCTTGCCAATCTGGAAAGGGGAAACCTGTTCGAATAAATTAGGAGCGCTAAACAGGGCTACACACGCCATGCACATGGCGGTGCAGGTGCAGCCCTGAAATTGCTTTGCTCACGCCACTGACAGCGAAAGGGCCACCGCTGTAGAGAGTAATTTGCCCAATTCTTCCATGATGATCAGACAAAAACAATTTGGAGCGGTTGTAGTAACCTACACTTTACCCCACCTGCCGATCGACCAACTTGCGATGGCACCCGTTGATGCTGCTGGGTGGATAGAGGCGGCGGGGGAGGGCGATTTAAGAACTTCCCCATTGCTTTGCCCGTCTGTGGTAGGAGATTGAATGGAACTGGCGACCTCTGGATTTGCAAGTTCACCTCTGGATTGGAAGTTGGACCAGTAATGTTCTCCCCGTGCCCGCGTGAATTTTTCTCTGGGTCCTCCGGTTTTTCTTTCCACATTCAGAATCAACATCACGCGTTCAGAGCATTTGCCTGTTATAGATTTCCACGTGATAAGCCACTTCGTTGAGCTATCATTTGTGGCAAGGTCGCTTCTGAAAAGAGCTGCATAACTCAGTGGGCCTGACCTGGTATAATAAAATTAGTTAGTTAGGGTGGCCCAGAAGCCGGGTCCACCCTGAGTGAAATCGCACAACTGACATCATTGCCGCGACTACTTAGTCCACGTCTGAGCGAGTAGTTATTTGCTCAACAAGGCAATTACGGAGTATTTAAATTATGATCATAACGACTCATCAGAGTTCACAAATGTGCGGCATGAGATGAGTCGCTACGAATTACTGAGCAGATCGATTCTTGAGTGGTGGAATCTGTCTCTACTGTGAGCAGCAAGCGGTTGCACAACTACCCACAGAGGTTCTCTGCAAGCCATTTGGCTACCGTGAGAGATTCGTTCATGAGGCTATCCACATATACAAACACAGAGACAATTTCAACCGAGAACATGGATTCTGGCTTAGCAATCATTGGAAGGATTTGATAAACCGTTTCGGGTCTTAATTGATTGTGTTCACGCTTACGGTGACTTTCAGACCGCATTCCATTTTCTTCTCCCCCCTCCTCTTTTACGAACATAGATTGACTCGTCCATCTGACCAACTGCCAAATCGCTGTCCGTGGTGCTGACGTTAAGAAAAACCCGCCACTTTTTTCAAATTTTCTTGCTGTGGATTTCACACCTGATGATGATTGCTTGTGTTGCAGTCGAAACGTCGTGAGAATTGTATTGTTTTAAATGTATATTATTTTATTATTTACTTCTACGTGACTTTACCGAAATAACCAAGAATACTCACAGCTAGTTGTAAAAACGTCCAGTCTAAGCGATGCAACTAAAGTTGGCGCAACTGATGGCTCGAGGGTGGACCCACCGCTTGAGATTGGTAGACGTGGAGCAGTTTGCTAAAACAAAAAATACGCAAACAGATGTGCGTTAAATAATTTCGCAAATGCGTTTAGCCCCATTTAATTAAAACGGCAAATAAATATCCCACCCAACAAGTCTAACTGAAGAGTAAAATTGATACAACGGTGATAGGGCCAAGTTCTGCTGTGTGTGCAAAGAAGCGGGTGCTAGGGAAGAAAGGAGGCAAGATTAAGAGGTTGGCGCATGAGCACGGGTGACTGCTGTTCTGGAAAAGGCAATGGAGGCGAGATTTAAGTTGTTACACGCGGTTTGGGCACGTGTAGGAAAGAGACCAAGTAAATCTAATAAAAGTTATGGAGATTAGAGACCCATAGACTCACAGACAGTCCCATAGACTTACACAGAAACACACACCCACAGACAGTCCCATAGACTTACACAGAAACACAGACTCACCGACAG